>JAOXXN010000015.1:215921-260578 GCA_026770055.1 Myrmophylax atrothorax | reverse complement strand
ACCATTGAAAATTCAGCCTGGTATCCAAATTATGTACGTTACAAAGAATTTTTATGCCAGAGTTGTCAGCAGCAAGCTGCCTTCTACATCCCACCCCGACTGCCACTCTGCAATGCCCTTGAAACTAAGCAGATACTGTGTCAGTGAAGAATAAAATGAGGAATTCATGGGAGCACTCATATACTGCAGGTACACACTCTGTAACGACACTCCTGCTCTGTAAGCAGTTCTTGTACATCAGATGCTCACAACCTAAGTTACTCACCTAAAAATAACTGCCTATGTCAGGAGGTTGTAAAGCAGGAGGAACAAGTACTACTTGCACCCAAGTCCCCAAACCCAAGTGGATAAATACTCTAACTTTAATAATCACAACAAGCACCATTTCCGAGCACAATTACAATTGATCTACTGATGAGATTGGGTTCAGAAAAGGCTACTGACAAAAATCCACACCTCAGGATAAAGTTAATGAGGCTGTCGAGGGAGCAGCAGGGGCAGATTTAGTGCCAAAAATACACCAGTGACACTGGAGAGCTGGGGAAAGTGAAGAAAAAGCAGTGCTATGTGATTAGGAACAGTGCAGCTCAGTGACAGATAGGTTTAGACCTCTTAAGTTCAATAGCCACATGACAAAGATTGTTAAATCAATTCATAAGAATTACGCTGAATTCTGACTAAGATGCACATCAGACAAATAGCACAGCATTTAGACTTAGGAAATATAAGTAGTCAAGAAGGTAATCTATGTGTCAGATGAAATATGAACAAGGAAAGGGCTCTCAGACTACTTGTAAGCAGTTCAGTGCCTTCTTGCTGAGCTCTAGCAAATTTCTGCCGTCATGATGATGAAGGAACCCTGGCATCCTTTCCCTGGCACTTCAACTGGAGAGCACAGGAACAACAGTGAAGGATCTTGAACTCGGAAAGGATCCTTAATCTGGATACACTCAAAGCTCAACACAAAATTTCTGATTCTGTTTCCTAGGGCTTTTGAATAAAATTTGTCAGCCCTTGTGCTGGGGCAAGAAACAGAGAAATGTGGTGGAATGTGCAGTAAATTATTAAGTTATAATGGCTCATTTACATTACATGTAGTTCAGAGATGAAGTCCACTCTAACTTCATTTCAATGAAATCCTGATGCAAGAGATCCTTACAAATCTTGAGTACCCCTTAAATTGGCCAAACCAGATTGGAAAGTCCCTACTGGATCTCATCAGTATAATGCCAGAGTGAGTCCTTTTCCCTAGTCTCAAAATGCTATGTCCCAGTGCCACATGGCTCAATTGAACAGTTAAGAAAGAATGAGGATTTTCATATATATATAATTCTGTCAAGCTTCTAATCCTCTCTTATTTTGAAAAGACATTAATTGTGCCCAAGGATGACAAAATCTGGTGTTTGGTATAGTTACTGAACTACAAATAAACAAGACTGTCAAATTCAAACAATAAATTTTTCAGGTTCCTCCAGTTCTGAGATATCCGTAAGTATCTTCTAAACCCAGGTCAAAGCCACTGCAGAAAGAATTCAATATTGATAAATGAAAACTAATGTACATTGTGGAGGCAGTGGAAATTATTCATTCATCTCACAAGTTCTGAGCTGATATAATGCAGGAAAGGCACCTGGCCAATATTGTGAAGACCTGAAGAGTGGCCTGTACCAGGACCTCATAAAAAGAAAAAAAACCAAAGTTTTTCTCTAGCAGGAATAGAATGAAATAATGAGGATTAAAACATGTAAAGATTTTTTGCATCTCATAAGGGATATTCAAGAAATGGGGTTCAAAGAAACAACCAAATATGATGGAAGGGAAAGAAACCTCTTAGATAAATTGCCTTTTAAACTTTTTTGTTTATTTTCTTGAAAAGAAGACAAATAGGAACAGGCATGACAAAAAGTGTATTAAGAAGTAATGAAACCTATAAAGAAGGTCAACTGGGAGCTTTTCTTCTTCTGCTCCATAATACAATAAAATGAGTTAGTTATTAAATTGAAATGGGGCAAATTAGGAACTGATAAAAGGAAAATAATTTTTCTCACACAACACATAATTAGATTTTGGGACTCCTTGCCATGCCATTCTGCTAAGGCCATAAATTAAAGAAGATTCACAGAGGAATTAGATTTCACATAGATAAATTTTTGAGATACATAGTGGTTGAAACAAAGAATTTTACTTAATGCTGACAAAGAATTATTTGAAGAGATTTAAAACTCTGTGTTTCAGATATTAAGACAAACTTAATGAGCACTTCACAGATGACCCCTATTAGTCAGAATGTTGGACAGCAAAACCAGAGCTCTCCTTCAATACAGTAATTCCCAGGTACCTGTGTTTCAAACATTACTCTCCACAGCTATAAAGCTGAAGGTGTGAGTTTCCACTGCCTGGGGGATAAAGACAAGTTTGGGGGCAGGGAGTTGAAGGGAAGGGGATTACTCAGGGAGCAAACTAAGGGGCTTCCCAGTTACTCCCAGTTGAGGTTTACAGCCACAGCTGGGGAGAGACTCCATGTGACAGTTGTCATACTAGAAAGTACAGTAATTGCTTTGTTAAAAAACTGGAAAAATGTGATCCTACACATAAAGGGCAAAGACCTGCTACATTTCTTTCTTAAATGTTGAAGTCACCCGGCTCAGACTGTTGCATGTCTGTTTCAGTGGCAGTGGTGCTCAGGAATGATGTTTGGCCATTCCAACCAAACAACATGCACAATTTACTGTGGTTAACCTAAAGAGCATTTTTCTTCTGAGTAGAAAAATAAAACACTAATAGGGAAGGCAGTAAATAGCTGCTTGAACAATTTATTGCAGGCCATAAAAACGTTTAAATCAGAGTATTTCAGTTACTGAAAATAACTGAGCCATTTATGGGGCAATGGCAAGAGGATAACTCAAGAAATAAATGGAACAGAATCAGGAGAAGAGGAAAAAGGGGAAAAGTTGACAAATGAAAGGACAGATCCCAAACTTGAGAGATGCAGTAATTGACAGTGTGGCCTAGCAGGAATACAGAACTTTTACAAAATAAAAGAAATATCTCCTCACAAGTGTACAGGAATGGTATATTAGACAACCTTTGTTGGCCTATGCTCAATAATACCATATATGTCAGGTGTTTAGGTCCACAGAATTTCATTACTTTTTGCTCTTCTAACTTACAATTTTTCATTGAACTTCAGTATTGATTTACTTCCAAATCACATACTGTACCTTCTTGCACTATTGCTTTTTAGGTAAACATTAACAACACTACAAGGTGGAGCTGGTCCAAGGTGTTTGCTAATTCATCAGTAGTGGGAAACCTGCGTGTTTTCAAGCAATGCAAATTGGTTTGGCTTCTGCACAGCTCCTACTTTTTTCAAACACTGATGGCAAAGAACATTTCCCAAGATTCATATCAAGTATTCATTTTAACAGCATTAATTTATGAGGTATGTTATTGCATTTTACCCCATGCAACATGACTTATTCAAAAAGCAAGCAATTTTCCAAAGTAAATACTCATTTTCCATTCTAACAATGATGCTCTTTGTGGATTTTAAGAGAAAGGGGCAGAGTCTGGAAAACATCTTTTCTACATTTTTTTTTCTTGGGGATCATTTGTGATACTACTGGGATATTTTAAACATCTATCCCTTCCCACAGAATTTTAAAACTGTCACAATATATCTATTGTAGAAATGGAATTATAAAGTAAAAAATAACTTTCAAAAAGAAAGCTCTTACTTTATTTTTACTGCTACTATTTTTGTCTGTTTTTCTGGCCTCAAAACACTGTAGATCATTATAGGATCACTCAGTTTAAAAAGAATAGTAGTTTTCAATACAGTGTTGATGCAATTGTGCAAAAGTTGCTTAATGTCCCTACAGGAAATACATTGGTGTAACTGTGCCCTTGGTGCTGGAGTGAACTTGTCTCCCTAAATGGCCTTACTGTGGAATTGGTTAATACCTGCTGTGTTCATAGACCTGCTGGTACTCTATGTTTTGGTCCATGTACTCCCCTTTATTGTGGCGTTAACAGGGAGGGCTGCCAAAAACCAGCATTGGCAAACTGATGGAATTGATAAACAAAGCAAAACTGAAGCTTGGACTGTTGTTGAAAATTTGACCTTTTAACTCAGAATTATTAACTGCCAAAGAAAAGGCAAAATACAATAATTCTGTATCATGAATACTCATACTCTGTTTTGATATCTAGTAATGTAAGATCAGTTAATTATACACCCTCTTAAAATAAACGCTTGAATGGATTTTTAATTCACTCAGTGGTACTAGCATGGTTTTTAATGGAGCATTGCTCTGTAGTTTATATCTAAATAGATTTTTCAGAGTCAAAATTATGCCATGAGAGGTAAAACTATGTGTGTGCATGCCTGTGTGTTCTGTATAAGGGGGAGGGAGTGCAGTGTCATGTTGGTGGCTGTAAATGATCATCAAAACATAGCTGAAAATAAAGCAAGAATTTCAAGAAACACTTTTCCTAGCTTCTTGATGACACCAAATAATATGAGTATTTCTATTTGGTATTTTACACTAGGAAACTTCAACTCTAGGGAAAATGTAGTATCATTACATAATGAGAAGCAAATCATGCAGCTGTGAAAAGGCACATGTTAGGGTATCTCTACACATAAGAGAAGCCAAGCAGGTGACGATGTCAAGCCTTACTATCAAACAGTCTGTAACATGTAACACTGTGATATCTGGCATTATACAGTAGGTACTTCTCAGGAATGATGTCTTAAAATTGGAACACTTAAGCCTCCATTTCAGTTGACATTGGAAGAAAAAATCTGATTTATTAATTTATTAATATAAATAGCCCGCTAATGGAAATTGGTGAAGCAAAGCCATGGCATTATTCTGTGCACCAACACACTGTGATGAAAGATACACTCAGTACAAGAAGCGGTAAAAAGACATGAAGAATACACGTTGTTATAATCATTCTACTAAATCCATGAGCAACTGATCAGTTCTGATGTTTCCACAAAGATTAAGCCATTTACCATTTCTCCAGCTGCATCAGTGAGGTCACAGCCATTAATACTGCTGTGGTATTTGTCTGCTAGGACTGAATACTTGGAACCCCTCCTGCTGGGCTGGTACCATGCACTCCACAATCCTGCAGGCCAACTATGGACATCAATCAGCAAGGTGAGCTGTAAACCTGAACCCCAAACAAGCAGCCTCTGTCTGAACCACCTAAACAGACAAAAAAAAAAAGGAAATAATTATTCACTTGCAATAAAAAAAAAGTCTACAAAAAAAATCTATGAGGGTCAACAGATCAGAACATGCTGCTCTTTCATTTTCACACTGACTACAGCTTGTGTGATGCTGGCAGTGCTCAGCATAAGTAACACTTGGGAAATTTCAGAAGACAAATTGCCTCCTGCAATGTGGCATCGAGATGGTACATGGAGTTTTGTATATGAATTTTATTTCCTCAAAATGTATTTGAGGTATCAGCTGGAATGTATACAGGAGCTTTGTACTGAAAAGCAAAACCAACCTGAGGCCATGCATGAAATTTTATATATAGGCAAGAAATTTTTGAGAAGTAGGTATTTCTTAGTGATTCCAAAACTGCTACTGATAATTCAATTAAGTATAGCACGTATGAGTAAATATCATGTGTAGTTTTAAATTATACTGAGTCAAAAATGAAGTTTCAGGAAAATCCACACATGACTGCATTTTCAAATAATGGCAGCACCTTCCAATAGATGTTTCAGAATTCTACCTAGCAAGAAAAATTATCTCTATTTCAAAAATTCCATTCTATACAACCAACACCTATTTTTGTCATTTTTAATATGAGAAAGGCTAAGCAGCTTGCAACCTTTTGTTCTCTATACTTATTTTTCTGCTTTTAACAGTATTTTAATTCAATAAAACAAAAATAGGTTTGGCTCAGCAGTGTTTGCAAAAATGCACACTGAAGGAACTGATTTTCATCAGCTCTTAGCTTTTTCATTAAAAAAAAATAGGAAAGTTAGGTTTCCTTTCAAAGCAAAACCTAAACTTCTTAATAAAAAGCATTTTCAATATTTTGAGTTACGTACAGATAATATTTCAAACCACTTAGCTATTCCTATGAAAGATCACCTTTTGAAATAACATCCAAGGAAAAAAGACTCTCTCTCTTTAGAGATTTTTCTTTTTAAATTTAATCTTGACCTTGAAATAAATGGAATAAATTCAATGAGGATCAAACATTTACTAAAATAACCCATTTAAAAGGAGGAAGCTACATAGCCATAGAGATATTTATAAATAGATGGTGCATATAGAAATACAAAAAACTGATTTTGCAGAAAAAGCATGAATTTAAGAGATCTGCAGCTGTACCCAACCTTTAGCATTGCTTATGTGAGCCAAGAGATTTTTGTCTAGTACTGAAGCTAAATTAACTTCATGGCTTGGTTTTTATCCCCTTGGGTAAACCCCTGACGTGCACAGTACCAGGCAAAAAGCTTACCCTCAATTTCATTTTCCCAAAACTGAAATGCTTTAAAAAATAAGCATAAATGTATTTCAAAATCCAATTGCTTTGGCCCTAAATCTAGCTTTTCTTGGCAGACTGCAGTTGTTTTTAATCTGAATGCTAATATTTTGCTATGTGGCATCAGATATAAAATACCAATTTACATTGTGCCAGAGATCTATAGTATCTCAGTGCTAGTCAATCAATAAATGATTAGTGATTTTTTGTTTCAAGGGAACATTATATGAACTATAAAATAATACTGCAAATTATTCTGTAGATTGGATGTACCAAAGCGTCTAGAGGAGAACAACCCAATTCATTACAAATGTCTCAAAGAGAGGGGAAGCAAAGGACAAGAAAGAGTTGTGGGATTTTAGATCAATCTGTTGAAAACATGTAAGATACAGAGGTACAAAGACTATACTGAAAAAAGACAAATTTAACGAAATTCTGAAGTAAGATCAAGGTATTTACAAATACCCCGAAAAACTGAAAATTGGCAGTATTTGCAGACAGGGAGCTTCAATTCTAACTTTTATTCCTGCCAGGCACACCTTGCTGTAAGTAGGAAAAACCCCCCACCATATTATGTGGAATATACTATTTATACAGTTATGTCATTTCTTTATATATCAACAGAGGCAGAATTCCTGATTGGACTTTTTTTTTTTGGTAGGACTGTAAATGCAAGCTGTAGTATTAATTCTTGTATGCTGTATTTTTTAACATATTGGATTACTTCTGGTTTGTCAGAAATAAGTAACATAATATGCACACGCACCAGGCTAATAATCCTTATATAGTAATAACTCATGCCACAAACTGAGAACTAAAAGAATTTTCCCAATTCTATCAGGGAAAAGTACAACTTCTAACCAGGCTTTTAGCTTCCTTACTAGCTGCAAAAAACATAACGAGAAAACTGAATGTTTCCTCTATTTAAGTAAAATGGTTTTTCACACAGTATCAGAATAATTGCAAGTGTTTGAATAGCCAGTTGAAAAGATCATTTTGAAAAGCATATTGAAGATCATTTTATACATGGAAACCATTTTTCAGAGAGTTTACTCTAAATTTTTAAGCAAATAAAAACTTAGCAGGGAAAAATATACACATTTGATGATTTTTGTGCCACTAGTGTTTTCTGAGTCCTTTGGGGTTTTGAATCTGATGGAAAAACTCATCTTTTCACAATGATGTAGATGAACTGCTGTCTAAGTGAATGGATACACCACTACCTGGAGAAAGCTATTTAAAAAAAAACAAACACCAAAACCAAACAACACCACACACTGTTCTTTCTTTCAGCAGTGCAAGCATGATATTCTCAGTTAGGCTTTAATAACCAGCTACCTACTTTCCCACTTACTGGACAGGTGCATTTCCTGCTAATACAGATTTCCACCTAATATTACCCAGGACTAGTCTAGTCCAAATGGATTCATTATTCCAAGGCAAAGCCTCCATTTTCTGTTCATCTGAGTCAAGTGCCTTTCCTGTTATAATTTACCCCAAGACAACATCTCAGGTGGTTCAGTCTGCATGAGATGCTTTGGGATGTGCCACACAGCTCATGAAGCCACACCAGAGCAGCGTTTTAGGTCAAGTAAAGAGACTATTTTTTGCCATTCCCAACCCCTCCCTTGCCTTTCCAAAAACATGAGACCCCACTCAGTAGTTCACAGAATGAGGTGGGAAAGGAACCTGTGGCTGAGGGGAGGATATAGCCAATATTACAAGGGTGATAAAACCCTCCTGTGTCTGCCTGTGCAGAGAAGGAAAGGTGTCAGCTGGAGTCTGTAACAGGAAAACACAAAGTGGTTCTCTCACAGCAGTGTGCCCTCTTCCCTTCCAAACACTGGGAATTAGGAATAGCCCACAGGTGCTTTATAAAGAGGAACGGGCCAAAGGGCTCTATTAAATAGTGGTGTTACAGAATGGGAACACAAGATTAGCACAACCTGCCTCTTTCCTTGACACCTGCAACCACATGATTTAAGAATCTACTGAAGAAGCAGAGTGGGGTGGTGAAACTCGTAGTGGCTCTGAAGCATTTCAGCTTTTAATGTTGCTACTGCAGCCAAAGACCAAATTCCTCCAGAGCTGGGGGCTGGCTTTCTGCAGTTTCTATGGGCAGCAGTTGAGCAGGCTTGAGGAATGGCTATTACATACTGGTGGTAATTTTAATACCAGAATATATCTATTTTCCTATTCCAAGTCTTATCCTTGAACTTTTCCATTTTGGTAGTCTTTTTATTTTGTTATATAGGGATTTATAGTATACTTAATAATATAGCTACTATGATAGTACTGGTTACTGCATGTATTTTATGTGAAGTTTTATAGAACAGAAGCTTGTTTATTTCACATCCTTTTACTGTAAATTTTGATTCTAATATTGGGACTTGGTTTGAAAAAGAATTAATGATATTGTAAGACCAAGTAGCTGACCAAGGATTACTGAGCACAGAAAGAATAATACTATCACTTCAGTGCAGGATCATAACTGAACAGGAAAAATCTCTAGAAGTTTTAAAGGCTGTCTAACACTATAACCATGAATCCACAAGAAAATTCATCTTGCTGTACTCCATCTGTAGGATATTTACAGAAAAATAGCTTTTTCAGTGGTACTTTCATAAAAAAGCCTTGCCAGTTTTCATAACACAGGAAGTTAACTTAACTTTCCCTGGATTCCCGTTTCTTATTGTGATATATGAACATATTCAGCAGCTGGTTTAGTTTTAATTCAATTGTACAACAAAGCATCAGGAATATGCTGAGCCCTACTCACCTCCCTCTTTTCTCTCTGCCTAGTTCTACTGTATTTCATATTTAGTTTGCTGATCATACATTTAAATACCTGATTTACCTGAGTCTGAAAAGCAGTAGAAAAATACCTGGATTGGTGAAAGGCCCGAGGCCTTGATTTTCTCCCTCTCCCACCATGTAGGAATACCCGGTATCTTTTTGATAGCTGGGGATTTTTTTTCCTTAATCATATCATAGACATAGAGGATCAGAGACAAGATAGAATGCATCTCTTGTCAGGTGTTTTGTAAGGGAGTTGGAATTTCAGTTATTGATGGAAAGATCAAATGCTAAATGGGAGGAAATTTAAATAACAAGGGAATAACAGTTTACATTGTTTTAGCTCCTATACCAAAGGTGTTCCTCAGTTTATTCACACAATTCTCAAAGCTGTCCCAAGCAACAGCATCAACCACTGAGACATAAAAGCTAAGGAATACAATAGTCCTTGGGAAGACTACCTAGAAATTGAAAGGATGTAACAGAATTCCAATAGGAAGAGCTGGCACTATTCTCCCAGATTGATTCAGTTACCTATTTGCTACTTTACAATGAAAGTAGGTATTAAGCAAAACAATTGCTTTGTTTGCTATATTTTATTTTTTTCTCTTATTTAGTCTATTGAAATATGCATTATGTACATCATTCATTGCCATTTATAAGTGCCTACACTATATGTTAGCATAAGCTTAAATTCTTCATATATATATATATATCTGCTAACAATAAACTCAAAGTCATTGTTTACATGGAAAACCAAGAACATGAAACAAAAACACAATCAAAGCTAAAAAGACATAGAAGACAAATAAAGCACCAATACTGCAAAATGGAGTGGACTGTAAAAGCAATCAAGCAAAATAAAGGTGGAAAATGAACGGAATGTTGTAACAGCCCTTGAGATAAATTATGACATTTCTAAGTACAAAGAAATGAGAGGTTATTCCAGGAAACAGTATGACTTCTAATACATGGATATTCTGGGGACCAAAGAAGTAAACATACAGTAGACACTGCTTCTAGAAAATGACATGAATCATTCTGTGAAGAATGAAATCTGCAGGAAATCAAGAGCACTGCAAAAATTGAACATCTGAAGACTGACAAAAATGACAACATCAGAAGGCTTCTGAAGAAAAATACTTCACAATCTTGGAATGATTTAATTTTCAGTGGCAAGACAGAAGAAACATTAAGAAATATCTTTGAAAGCAAGACGACAGGTAACAATTTCTAGCTGATAATATCACCTCAATTATCACAAGCTGCCATAAATTACTTCTGTTTCTTAAAACAGTTTATTTTAATGTAAGTGAAAGCAAAATCATCAACACAGTAGTTTATATATTCAAAATACTGTAAAATCTATAATAAAGATAAACTAATATTATAGTACCAAGGTGAGATTCAAGTTCTCAGACCAATTACTGAGTCAGTGACAGAAACTGAAAATTCAGGAAGGGGTCATTTCCCCTATTCAGTGAATTTTAGCCTTCTCCATACAGTACCATCATCTTGTGACAAAGAAAACGCAGTATTTTGGTATAAAGCACTGGAAGTAACTGCAGTCCACAGCTGCAATTTCCAAGTTAATATCCTATGCTGTAAAACTGATGGGCATTTAGGACTGCTGTTCATAATAAGCAACTTGAACTGGCAGAAAATGTGGGCAGGTTCGAATGCTTACCCCCAAGCCTGGAGATAAACCTGTGCCAAGACCCTCTGCTGGAACAGAGGGGAAGCTAAACTGAAAAAATAAGTGCATTTTTATCTACCTTTTTCTTTTATGTTGCATTCTTATGCTCCAGATTTTTTCTTTTACTACCTACATCTTTAATGACAAGTGACAGTTCAGGAATTTTATGATCTTGATTCTCATTTTTACAATGGACTTCTTGAGAAAAAAATGTTGTTTGGGGACAATCTGACTTGCCAAAGTATGACAGCACCAATGTCTGAATCAAGCATTCCCACATGTGATTTATGTAATGTTATTACCAGCCAAGACAATACTCTTCATACTTTCAGGCAAGACAGCAATTAAAGATTGCCTTCTGTGTTTAGACACTGAAAGATTCCCACTTTTGTGACTATCTTTTTTTCTGCTGCTGACTGACTCAGTATCTATCTCACAATTTGAATGCAGTCATTTCTGAACTGTGTGTCAAGAAACTCCTCCTACATTCCTGCAACTTCATTGTAACCTGTCTGACAGGCAGAAATAAATGTTTCATTGCTGTCATCTTGCTTGGGATTTAGTTATTCACAGATATCACTACTAAAATTTATTTTTTCATTGTTACAGATGTTTCTTCAATCAACTTTCATGCTATCTCTACTTATGATTGTGTTCAGACCTAGAAACCACCCTGTTACAGAAAACATGCAGCTCCTTACATATCTAAGGCCTAAAACAAGGCACAAATGAATCCTTTCCATTGCTTCCATTTTTTGCTGTTACTTGACTTGAGACACTTTGAGCCACAGCAAATTCATTCCACCCTCTCAGAATCAGGCCCTGTCTTTGGCTTTATTAGGATCATAATCAAGTTGTTGCCATTAATTACACAAAACTATGGTTAGAAACTGACATATTTTGAGGTGCTTAAATATTTATAAAACTCCAGAGCAAATGTCAGACATGGTATTTGCTTTACACATAGGCAGTGGGAATACACAGAGAGAACAGCCCGAGCTCACTAGTCATCTGAAAAGTAATACATTTTGTTTGTCTGTATTTTCTAAAAAAACCTATTGCATTATGTTAAATACCCTGAGGGCTTAGCATAAAACGTGACTGGAATGAATATAAAGAAAAAACTTTCTGTCTCATTAGATGATCTGAGTTTCAAAATCTGTTCTAAAAGTGTTGTAAAGTGTGTAGTGTTGTAGATTAATGCACTGAATACATTTCCACAGTGCTTGATGTGTTTCATAAAAGGTCCATTTCAGAAGTGTGCTGTATTATAGGTGAACAGTCGCAGTAAATAATCTTGTTACAGAAACCTAAGCAATTTTTACAAGGCGTATTTCTGGCTGACTGAACAATTTATTCTCCAGATGTCACATTGTATTTTTCCAATATAAAATGAAACAGCTTTTTTTTTTCCTCCTTTTTTTTTTTAAGGCAGACTCTTTTGTTTGGTGAGACTGAATCAAAGGTACTTCCTTAAAGAGAAAAATCTATTATTAAAACCTGTTGTGGTATAAAATTTACACTACATGTGATTACTATATGTAATTTATCATTTTATTTGATTTAGAGGGATAGAAGACCACACCAAAGTGTGAACATTGCCGAGATCACTATGTACATTTTAAAAGAAGGAATCATTAGTTCAAACCGATCATCTCTGTTGATCCTAAAGGATTCAAGCATCTTGACTAGCTCTGTGTACAGTTAGAACTGTGTCACTTCAGATGTTCCCCACTAATAAACCCATATGTCACATTATAGGCCCTGGAAGATTACATGATGATGTGATATGATAAGAACTGCTTCTCTGGAAGGCAAGGGCAATTAAAAACATTTTTACTAGGCAGACATCATCAGTAGAGATAAACAGGGTAATTTTCCAGAATATATTTTCTTGGCTTAAGAAAAGAAATACTTTGACAGGAAGCTCTCTCTCAGGAAAATTCACAGACTATGAGCAACCTGATGAAAATAAATGGAAAAATAATCCTATGTACTAGTGAATATCACACATTTCTATTTTCTCATACTGTTTTCTTGATTATACAAACAGAAAATTAGCAACAAAGGATAAATTGCCAGATTTTAAAAAAAATTCCTTGTTTTACTATTAATAATAATTTTTAATAATATTTCTGTTTCTCTTTCTATCCACAAAGTTTGTATTCGTATAGACCTATATAAGAGTACCAGAAAGTTGAATCCTAGAAGTGTTTGCTTATTAATATTCAGGTGGTTTATGAAATTCAATTTGACCAAAAATTTAGGATATTGATTTTTCCAGTGAGTGATTTGTTTGATCTGAGATCTAGCTCCCTACTCTGTATTTAGGTTTTTGAGAGATATGGACCTCAGTATTGTGAATTTTAGATGGTGCTGAGTCAATGGATAACTGGCTTTCATAAGGGATTTTATATGTGAGAACAGTAAAAATTATTAGTTGTGACTGTGAAGCAAGATTTATCTTCTAAATAATAAAATAAAAATGGTCTGAAACAGCAGGGACATGTCAGACTTGCAGGACCTTGATTCTGGGTTCTTATCAAAGACAGCACTTAAGAAAGACCTTGAACCACAGCACAAAATGTTTTAAAAGAACTAAGTTGAAAGATAATGGGCAAATACTAAAATGTGATTTTCATTTGTTTCTGTAGATTTTTCTATTTTTATCTCAGGGGACCCTCCACAGTGATATGTGAAATCTCCATTAAACTTATTGTGAGAAATAATGTTTGGTGCATCTTTATTTTGTGCTCTGCGTTATTTATGGAAATTAAGGCCAAAAAAACCACCTAAAACCTTGTGCTCCGAGTTTTGTTGTAAGAAGTTTGGGCCAGTTTTTTTGCTTTGAGAGAGTTCATAGCATAGTCCAGACAAGCTATTGAGAAAATGCATCTCCTCCAACCACCTATCTTAATCCTGACTGTGGAAAGATCATCTGTTAAAGAAACATTGCAGTAGAGTTCCCTCCTAATATGCTTGCAATTCAGCTGAAAGGTACCAAAGGTACTATAAACACAGGCAAGAATTTCATGGTCCATGGCTAACCAGTGATGACAGAAAATGTCTCCTGACCTGCTGCTTGCAGGAGTTTAGTGTCAGAAAAGCGTCTAAGACCAGCTATGGACTGAACTAGTTTGCTCTCATGCAAAACTGAACTCTTCCAGCTGTTCTTTACTGGTAAGAATCACACATAATGCAGAGAAGAATTTGAAGTCAAGTAGATACTTAAAAGGACCAAACACAGGACTGATTTTTGAGGACCCCACAGTTAAGCAGCTTAGGGAAGAAGCAACAAGCTGCAGAGTTTACAGTTACAGTCCCCTCACGTCCGATATGACAGGATCCTCCAGGTAGGGTTTCAGTTCCACAGCCCATCCTAAAAAACCCTCATACCAGGCTTGGGACATTTCACAGAATCATAGAATGGGTCAGAGCTTGGAAGGGACCACAGCGTGTCATCCGGTCCAACCCCCTTCTCAAGCTGGGCCATCCCAGAGCACACAGCACAGGGTTGGGTCAAGGCAGTTCTTGAACACCTCCAGTGAGGGAGACTCCACTTCCTGTGCATCAGTTTGGGCCTGTTGCTTCTTGTCTTATTCTTTGGCATCACCAAGAGGAGCCTGGCTTCATTCTCTTATGTCAGACTAACTAGATTCTCTTTAAAGTTACCAAAACCAGATTTAAACCTGATAAATTTCTAATGCAACTTCAGTATAACCTCTGGAGAAGGGATGATTTGCTTAATCTCACGATATTTGGGTTTTGCCCCTTGTCATTTGAATTCCTACTCCTGCTTCTCATCTGGCAACAGAGGTCAGAAAAATTGAGATAATATACACAATATGGAGAGAATATCCATTTGAGAACCAGAGTGTTGATCAGAATACTTACTGCTGGCCTGTGTATGCAGAGGTCAATGTACAATGATGATGGTTCACTACCTCCTCAGCTTCTCATTCACTTCCAGGGTCCATTAGCAGGCTTTGGAATTCAGTTATTTTTTGAGGTTGAATCAGGATAATTGCCCTGGTCTCTTTTCTTGCTTAAGAGCTGGATGGTCTCTGACAGTCTTCTTATTAAGGTGATAACCTGTCAAACACATGAACGTGCTGTGATATCCCCAGTCTCAACAGACAGTCCCCTTTGGCCTGCAATGGGGGTTGTATTGGAGTTCCCCTTTGAAAGTCCAAGGGAGATGAATGAGAAAGTTATTTTAAGGTTTTTCAGTACATGACCCAATATTCACATTCAGGTACTCATAAGCACCGTGAAGAATCCCTCCATTGCTAACAAGCTATGGGTGACTACAGAATAGCTACTTTGACTAAGTTGAAATGGATTTGAATGAGTTTCCTCACCTAAACTGACCCAATCCACAACCCAATTAAAGTAAAACAGTGTCTTTAGGATCTTTCCTGGTTAGGTCTTCATTATGAACATCAGCACCAACTGTGTGGCTTTGTGTTCCCTGTGGCTACTTCATCCCATAGCTATTTGATATACTAGACAGTTACTTTGGTTGGAATCCTTTTTTTATTAGGGATGGTCCTCCTGCACTGAGAACAGCACAGCAGAAGGACACCTTGGGTGGAGGAAGGGGAAATATCTATCATGTTACATGAAACAAAGACCTGGACCCTCTGAGTGATTAAATGAAGTAGAACTTTCTAAGTCATGAAAGGTGCCAGGAAACAGGAGTTACACAGTAATGGGCCACAGAGGCCAATGAAAATAAACATTCTTATTCTTAAAATAAGCATCCTGGGTTGTTTTTCTATGCCTTTCCTCCTTACTTGCTTTGGAAGAGTTGTGGAAGAGGCAGAAAGATAAAGCTATATTTGTAATGTGCACTACTCAGTAGCAGATGGCATGGAAGCCAAAAAGAGCAGCATTACTCAGCTGAGAGATCCAGGAACCAATATGGTGGTCTCACATTAAAACTTTGTTCCCCTCTGCTTCCAAGTTTTCAAGCATGGAAAAAAAAAAAATCAACCTGAGGCTCCTTCACTGCTCTTTCAGAAGCTGCACCACAAGGAACACATTCCATGGCCAATGCCATGTCCCATCGGAGAAACAAGTACTCCAATGTGACGTAGATGATGCCACTAAGATTGGAAGTATGAGGATCAGGTAAACTCAGGTCTTCAAAACTCTCAAGTAATTAGCATCTTCTTGCCCTAAAAGTTTGCAGTTAGCAATTCCTGAAGCACAAATCAAAACACCACAAGCACAGGATAAGGTATAATAGCAAAAGTATTGAAACACACTTAGTATTTCTGAAAGCATTCCTAAAGTATTGGTGAGCTTATGAAATAAAACATTAAATTGAGGCAAATCGGAAGGGAATCCTTTCACAAAAATAACTTTAATTGGCCATCATTTCCTGTGCTTCTGTTTTCTCAAACTACAGTTCCTTGTGTCCCTGTTAGCTGCCTCCCACACAGTCCAGTCTTTCTTTTGCCTGATCCTACAATGAGGCAATAACACTCTGCTCATCAACTATCCTATTACCATAGAAATGATAGCAACATCACAAATTCAGCAGCCTGATTCCTTGACAGGGTTGATTAGGAATAGATGATGAGCTGGAGAAAAGCCGAACCCTTGATTAAACACAAATAGCTCTTATAATGAACAAATATGGGAATAAAATGTATTTAAAATCTTGGAAAGAATGAGTATCATATTCTAGATGAGAAGTATGTTTTGCACAGTTTTTTATTTTTAGAATTGTTTGAAATTTTTTGCAGAGTTCCCTAATTTATTTTTAAATCACACATATATGTGCAATTAGTCGTCATACGTGCTCCAGAATTCACTGAAAACTTAGTGCAAGTACAGCTTGTAAAAACACTAGTGAGGACTTCCCATTTCTTTCTCAATAAACACAGTTAGCATTGTGTATATACTACAGCTAAGTATACAGAGGCACACAAACACAGGTAAACCTGTGGTTATATTATTTTCAATCAGATCCACTTGAATTCAGAGGGTGTGTTATTTAGGGGCCTTTCTGGTAAGTTCTGACCGTTCCTTTAATAAAACCACATCCCATGAGGTGCTCTCTATCTTGCCCCAGCCCCAGAAAAGCACTTTTCCCTACACCCAATGAAGACCTTGGCTCAGGAGGACACTCACCCTCTCCCCTCCCACTGTTTCAATACCTTAATGAATGAGCCAAAGCAAGATCCTTTAGTCTTCAGAATCAAGACCAGTATTGAGCCCATAGCCACTAAAGCTGGAAAAGGACTATTTGCATCATTCAAACCATTCACCCTAAAAGAAGAAATATTGTATATGAAAACAGAAAAGTGTTCCAACAGTTCATTTTTCAAGAGACTGTCTTTTCATTTTGAATTCTCACACTAAGCGTAAGTGCTAAATCCTCGATTCATATTTTACTGGATACTTGACAACTCCGATTTCAACCACAGTTTATTTTTCCAGTAAAAGTGTGCAGTAGGGTGTGCATACCCATTCCAGGCCATCTCTATTCTCAGGCCTGCTGCAGTGTTTCTTCTACTTCAGACTATTTAGTCAATGCCATTAATCAAAATCCTATAGCAGAAAATGCATGCATAAGTCCTACACATTTATTGCCATGGCAACAATTCAGGCTCTTGTTCATATGTCAAGCTACATCAGTGGAGATAAATTCTATTGTTTTCACACTGACAGTTCTCTCTGTGTTGGACTTAATCCATAGAAAAATATAGCTTTGCCTCTTATTTTAATAAAACACAGACCACCCAACTCTCTAAATTCTCATTCTTCACATTGTGTAAGTGAAAAATATCAAGTTATAAAATTATATTTTGATACTCAGGTTTACAATAGTAATTAAAGTGTAAAAAATGACCCACTCCTCATGATATTGTTTTAATCAGTGGGATTGGTTAGGAATGTAATTCTTCATGAAAAGATGAGCTCATTGCTGTGAAGCCAAATAGCTGTGATACCAGAACACTGTGTTCTTGAATTAGATTGCAGTATTTTAAGATAAATGCCTTTAAGCTTTAAGTGAAGTTGATGTAGTTCATTTTCCAACTTAGCTGTGATACTGTGGTTTTCATAACATAAAAATTCATGATTAATGCATGCTATCCAGAGAAACATTTTATATTTCATTCAGCTCATGACAAAATACAATCTCATGTGGGTGATTCAAAAGCACAAAAGAAAGATAAGAATCATTTTTCGTGCACAAGGCTCTCTAGATTTACTTGTGTATGCTCTATTATGAGGAAGTCTTAATGCCTAATATAATTTCATATGTTTTTACTGTGTACTAGACCACAGGTTTGATTCCTATTTCCACAGACACATCACATGTCTCATTATTATCACAGACTAACAAGGAACCAGTCTCTCATTAATAAAATACTCCTAATGTTTCATACTCTCATTATTTCCTGTGTACACTCCCTGGAACAGCAGAAGCCTCGTATCACTGCTGAAGACACGTCCTTTTCAATCTGACCCTTTTTCCACTTCCTCATGCAGATTTAAGTCCCAGCTTTTACAGCATGCTTCATATTGACAAAGCCTATTACCGTGATCTACTAGACTGGGGTTCATTTCAGCCCAGCTCCAGCACTGCATCTGGCACTGGCAGTGCCCCCTCCAAGTCCCTGCATCAATGAAGATGAACACAACCATTATTATTTACTTATTGTCACACCATGTTATGCCAGTATCAGAAACTGCTCCACACACACACACACGGTGTGTGACTTGCATCAAATATATATATTTTTAAATGGGGGGCTTTGTGTAATTTGTAAATATCCTGTGAACTTCATTCATATTAATGAAGCAGCGTTTGCACTTTGCTGGCATTTTTATGCAAATTGCAGTAACTCTTTGTGTGCCTTGTCTCTGTACGTGACTCAGGCCACAGCTTCTGAAGCAAGACTTATTTCCCTGGACGAGCAGCACAGACTAGGGACAGAACATGCCTTTTCCCACCACCTAAAAAGAGAGAACCAGGGGTTCTGTGGAGGTTAAGAACAGAATATGTCAAATAATTTTTTTTTGAATCTTGCCATGTCCTTAAGGAGAAGCACTAACAAAATATCTTTCAGGTTCTGAGCAGTTAAGAGCAAAATCTCTTTTCTGAACTCCAACAGGTACTGTTTTGTCGTTCTTTCCCTTGTACCAATTAAAAGCATCATGTTTCTCATTGCGCCTAAAACCAGACACACACTAGTTTCAATAAAATATGTTTTTAAATAGTAATATTTGAAGCAGAACAAAAGCAGCTTTTTTCCATACACATGAATTACACATCAAAATAAAATTTTAGTTCCCAGTTTAGCACTGCCCTCTGGTGATACATATCCTGGATATGTCTATGACCCATTTCATCTCAGTATATCAGGCCCAGATCTGGACAAGAACTAAAATAAAATTTAGGCATTGAAATCTAAGACAGGGATTCAAAAAAGCTTTGTTTAACCCCTTCATATGCTAACATCTCAAAGATGCTGTATTTATGCTGGCTAAGTTGCCCAGGCTGAAGCTTGCTTTGTGCATAGGCAGAATTCCAGGCATCTTGGTGGGTTTGGATGGGGTCTGCTACCTTACAGATTTGTCCTGTCCTCCCCTTAATCAGCCCCCAAACCAGAAGAGGGTTCTCAGCCTCTTGACATACATCTGCAGCACTGACAATCTCAGCCCTGCTTTATCTTTCAAAGACTTTGCTATCTACTATCAAACAAGTGTTTTAAGCCATAAATCTGTCTCTAGGTGACTGTATCTGAGTTGCAGAGAGTCATCTTAATCCCACAGGGCTGAAATTTATGAACCCTCCTTTCAGCAGAGGGATTCCTGCAACATTTGCAGGCTGTTTATGTATCTCATTAGGAGGCACCAACCTACCATACTATTGTTATGCAGCTCAGTGTTTCTTAACCTTTTAAAATCCATTAAGATGTAAAATTTTTGTAAAAGAAACCTTGTACCATGATGGCTCTTACTTAGAATTGCATAAAGCTAGGTTAATTTTCAATATACATTTATTACTATTAAAGAATATGAATCTCCAATCCTAACACATTAAAAACCAGTGCATTGTTCCTATCATGAGACTAATGAGTAATGCTCCACTTACAAATGTATAGTGTGTGAAATCTGGAATGAAAGGTTGTATGAAAAAAAGGTCTGTCACATTTGTCATCTGTTTAAATATCCTTTTCAAGGCTCATTTAGGGAAGCTATCAGGCACTGAGCTCCTTTGAAAATCCCACCTTTCATGTGGGTGGTTCCTGCCACTGTTGAAAATGCACCAAGATACAAGGTGGTATTCTGAACACAGTATTGTTGAAAGAACTGAGAAATGTAAGATTCTCAATGAAATATAAATAGAAGATTCTATAATGTTCTTGGGGTTTGGGGATTTTTTTGTTTGTTTGTTCATTTTGTTTTGTTTTTAACAGACCAATGAAAAGTATTTGTGCATTCCAAGTCTGGGTTGTAGTTGTAGCTAGATAGAGAATGCCACAAATATATAAATCTGATGTGCCTCTTTAAATGATAATCAAAACAAAAAGAATGAACTTTCTCTCCAAGTTCATTGCACAATACTTCATATTATTAATCAGAATTATGTCACAGGATTATTACTTTGCTTAATAATGTGTTTAATGTAAATTTAATGTAAAAGATCCATGATTGAGGTAGTCAAAGCTCTATTAAAATCCTTTTGCAAAGTTCAGCCACTGCATTAGTAGCTTTAGGCTAATAGCCTAATGTTAATTTGGATTCTAATCTATTATTTTGCATGATATTTAATGTGTTTTTGTAATTAGATTTTTTTTTAAACAAAGCAAGAAAAAATCATATGGGTCAGAGTGCACGACAGTCATTAACTACAGTGCATTTCTGGGACATGTATAATCATAACACAACTTCGGCAGTGAAATAGTGTAGATTATACTGCAGTCAACAACCTGTGCCTCATCCTGCAAGAGGAAAAAACACATGACAATGAAGTGATAAATACCTGCAGCTGTTCTCACATACTGTTCCAATTTAAAAGGTTCCTAACCCTCTTAGCTGGTTCAGAATACTCATTTACATATTCTGGTTCAGACAAAAATGAATTAGACTAATACATCTCTGATAAACTCACTTCATTCCAAATGAGAGTTTGAGAACAATTACATACAATAACTGTTCTGGGAGAAGAGATGTTATGGTGACCTCCAGGAAAAAGGGCACAAGTCTATTCAGGACAAGGTAGGTGAACACAGCTCATTTCAGAAGTTATGGAGAGAAAGAAGGGCCATAATCATAAAGAGATGCATGTCCTCCTATCAACTTCCTTTTAAATTCTCAAGGGAACTATATCAAATTTAGAAAAGTGATCTGGAATAATAAAGTATTATTTTCTAAAAACCTCTTAAGATTTAAGTTGATTTTCAGTATGATAAATTCCCATTAAGTCAAAATACAAGTTTATGATCTAAAAATAATTCTTCAGTTCAGATGGAGGCTTGGCACCCTTAGATAAAGGTGAAAATAGCAGCATTTCTTTGCTCTTATTTAATTAAATAGGGAATAGGCACACAATACTTAACTTTCATCTTGCCTCTTTGGCCATATGGCCAAATCTTGCTCTTGTCAGCAAATTTTAACAAATTTTCCTCTTCTCAGTGGATTGTCTTACTAAAAATACAGAATAATTATTTCAGTTAGGCACTCTGATATAAATCACAGCCTAATCTGACACACCTTGAGAATGTATAGAACTAAAAGTACATACGATAAAAAAGCTTCACTTCTGGGGTGCTCCAAAAGCACATTTTCCTGAAAAAAAATTTAAAAAAAAGCTACAAAAAACTTCTAAAGTTATAAGCTTGTGGCTCTAAAAGCTGCTTTCTTCTTATCAGGACATTGAAAATTATACAGTGTGACTGAAACAATCAGAGAACAGCATCCTGGTCTAAGGTCTACTGCATTCACAACTTTGTTTAATTTGTTATACCTTAGTTTAGCACTAATGAAAGGCACTGATTCTGTACATGCCATGTGCAAGTTAATTTGTATTTTTTCAACTACAAAGATATTTTGGTAAAGAAGGTCCATATACATACATCCCCATAAAAAAGATAAGGATTATCCTGCAACTTATTTGCTTAAAAAAGAAAACAAATAGACAAAAATAAAAAAGATCATTTGCAGTTTTTTCTCAGGGAGTGGAAAATTCAGCAGAGATATAATGCATCCAAAGATAATTTTCATTAAACTCTCAAGTTCTCTGCACACAATACAAATAAATGGACTACCAAGAAAAATAGGAAAATAAACAATCCAAGTCCATAGGACTGAAGCTGTTACTCCAAAGTGAAACAGAAGCTGGTGAAAGTTTGCAGCCAGACTGGCAAAGAACACATTATTGACAGTATAAAGAAATAAATCTAATGTAAGAGTTTGGAAACTAAGTGTACCACTAGTCATTCCAGTAATAATTATTGTATTTTATCACATTCACTGTTGCTTGATGGCCACACTGTCTTTCAGGTATAAATGGTTGTAAGGAGAGAGGAAAAAACTTTTGTAATACTCTGTCTCATTATGCAAATGTCAGAAGTAATCTCTTAGGTCCGAAAGCCTCCTGAAGTATCTTTGGGATGGAACAGCAGTCTGGGATAGCTTGTCTATGCTGATTTTAAGTTCCACAATCACAGACCCACCTAGGTTTCTCCCACCCCAGACTGTCTCCTAGAGCCACTTTCTTTGCTGGTTGTAGCAAAGGTGTAGATTCCCCCTTGTTCTTGTTCTGTATTCCATGCAATTGCAGCACTTCTATTGTGTTAGGAAGCATCTGAAGTCCTAATGTCTACTGGCAAGGTTCTCCTTTTAAAGAGCTTGCAGGTTTTCTAATGTCTTAGAATTAAAATTACACTTTAAAAGTATTTTGTATTGCATGCATTTAATCATATAACAAATTCAGTGAAATAAACACAATCCAGAAAAACATCTTTCAGACAAATACTTATGTAAAAGATAAACCTGAGCAATGACCAAAGGCTGGGACCAGGAAATAAATATTCCAGAGCTAACTGTGCAGTTTTATATAAAACAGAGTTAGTATGGATATAATGTGACTAAGTCAAGCAATGTATGATTGATTTATTATATTGGAATCCATTAAAAATATTCCATCATAGTTTAAAACCATATAGTCATTAAATATCTCTGAAAACACACATTCTCTACTGTCATTATAAGATATTCTTGACAACACATCATTTTTAATGGCACCATTATAAACAGGATTCCTAATGGCTCAGTTTAGTATGTAACAGAATTGGAAGTCAGTAATATACAGAATTGTATTCAACATAATCAGATAACAAAGAGCACTGCAGAAGAGTGCACAATTAATAAATGAACAATTATTTTGCATAAAATGAAACACATTTTAAATAGGTTGTCAAATAGACATTATGATGGAAAAATAGAGCAATGGAATAGACCTGATGTACATTACTTACAAGTACAACGTGAACTACTGGTGCTGATATATGATCTAAACAGGAGATAGTAGAAGAAAGATTACGCCCAAGGCTAATTGCTGTGATAATGCTGGTTTCCAATTGCAGCAAACTGTTACATAGGCTTAAAACAACTCCCCAATCCAGTACATGTGCCTTAAAACATTATTTCAAATTAACCCTTGCTTTTGCTTGTGGTCCTTTCTAATAACAGGGCATTCGAAGAACAATTACTCACAGCTTTTGTCCCTTCAAGTGCCTAGGGGTTAATGAGTCTTCAAGTGTCATTAGCCCTCACCTTCACAGTAAGGAATTCGTGAATCTTAAAGGGTCTCAGGAACATTAAAGTTTACCTTTAGTAAGCTATGGTTTAGGTAGCCAGGCACTTGAAATGAAAACCATATCCTAATTTAGTTACATAATATGCAAGACAGATCTATATGAGGGGGAAAAAAAGAAAAGGAGAATTTTTCCAATGCAGTCAACCCCTCACAAACAGTGGAATGAAGAGGTCTCCTGGCTCACCCTAAAAACAAATGGGACTGTAACACTCAGCACAAACTGAGTATCTTCTCCCAGCAAGGCCTGGAGGTTCAGGAATAAAGACTAGTAACTGCAAACAACGTTCTGCGATTAGAGTCTCCAACTGATCGTTGTTGCTCCATAGGCACATTAACATAAAGTGATAGGGCATTTTGAATTATTTTCTAATAAGTTCGAAGTAATAAATTGATATTCAGGAAGATCCTAATCAGCCATTGGATTTGTCAAAAGTAAAAAATAAAAATAAAAATAATTCAGTTTATTGTAAAATATTTTAAGCCACTGTTCTAGTCCTCCTTTTCTGGACTGGAGCCGATTCTCACAAAAGAGCAACCTAGAGCAGCACCTTTAATGCCCTCAGTGGGTTGTCCCACAGAGAGGGATACATACCTGGGTGTGCTCCCGTCTGAGGGAATACTGGTGTGTGCATATACAGGTATCGCCCTTTCCAAAGAATCTCCGGTGCTTGGGAGAAAGCAAAAGTAGAGTTATTAAACCAGGTCACCACAAGTTTAATTTCTTTCATTATGTCATTTATGGCAGTACCATCCAAGAAGAGGAAGTGTCTATATAAGGCAATAAACCATTCAAACTGACAAAATTTATTACATACCTCTGTATATGTGAAGAGCTGGCTTATAGCCATACAGAGATAATCAATTTAACAGTACATTTATCTACAAGTATTAATAGCTGCATATACTTGCATACTTGTGTGGTTTTCTCTGATCTGTTCTTACTCAAATGAAAGTAAGGAAATATAGAATTACATACAGAGCAACACCCTAACTTGTGCCAATATGTTTCTCCAATTTTTCCAAAATAGAGATGTGTAATTGCTTGAATTCATTGTAACATGTTGGAGCATTTATGTTTTGGCATATGAGCAGCACATGACCATTAAAACTGCATTATAATTTTTGGGGGCTTTTCTAATGTTAGAGAACTACCTTTCTATGCAACTAGAAAAATGTATTTTCCCCTTTCAACTTCTACGCTGATTGTGTAATAAGACAACATATAGAAAAACATATTAAACCTGAGACTGATGATGTTGGGAATAAGCAGGTGAAAGTTTTTTTGTGTCAGTACTTTTCCCCAACCTGTAGCCAGGCATAGCTCCTTCAGTTATGTTGGCCATTTTGGCCTTGCTCTCCAAGTATTTTCTCCCTTTTGCCACATTGACCATAAGTGATATGTGAGAATCTCTGCATTCTCGCTGGTGTTTTTACTTTGCACTATTACTGAATGGCCTATACAAATGAAAAACTACTTTATTTGTAACACAAAAATTATTGAAAGTATTTCTACTTAGTTCTACTTTTCTAAAAGTAATGCAAAAATAGTTGTACAATATAAAATACCATTTAATTCACTGGCCTAACTCTGTCAGTACCACCAAGATTTGACAGCAAAAATGGCCAAGGATAATACAGCCAGTATATATCCTACCTCAGCTGAAACCTGTCACACAGGTGAGTGGTAGAGATCAGATCTGAAAGTTTTAGCGGTCACATATTAGAAGTACCAGAGCCTTGGATAGCCACGGAGACCAAGATGCAAGTGTTGAGGTAACTCAGTAAGAAAGGAGGTCTGTTGCCATCTCAACAGCAAGGTGGTCCTAAACCAAATTTCCCAGAGGATGTTGCTAACTGCTGCTCCAGGGTGTCAGAGGCTCCCTCTGGGCCAGGTCTGCAAGAGCAAGGCTCCAAACTGCAAATACCACACAAGCTCAAGTATTTGGAAAAAAATCAGGTCATGGAGGGCTCTAATTTCACAATCCACACAAGTATCAGTCCTGAAACAATGACCTTTTAGAGTTTTAGATCCCTACCTGTAAACTGGGATTGCTGTCCAGGGTTGCTCTGAGGAAACAGTTAATCACATGCACAAAGGTTTCCACACTAGTGATTATTTCTACAGAAAAACTCATCAGAATTACTTTTTGTCAATTTCTATCAGAATTATAACTTCTTTTTGGTCAGGATTATTGTTAGATAGAATAATCGAAAATAAATAATGTGTAGGAAACACTTATCTGATTGAAGATAGCATCAAAACACATAAATAAACAATATAGTCTGAATTTGAATAATCTGTAGTTTTTGAATGCTTGACTTTTAAACCTTAACAACACTCTCCTGGTATATACCTTTGATGCATATGTAGTATATAATAGGATGACCTTCATCCATAACATCCTCAGAGTAGAACAGAAACATTTACTACTATAGATTTTATTATAAATGCCTTAATGAAATTCTAATCAATAATAGTTCAGAGAATGGTAAAGAAATTGATTTCATAGATAAAAGGAGATGTTATTATCTCAGTTCAGTAACTATGAAATAGGAAGATGAAAAAGTCTGTTTTTCTTATTAAAACTGAGCACAGCTGTACAGTTATATAATAAAGTATCACTTGTATCCATGGCAATAGGGAATAATTGATGCACCACAGTTATTTTTATAAACCCAAACAACAAAAAAAAATCATCTGGAAATTTCTTTGCCAGTTTTCTTCGCATTGTATGTTTTTTATCTGTACATAATGTACAAATTTATAGTCTGAATACACTCACTGATCTGACTCCTTGAATAAAACATGCTGGGTTTTGCTGCATATTAAAGAGGATGGGGATCTCATACCCTACAACCAAGTCTTTCATGAAGGATCTAATGAAAAACATTTCTTGGAATAACATATATTGTTAACTTAAATTCAGATTTCATTGGGTTTGGGGATCAATACACCATGGAGATATTTTTTAATGCGTAAAATGTTTTTCAGCTGTCTCACAGTGACAAGGTTAGAGATATGATAATGAAAGTCAGTAGATGCCTATAATGTAAAAAACCTGAAACCCAAAAGCCTAGTATACATATTGTCTCTTGGACCTTCTCTGATAGGGTGAAATCTCCTGGCCCTTCTTGAATAAAAATACATCAAGATATATGCTGTTTTAAAGGAAGATCCATACTTACTCCTTGAAACGATACAAGGAAAGGATAGTGCTAATGTTTGGGGTTTATTTTAAAAATAAAATATGCATCCACTAGACAACTGAAAAAGAGAAAGATCAGATGCTTCCATTGGTCTATTGATAACAATCTTGACTACAACAGAAAGGAAAAAAGTAACTAATTTCCCCTTTTTCCCAAACGCAGATCCATTTATTCATAACAGGGCTTGCACTTGCAATCACCTGTGTTTACTTTACTCGTAAGAAACTACAGACATAGCAATGTTTTGCTGTAGAGACAAGTATTCCATGAAATTCAAACATCTTCTATTGCAGGATGACTTTCCAGTGGCAGTGACACACCCGTGACATCAAGAGCTTTTGTGGTGAACCTCTTAGGTTTCACCCTTTTTTTTTAATTTGTTCAAGTCAGAACTCTAATTAATGTTTCAAATTCAAGGTGAACCATGTTACTTGCTTTCTGTTTTTATCCTTAACTGATTTCTGACAATAATTAAATAAATTGCACCTCCAAGACAATGGAAAGGCAATGTCTCAGAACTTTTTATTATATGATAAAGGATTATACACAATCCTTCACAAATATTTTCTGAAGTCACAGAACATTAAACTATGTATTCAGTACTATATTTCCCTCCTTTGCATACCATAGCATCATCACCTTTTCTCATTTCCCTTAGTGTTTTTCACTTTCCCCTTCCCTGGTATTTGTAGAAACTCTTTGCCTGAATTATCAGATATATATGAATCTGCTTTTCAGACATTAAAAATGTCAGGTAGTTTCTCAGAAATACCAGCTGCTGTTATTTATCTGGGATTCTATTATTTTGGAAGCTGTATCACCATTTGCTTGAGAAATAGTCCTGTTACAAAATTTTTCATGAAACCAGCCTGAGAGCACCTTCAAATATTTGGAATGGAAGCAGGCGAGGATGCATGTAAAATCCACATATCCCCAGGTTTAGTTTGTTCCCTCCATCCTGGAATTTGAAAGGTTATCTGGCAATTGATGGTGACCTGAGCCCTCCCTGCAGGACAGTAGCAGGTACAAGCCCCAGCACACACACAGACAGCCACACTGTCACCCAATGCAAGCGAGTTTTAGCCATAACTCCCCTTCTGCCATGCCAAAATCACAGCCACTTTTAACATAATGCACTTCCTCATCAGCTAGTAACTATTCTTAATTCTGTTTATATTTAATGACAGCATCCAAAAATAGTTCTTCTCCATTATTTTATCTTTTTTAGGCTATTTTTTTCCTCCTTCCCTCCACTACTATATAAGTGTCCTTTTGTCTAGGGATACTCAACAGGGAATGAAAATGCATTATCAAAAGAAAGGTTATGGACTGTGAGTCAGCAAGAACAAAAGAAGCAAATGCATCATGTAAAAGCTAATAATATTTAGATAGGGAGCCCAGAATTTAGCATTTTCATTATATTTTTCAGTTAGCATGAAAGTTTAATCTTCCACTAATCATTTAAAATGTAAAATACACAGGGCTCTCGGCATATCACAGTCTATACTCAGGTCCCCAGGAGAGCAAAAACCACAAAAGAAACCTAACAATATGATGCTATATATTCTGAAATATTGCCATTCAATCTGATTTGCCACATGCCCATACATTTTAATGCTGACTTCATTATGAAATCTCTTCTTGATTAATCATTGGTGAACAATGACTAAATTGCACTCCTGCATCAGCTTGAACTGGGGCATTGTGAACAGCAACACTCATTTGAAAAGCAAACCAGATGGGCCAAGGAAAGGTCAGTGTGGTACTACCACAGTCACAATGGACAAAGCTCATAAACCAGGGGCAGAAGGAGCTGAACTGGGGCTAGAGTAGCTTTAAGAACATGCTGTGAGACTGTTTGCATTCCAGCTCTTTCCTCCAGCGTGTGGTAGCATCCTGCTTTTGTGGTAAAGACTTGCATTTACAATCTCAAACAGATGTTTCTTTTTATCACTTACATAACCCTCACTGCTGTGGAAAAAGAGGTGTATTACCATTCTCCCAATTTACAAAAAGACAATAAATCTCTAAGCACAGAAAACCAATAGATAGTTCCAAAACAAAGAATCCTGATAAGGAGCACAAATCTGTCCTAAAACCTTCCACAGCTTCCATTTCAGCATTGAAAGTGCCACAGAGTATTCCTGATCCACCTGACATTTTGACAGCTCTCCCTTGGTGTCAGCCTTATCTCACACTTGAGTTTGGTTATGATTCTCTCGGACTGCTCTCCCAAGCCCTTCAAGTGCCTGAATTTGCTCAGCACACTCAGGGAGCACCTCCTCTGCCTCCCCCTGTGCACTGTCCAGGACACCCCATCAAGCTCAGGCAGACAGGGGGAACCCTGGGGAAATAGAAAACCGGTACAAAATACAAGGAACCCCATGTCAAGTCTCCTCAGACCTGGTTTAGTCACTCAGCCGGCCACTGTCATGAGTGGTAAGTAGTCAGAAGTCTTTAGCCCAGGCCTGCTATTTGTGGTCCACAAGTGCTGGTTTTAATCATGCTAAAAATAGAATTACTACCATGCATCTATATTTCCTTTAGGTTTACATGCATATGCTTCCTAGTATCTGATAAATAATGTTCATTTATTGACACTGATCTGCCATTTGAGCAAATTTAGAATTAAGTTATCACTTAATATTGGCTTTTTTAAACCACAGTTAGAATTTGCATAGCATTATGGGAATCTATTACTACACTAGACATATGCTAAGATTAAATTCTGGGAAATTGGTATTTTGAAGTTACTAAAGAAAACATCATTAAATAACCTTATATTGGGCAAACAAAAATGAGAGGAAAATTCTCACAGGAAAATTGTAATACGTGGCTCCTAAACATCTTTTTTGTCTAGTAACAAATTTTAGCAAATGTATTCTTAGCACGATCCTTTTCTGTCTTCTGCAACTACCTTTCTTCACATCAAATTCTACTTCATGAATACGTTACAAGTGGCTGGTAGAATGGATTCCTTTTCTTAATGCTTTAGGGTTTGTTCAGTGGCACTGAAGTTTAGTCAGAGGTGCTTTAAGAGCCTTGATTTTGTTTCAACAACACATGATAGAAAAAACTTCATATATACCAAATTAGCTACTAGAGCTGTACAAAACTATGCAGAAACAATTGCAAAGGTACATTTTTCTACTAAGCTCTGAAATTCTCACAGGTGAATCATGGCAATTACAGGACAGGAAAGATTAAAGTTGCCCATCCAATAGCTTGCCATTTAACCCAGTCTATCTATTTTTGTTACATCTATTTATGGGCCTTAAAATAATGCAGAAAACAGTAAGCATCACTGAGATATTCCTTTCTTCCTTGCTCAAGGGCTTTTACAGTAACAGCAGCACACAATATAAAAAAATTGGTTTTGTTTTGAATAAGCTTAATGTCCTTTCCTAAAGGATCACAAAAAGTCCAAGTCAGATGTTGAATTCATAAGCAATATATAAGGGTCATCTGCAAGACTGCAATAATCAAAATCTTATAAAGGAAAACCACAGCTATACCAGCTTCATATCCAAGTGACATTCACATTTTACATGTAAGAGTTTTCAATAATAAATAAAACCAGCAAATTACTTTTCAGATCTATTTTATATTAAGGAAGTATGCAGTAGCTGTGGAAAGCATTATATAAGAATTTCAACAAAACAGCTTCTAGGGCCACTGTATTCTCTCTCTAGTGCTGATTCTAAAAGAGCCCTGCTGTGCTTGCTTGAGATCATCCTGTCCTTTGTGGGAGCAGTGCCAGCTGAATAAACCACCTTCAACTAGTCCTCATTTCACCCAGTGCTCATAAAGCGAACACTTTGACCTTCCCTACACTGCTTACAAATGGATAAACTCACACTCCTCTACCACAAACTAAAGAAACATTGTCTGTGTCACACTGTGCTGAAGCTACAAAAAGGCACAGAAATTCCTCCCCTACAAGTTCACAAGCCAAGGAGAAATAACACTACACAACCTCCCTACATTTGTTCAAGGTAGGGGTAGTTCTTAGAAGATCAGTATATTTTTGTGAGATTCAGCTGATGATGGGGCCTCTGCTGTAGGTCAAATGACTTTCTTACATGTATTCTTCACAAGAGACATATGACATATTCCTCAGTGCCATCTAACACAAGGTCAAATTCTTGTAGCCCACACTGTGCTTTTGGCCTCTTTTAGCTGATGAATCAATACCACAGAAAACTGCCCCCTCTGGTTTCTGTGCTGGTTGTGCACTACCAAATGCATGGGGTTTTTAAGGCACAATCCTTCAGTAATTTCTGAGTATAAAACATTCAGTTTGGGGCATTACTTCCCTTTCCACAATTTAAATCTACTTTTCAAACTGGCATCCTCATGTCAGATAAGAGGACTAAGGTTGAGTTATGGCAACATCTTCAGTTTCCAGGCCTGCCAGTAAGGACAGAAAAGGGCAGTGTTTCAAGTTTCTGTAGTGTTGGAGGCCACAGGGAAGAAAATATTTCGAGTTTATAGAAGAGTAAATATTTGAGGTTTAATTTTATACTTACTGGTTTAAAAAATTGCTGACAGAAAACCATTGAAGACATTTGGGTTATATAGAGTATTAATTGAACAGGGAGCTGCAGGAAAGGACAAGTTATAAAGTTAACAGAGAAGTGACTGATTTGTCAGGGATTTTCCAGCGAATAAGTGGATATTCCGTGCTTCTATCTACATCTCATTAGTTGTGTTAGATCATTCTTGTCTGCAGTGACTATGTAATATCATTGGGGAGTTTCAAAGAGTGGAAAAGCATATAGTATTCCAAGGATTTCCATGGTTTTGTGCTGGCAGAGGCTACTTACTGTGGGCATAGTGGAGGATGTCAACTATCTTTACAATTTTACTCAGCTCTCGTTTTAGAAACCATTCAGTTGGTAAATCTTACACTGCAGGGAATTTATTTCTCATTATGACTAGAAGAAGAGTGTGCCTGGTGAAAGCTAGATGAGGATATTATGGGAAGTTCCTTTCAAGGTGAAGTCTTACTAATATACATTTTTATCGAATATAAATTTTATAGAGATAAAAATCATTAACTGCTCAATGATTTTTCCATTTGGGTTCCTAAACTACGTGTTATAATGAGACATATAATCCATAGAGTTTCTTCCTGCATGGAAGCAATTCCTTATACGAACTTAGTTTGCCTTTCAAAAATATATTCTGTTTTCTTAGGAAATAGCTTTGTTGAATAAAAGTCTTAACATTAATAAGATAGGTGTAAGCACTCTGCTTGTAGCACAGGCATTGATGTCTATTGAATTGCTTGTGTATTAAACCAGTTTGGGGTGTGTAGATTGACTGCTATTTTTGCAGACATTGGTTCTGTGTACTATTGCTTGTAGGCTATTAGATTTACTTTTTTATTATTTCTAAAGATTTTACAGAGTGCTTAAGGAGAGGACTGTAGGTAGAGAATCATTTCAGGGAGAATTTGATGGCAGGATGAATGTTATTGAACTTGTAAAAATCCTGTAAGTTTTCCATTCCTGATAAGTATGTCATCTGCATAACTGCATGGGCTTTGCATAAGATTATTTAAAAACCTGTTCTTTGCAGCAGCTCTGCTAAATGTTGACTATGCAAGGCTGTATGTGCTTATAGTTTGGAAGTGTGGATTTTTGGAAGTAACACTTTTCTGAATAAAGATGAAAGGGGTGAATAATCAAACATCATTTGGAAAACACGACAAATTTAAATGTGAGCTTATGTCACCCAGTGGCAGGTGGAAAAAAAAGAGCTACACAAGCTAAGTAGTAGCGACACAGACTAGAAAATGGGATGGAAATAGTTTTCTGCACTAGGAAAAAAAAAATCACTGAATGAATACTACTTTTTAGACTCAACTGTGAGCAAAATAAATCCTAACAGAAGACTATCTTCAGATCATCTGCTATGTATTTTTAATGACTCTTGATATCGTACAATATTGTATTTTCCACTAACGCTCCAGACCTTACCACAGCACTTCTAAGTAAAAGCAATGTCTTCAGAGACACACCAACTAAAGACATCACTCAATTTTATTTTTATTTAAACCTTAAAGACACTTAGTTTAAGTATAATCTTAGGGATGGGTCTTTCCTTGGCTTATCAAATGCAAATATGTGTTTGGTTTATATCTTTACAAGTAAACAAGAATAGCACAGTCACCACGCGATGTCCTGCCCAAACTGTGTGGCTGTTTACAGGTGGAAAGAACAGCTCACATAAATCTGTCTCCATATCCCAATGCAAAAAATGCACACAGGTGTTGCAGTTCCCAGTATCATTATGTTCCTCTCCTTGTGATTCCAGTCAGAAAACTGCAAGCTTCACCCTTGGAGAGACTCATAAATAGTTAAGTACCCACTATCAACAGACAATAAAAAGGAAAAATAACCAATAAAACTACATAATGAACAACTACTGAACAAACAGAGCTACAGCACTCAAACACAGTGAAGTTATTGCCTAGGCTATTACAAGGATTTTACAGTAATATCATTTGATTTTCTAGCTTCATGGCAATTACATCAAAGGTCTCTTTTGAGATGTGTATCACTGCTTTAAAATAAATTCTATTATGAAGTCCAAGGTGGAAAGGAGAAAGAAGAAAAAGTTGTCCAAGGTCACAGATAACTGTGTTCAATAGTTTATTTATAATATTTTGTCATCTTTCTTTAACTCCTGGAAGTCAAGTGATGGTATATTCTGCTTCCTACACAAAGGATACAGTACAGTAAAACTTTCTGTTTGTTTGCCACCATATCTATAAGGGAAACTGAAATTCTTGATTTGGGATGCAAATTGGAATTTGCACAGTTCAGGTTAAATTGACTTTGGCTTCATCTCCCAACATCTGAAATCATACTGCAGTTCTCTGGTGCTTTTAGGACATAATTAGATAAATTCATACATTAAGCTGCTCCTGGCAGTACTTGCTCTTCTGTGAATAGTGAACCAATTCCACAGCACATTGAAATACAAACTGTAGTTGCAATACCAAGTTGGCAATGCATCTTTGCTGTTGATTGTTGTGTGCCATATGGACCCACTTAAGCCTCTTCCATTTTTGGCTCTTGAAGAGAAGGCAGCCATTGTGGCCAGTCATGAGGTCAGTTTGGAAACCAAACGGCCCAGGTGCAAAAACTTCAGCAGGGACATCTGCATCCATCACTGGGGTTTTGGCTACATTTATCCCTGCCCATATTTAGACATGATATCTGCCTTCTTGGGTAATGCTACCATTTTCTGCCAAATAGAACCCAGTAAGTCTGTTCTGATTTGTATTGTAAGTGATCACAAAATACACCCAGAATATTCTAATTTTTTTATCCTATTCTACTCTTATACTTCAAATATGAAAAGAGCTAACATGCTTTTTTCAGACTATTTCTCCTATCAGATAACACACATGAAAGTTCAGATAAAGTTCTCACAAACTCAAATGTGGGTATTAATAATCTCTTTTTTACAGTTTGATGCCAGCCACTAAAGACAGTTGAGATACTCAGAAGATCAGAAGTGGAATTATAATAATATTGATATGACTGCAGCCTCATACTTCATACAAAATGTGAATGCTTTATCCTTTGATACACAATTCTTAAAAAGGCTAGATAGATGTATATTAATTAAGCTTATTGTGTGCTCAACAGTATCACAGTTAACAAATATCTACTGAATATTTAAATTATATTTCCTGCCACAATTCTCTGAGCCCCAAATAATTGCACTGGTCTTTTATGTCTCACCTCAAAAAATACAACAAAAAATGTCTAAACCAGACACTTACACTGCAAGGCTGTAGCACCACTGGAAGAGCAGCAAAATGTACTCTAAAATAACTCGTATATTTTATATATTAATACCATTGTGGGGGTACATTTTCTGTTTGTTGCTCTCAAAATGAGACATCATGTTTAACCTTCAGTTTGGAGAAAGCATTGATAAAAGCACTGATAAAAGGTACATGTGCAAAATCTCAAGAGAGTCTGATCCACCACTGTTATCACTCAACTTCTGTATTGTTCTAGCAGCATACAATGCAGAAATCAAGGTCACAACATATAACAAAGACTGCAAAATTGCTATTAAAAAAAGGAATATCTCAAAACATACAAAACCTATACATATAGATATATTAAGTCACATACTAAAATTGTTCTGTTCCTGTTATTATAATATATAGAATGCTTCCAATTTCACATTATGCTCTGTTATAACTTTCTCAGTTTTAAAATTGATTAAATGAATCCTTTCTTTATTCTGAGCTGGAGAAAAACACCTTGAATTCTATTCATCCTTGCCCTGCTTTCCTCTATCTTTTGTGCCAAACTGTCACACAAACCAGTTTTGTCACTTCAGTTATTTTTACTGATGTAACATGTATACCGGACAAAGCATCCACAAAACATTCTGCCTTGACTCAAAAGCAAATAAAATTAACAGAACCAAGTAGCTTTGCATAAAGCTTTTCAGGTTGGTGTATGCTGCACCAAAATGAAGTTATGTGAGCAAATAAAAATGCCAGTGGGGAGCTGCATCGTGGTCAAAGTAGCTTTCAATTTTTAATTTCACTTCAGAAAAGGAAGTGTCTCACTTCCTGCTTAGGGTTAGCTTTGAATCTCTGCAGCAGTAGCCTTAACCTTACCCACAGTCCTTCAAGAAAGTCATGTTTTGTAGTCTGCTGCCTCCAGAAATAAAACCCTCCAAGAATGCTTTTCCTCCCAGGAAAGAAGTAAAATGAGGGTGACAGTCTGGAATACTAGTGAACTGGCAGTTATTTCACAGTGAGTCTGTCAAATGACTGACAATACATTTCAGAACTACGTGAGCAGCGGCAAACACATACAAGCCTTTGGAGAGCCCTAGATTTTATTTGTAGATATTTTATACCAAGGATATGGAATAAATGTATCCAGAAAACAATTTAGAATTCCAGACACATGTGCTGTACTCTGATTGGCATCTCAATAATGCTTAGGAAACACACAGGTTTCCTTAGTTGATTTTATGCATGGACTCTGCCTTATATTAGTAATGAGCTGTTCCATTCCAGCCAGTGCATCTCAAGGCTCCATGGCACTCCTTCAATGATTAGAGTGTCGCAGCTTGAGCTTCATGCTTTAAAACATCATTTAAATGTACAATAGTTACCTAATTTAGTGTCTTGTATGGACTATGTATATGCTTGTGTACATTGCATATGTGTATCCTACTTAGATTCTTTTCTCTTTTGTACTAATAAATACATAGCAACTCCAAACTATTTTTCATTCCTCAGTTTTAAAGATCTGCAACACATTTTTCCCTTGAATTATGTAACAAAACCCAATAATAGTGTTTTACTGTAATTATCAGTACGTAACAATACTTGTATAGGAACAGTGGGATCCTGACACCACATGTTGAAATGCAAAGACATTCTGCTTTGTTGAGCTCAACCGTAGCAAGTCAAGTCAGCACAATTTTTCCAATAGAGCACACAAATGTCAGGGACCCACCCCTCCTATGCTGCACACATGAAGATGGGTGTGATGGCCACACCATCTCTACAATACCAGTCCTGCCAAAAGATACGGCTTTGAACCAAAATCACAGCCTGTTCTCTGATGAGAAGAGCTCTGATAAGGGACGCCGTAATCAACACCAAACATGCTGACATAAATCTTTACAAATGCAATGCAAGTGCCTTAGACTGGTTCATTCTGTTTACTTGTAAGGTTTTCAAGTAAGCCTTCTTGAATCCACCAATTTCACACTGGCTTCAGGCACATCTGGAACTACTATAATGCATATTTATAAAAGCAGAGCTCACCAAAGTACTAGTGGTCTGTTTACATTTCCTTGAAACCTAAATAAGTGAAATGCCTTAGAGAATACCTGACATAATGTGCTTTAGTTACAGACATGAGGCTACTCTTTTTTTTCTGTTGTTCTCTCATTACCAAGTTACCAGCTATGACTTCTCACCCACACAGAGTGAAGCAGTTGTAATCAGGAACTCTGCCTTCTCCTCCCCACAGAATATGAACTTTTAGCTGACTTACCTGTATCAAGCTATTTGGAAAAACAAGACTTCTGCTCAAACGTACAAAAGAAAAATCAACTTATAATACAAATAATTTATGCCACGTTTAATTCTACATTAAATTTGCATTTGTCAAATCACTAAAATGCCCCTTGTCTCAAACTTACCTATAATTGGGGAAATGCAGATAAACATCAAGTTGTTCTAAGTCTTCATAATCTCAGATTTAATATTGTGTATTTACAAGTGTTCATGTAACAGATGAGTTCTATCTGAAAAGAAAACCTGGGAGACATGACAATGAAACAACATGCAAATTTAGCTTTAAAATACTTCCAAAGGCAGCACTGCATTTAATCGCATGTATCAAAATAAAAGGGATTGCCATGTTCTCAATCAGCCCAAATAGATAACAAGCTTAAAGGAAATCTCTCCACATCAGACTCCACAAAAAGGATATGCCAGCACAAATGTAAAGGACTTAGGTTTTTGAGATAAACCAGCCTTGAACAATAATCTTCTGATAAATCTCAAATTCCAGATGGTCTTTGTGGGTTTCAGACAACAGCTGTATTCATACAGCATCATGATGAAGTATCTGGCTTATTTTTAAACAGTAAATGTATATAGTGGTACTGGTTTGATAGTACAATAATACCTAGCATATGTTTTTTTTATTAAGAGAACCAGTTATCTCCTATGAGAACATATCACAATATCTTCACATAGCTCACAATATTTGCATGTAGGTGTTTGTTAAGCAACACAGCATTTTCGAAGGCATTCTGGAATTTACCTAGCCCTCCACAAACAAACAAAATATAATCTTCCACTTTACTACCTTTGTAATTATATTGTGGCTAAACAGTGTTTTTAGCCCAAATACAAATCTCCAAATATTCTTACACTAGAACTGGTTGTATTTTTTTTGACTCAAGATCTTAATTAATTTGTCTTCTTGATACTACATCCTATAGAAGATCAACTACATAAAAATGAGATGTCAAATCTTCCCCATACATCAGGCATAATGCTATTTTCATCGTATCTTTATGAGACATCAGATATGTTAATATTTATGGAGTATACATGGAGGAATACTGCTAGAATTAATAAATAATAAAGCTAATATTTTTTGCAAAAATAAATCATCAGATATCTCATTATAAACTGGATGTCTTCAGTTGCAGATAATTTAGTATAGTAATAAATAACAGGAGAACATGGTGGTGATAGAATTATATTTCATTATTTAAAATATCTTGCTACTCGTATAAGAATACACCCTTTTGTGTTGAAAATCATGTAAATAGACAGAACTGGTTTAGAATTGCAGGTACTTTCAAACAAATAAAAGTTAGGTTGCCTTAATGTGCCAGGAATAGGTGCATATAACATATACCATTTCTCAAGTGCACTTCAAAAATCATCCTGGGATGTGTCTTTGGCAAGATGTCACTCAGAAGTTTAGCTCATTGTTCTTATTGTCTAATAACAATAGCTTCTTTTATCTCAAACAAGGTTTTATCTTACAGGTTTTAATGTTGCCGCTTTTGAGACTTACTTGTAGAAGAGAAATAAAGAAGCAAGAGTAGATAAGAGTTTAGGGATGGGGGTTTGCAACAATTAACTAACAGAAATTAATAGGTAAGACATTATAAAAGGTCTTTCATAAAATTTTGTGGGATCCAATGACTCGGCAAAAACATGTCAGAATTTGGTCTATGTTGATACTTGCATTCAATACTGTTAATAAGTTTGTCTCCTTTCTGATGTACCTAGTCTTATGGTTCAGTTTTGTAAAATCAGTACCCAATTTGATTTTGATCCTGCCATATTCAATATTCTGAGAAGTGCAGTAGGAGTGGCCCCTTCACTCTACAGTCTGGATTTTCAAAGCGTGCTGGAGAAAGCAGGTTGAGTTCTCATAGGAGGGAACTGGGGCTGAAGTCCATCAGCCTCTTCATTTGTGAAATCACAGCCCATTCGCCCTGACATGGGACATGTCTTCATCCTCTTTCTTATCTGTGCCTGGTATGCATGATACAAATGTTCATTAACTGATAGTAACATAATTAAGAAAGTGTTGCTATGGATCATTGTAATTCCAATTCAGACACTAACAATGAAATGCAAATATAAAATTAAAACAGCAACTTGCTGATAAGCATAATCGAAACAGGAATATCAACATGAGGTTATGATTAAAACTCCAGAACCTTCAAAAGTAACTAACAGCTCTATTGCTCTCTTTCTATGGAGCTCCTAATCTATACACAGTATATGACTCGGAGATTTACATATGATTTTATTAAATCACTAAGCCCATTCTGATATTGAATTTCTCAGTATGTGACTTAGTGAACTGGTTTTATGTCAAAAGCACATTAAAAAAAGATAAGCCCAGACAGCATTTTCAGCCTGCAACAGATAAGTTAACACTGTATGGTTTAGTTTTCTGTGTCTACACTTAAGTGACAAGGTGATGATTTGTTTAAACATTAGGAGTTCAGATATGTACTGATCAAATATTATCTAAGAAAAGCTTAAAGGGAAGTAGTATATAAATCAATGTTTAATTGATTAATTTACTTTACAAATCAGAGGCTTATGATATTAGAAGCTAAGATAAAGTGGAAGTCGAACTGAATTATCCACGAGGTGAACTCCTTTACCTTTCTATGTCTGCAAAATTAAAATCCTGATAACAGAAACAATAATGTTACAACAGACAGTAAACCAGCACTAGACAGGAGGAAAGCTAAAGAATGTTATTCACTTCAGTTTCCATTGTTTTCTACAGTGCCATGATGATTTACACTGAGGATGTGGTTCTCTGAAATCTACAAAATAAATCCCTCTATCTTTTAATAACCATTGACTAGGTTAAGGTTTGGTCTTTTTAGACTATTGTAATAATATCGTTGAGAGGAAATAAAACCATATCACATGTACACTGAATATTAATGATGTTATTATGCATATGAGCCAAGCTTCTACATCCAAGAAACAAAATTCTAAGCCAAGTGCATTTAGCAGAAAAGGAACAAATCCTCATAGGTTTTTAGTTCCAAGCTCCAAGAGGTACCCAATACTCCTATCATTGTTCTAAGTCCTCTTCCCAAGAATTCTCCTAGTGCAGCGGCTGTGAGGTCAGTTGGATGGGAACAACAATAAGAACATCAGGGAAGCAGCAGAGAAATGATCAGAGCACTAATGAAAATAAGCATTTTTGTTATTCTGATGATGCTTTAAGCTGCAAACAATGTGATCACAGGAACTTCCAGAGCTACTTTCATTCCTCAGTCAGGTAACAAAAGGAGTCCATAAATATGGGTCAGAGCAGCTTTCTATTTTCATCTTTCTTTTATTTGCCATTGAACTCAACCCAGAAAAGAGTGCTGATGCAAAATAATGATTCCCACATTCAGAAGCTGAATCTGGCTTTTGGGTTCTATAGTTTCTGTATCTTTCCACATTTGAGGCTCAGAATTCTCTATACTGAAATAAAGTCCAGAGCAGAAAGGAGGACTCCTTACTTTGATACCTGCCTGTCCGACAAGGGTCAAACAAAGCATTTGAACCCTATGTAGCAAACATGTACATCTGGACACGAAGAGCCCCACTGAAATTAACAGAGCAGGCAAAAGACAAAGTTACAGGAATAAATGTTGTGGAGCTGGGACTTTAAGCATCATACATCTGCTTCTTCCCATAAGGTAAGCTGAAATACATCATCTTTTCCACCTGCACATCGTGCAAAAGTGGATGCTCAGGGGTGCGTGTGTCCTAAAAAGACAAGTGACAACATCAACAACATGCCATTCCTGAGAAATATATCCTAAAATTATTCAGGTGTTCCCCTATGGCCTTATGGTAAATCTACAGACCACCAATATGGAGCACAGAAAGTAACGCTACAGAAAAAAAAATTATTTCTTATATACACAATGCCTACAGATTTTACAGACAAGATGACAAATTTGTCTTGATTTTGTGATCAGAAATAGGCTATTTTCTGCCTTTTCTTGGTAAGAATCCTGTGTTTATTCAAGGTAAATATGCAAACATTAATATCATAAGAACACGGACATTGTTTGGGATTAAATTAAAACCATTTGCCTTATGCATGCTCATTTCCTTTTTTACTACTCAATTCCCCTATGATGCCATCTGATCACTTCTTCAATGTCCCCTGTGTTTTTGCCTTAACAATCTTGCCTGGTAGGCCATTCCACACGTTTGCGATTCTCGGCATGAAAAAAATGCTTCCTGACATCTGTTCTGAATTTGTTTCTCTTTAATTTCCATTTATGCTTCCTTATCCCAACATCTGTGTCGTTGTGCAAACGGTAATTCAGACTGCCGTTATCGGTGCCATTTAAGATTTTACATTCCCCAGTTAAAAGCTACTCATAACCATGTAGTGGGTTTGTACTTCTTATTGATAGTTAGCTTAGCAACATTTCCGAGCTCTAATTCATGTTTTAGGTTGTGCTTTGGGTTTGTTGTTGTTTTTTATTCTGTTTTCATGCACGCTTCTTCCAAGTTGAGGGTTAGCACTGCATTCAGTGGGCCATTTTTAGCCCATAGTCTTTCCTACCACTGTTGTGTAAGATAAGTCATCAAATTTGGCCCAATAAACTAAATGAGGGTATCAGAAGGGCTGTATATTTTGCTAATTCCTGCTGTGGTTTAAGAGGGTAGCTTTGGTAGGTCTACAATTCTGGGAGTTAGGAAACTTTTCAATTGTTTCTTTCAATGGCTTACTGGGGATGGAGGACCAAACTGTACTCAGCAGACATTGCAATTTAATAATTTCACTCAACTTTTTCCAGACAGAGATGTAAAAAAGCATATTGAAATTACTCTTACAGTTGTCCCAAGTCTACAAAAGGATCTGGGACTATTTTATCTCCTTCTTTAAATCCTTAAGACTAGGACTCAAGTATCTCCTTTCACATGTCCTTAATGAAACAGATTAATTCCAAGAGACAAACTATCAGAGCCTAAACTTCCAACAAGCAAAGCAATTAACAGCATGTTTAACAGCAATTAGTAAACAGCCCCATTTTATATGCTTGGCATCTAGGATTGAGTTAAAAATGTACCATTTCTAATACTAAAAAATATAGATAAGCAAAGCAGTATAGTAGTGATTATGCAGTCTGGAGTAAGGGTTCATGCTGGAGAACATAAAACAACTATTAACAGAGAGGTAATAGAGAGGTTCAATTCATACAGAGCTGTGTCTCGAGCCATAGCCAAAACACAGAAATTATATTATTCGAAATAATCAAAAAATTAGCAATACTTTAGGTATTTATTTGCCTCACTTATTCTTGACTGTTAATCAGTATCTCTAACATATGTCCCAAAGGTGCTACTGAACCATGTATAACATTTGTAGGTACATCAACCAAAGTACAGCATTTACAGGGACTATTTCTGAAAAGATAGAAAAATTATTCTATTTTATTTCACAATGCTAACAGTTTTGGTAAACACAACCAGATACAGAGATCTGAATGCATGTTTGAAGATTTCTCAAGTACATCATTGTCTTTCTGGATATGAGCAGGTAATACAGTTAAAAGTGTAATTCCATATATTTCATGTAACAGTAAGAAAATGAGATCAGTCTGTTCCACTACACTTAGTAGGAGTGTGTGTTCAGCCTAACTAGGTTACCTAGGTTTATTTAAATAAAAATCCTTCTGCCTATCATTCAAAAACTGTTTATTCTACGAGGTAAAAGAGAAGCTAAAGGTGACATTAATCTTATTTCATAAAGGATTACCTTGATTCATTCATCTGGATGAAGTAGTGGGCTTTGAAACACCCAAATATGATCCAGCTTATGTGTTTAGAATATGTCCAATGAGACTGAAAAAAACCCCAACAAAATCACAAGATACTATGCAAGTAAACCTGGTGGAGGAGTGTATGAGTCTGTGTGGGAGGGGAGTCTGATTTTAAAAATGAGCTATTCAAAAAGTAACATGTCACCTAAAATGTGTTTCATGTCAAAGCAAAAGACCTACTTTTTGTAGCCAGCAGAGAACTGCACATTGAGCACACTAACAGGGGAAACGTAGAAAAGGAAGGAACTAATAGCAATATCTGTTTTAATTGAAGGTGAAGAAAGAAGAATTTTCACTTATTGTTTACATGCAGTGCAGATTCCTTTCATTTAAACAGAGATTGCCAACAGTAAACACGGCATTTAATGCCTTCCACTGATGAGTGTGAGGGGTTTTAACAATATTCAATATTTTCTCAAATAAAACAATCATTTTACATCACATCTTTTAGGTTGCTTAATTTAGGCAGGAAAAAGAAAAAGAAAAAGTATTTTCTCAAAATGGTTGATATTGTGGAATACAATAGCAATTCCTGTACTTCCAAATAACACTTCCTGCCTTACAAAGCAGGCCTGGGTTACTGACCCTGTTCCAACTAAGCTTCTTCCCTGATTAAAAGGCAAGTTTCTTTCATGGTTATATCATTTTAAAACCTATTCAGATGTGATAACATTTTTGCTCCTGTATCTTGGCAACATGATTTATTCCGTTAACACTGAGTGTTACAGTCTGAAAAAGCAGTACCATCTGGGTTGAATTAATAGCCTACCCAGAAAACTAAATGAGAATGGTCTGCTATAATTAACATGTAGGTAAAGTATATTTAACAGATTATTATAATTAATATATCAGTTACCAATTTCATGCTAAACAGAATTGTGAACACAAGATACTAAGATTAGTTACCCTTTCTTGTATGTGCCTAGTGAAAATTCAACAGAAGAATAGATTCAAAGAATCAATAAAATTGACCTTAATGTTAAGAAATTTCAAGCAAAGAGAGACAATGTAGCATATTATGAAATAGCAGTGGAAAATTACTAGTTTGATTAATTCTGAATTAATACTCATAAAACTCAAATGTGACCTTAAACAAAACCAACTCCCACCAAAATTCTTGAGTGATTAATTTAAACACTGCTCGAGGCATCAATCTATGTAGATGGAGAGGACAGCCCTGGTCCTTAAAGCTGTCATTGAATTACATAAAATCTAAGATACAGGAAAAAGTAGACAAAATGAGAAGTGGATTTGATCAAAACATCCCAGAGCATTGTCACCCACACAACAAGAACACTGTTTTACTGGTAAGCTTTTCATAAGACAAACATTGCTCAGGTTTTCACAGGTTGCCAAAGATCCAGTGGTTATTTAGCAACTTCCTCAGCCTCTGTGTCCCAAGAAAGTAGAGTTCAAATTTTTATCTATCCCATGAAGAGCATTTACTCTTATTCAGGGTTTTAGATGTCTTTTCAGTTGAACTGATATGTCACTGCCAAGAGATAGCAGATAAACAATGACACATTCAGAATTACTATTTGTGTGGCTTTTTCTTTCTTATCGTGTAGTAATAAATCCAGAAACTTGCATGCAGTTTAAGTTTAATACATAAACTAATGTTCAGCACAGATATTAATTTTTTTAAAAAAAAAAAAAGGCTTTCAACTGCCCACCCCAAGCCCCTTCCCT
>JAOXXN010000015.1:185809-212012 GCA_026770055.1 Myrmophylax atrothorax | reverse complement strand
GGAGGGAGGCTGGAGCTATGGATCTCCAGGAAACTCACCAAGCTTCAAAGAGTTTCACCTTTTCACTTGTGTGATTTTCCCCACATGGTGTGAAAGTTCTTGATCTACTTGTGACTTTGTAGTGACAGAATGACTTGCATTAACCATGACAATGCAACACACAAACCAACCACAAGCGGAGTCACACAGGTGACCAAATAGGAGCTGGCAGGGTGTTCGTGTTGTGAACTTGGCACCATATAAGGAAAAATCCCAAATGAAATAGTCATGAGTTCCCAGACTCCAGACTTCCTGAGACTGAGACCCCCACTTAACACTGTCTAGAAGAGGAATAGGTACAAATCAGACATGGTACACCAGACTAAGAGGCACAGAAGCAAACAGTCACCTCTACCGGCACTGCCTGTCTGCCCCAGGGACTTACAGGAGAGCTGCATTGCCAGTTGCCTGGCAATAGCTACAAGCTCAGAAAGATGTCACTGGAGCTGCAATTGGATTTTGAAATTGACTGAAGAAAATATTTTCCCATATATTTTAACTCTCTTATTGAAATCTATTTACCCACCAAGATCATCAGCTATAAAAGGGGATGATTTTAAGATCTGTATATGGTCCTGCTTCCTCCTCTTCTCTTCACATTGCCCAAATTTGATTATCCTCATTCCAATAGCAGCATTTTAACTGCCAGTAATCTGAGACCAGCACTTAATGTACTGAACTGCTGGTCAAAAAAAAAAAAGTAACATTATAATTGAACTCCTCTCAACAGAACATCAGACTGTGTTTACAATGCACCTGACAGAGAAAATGAGTATTTAGTAGAAATAATGATTAATTCATAGGTATGTATGTGATTTACTGTCACTGCTTCCACTTGTGCAAGCAAAGCAGCACTGCTGACAGAAAGATTGCCATACTATGGTTAAAAATGTAAAAAAAAAAAAAAAAGGCAGCAGTTAAAAGATCATTCCACATATGTTGCCAAACCCTTTTCACACATAGCTTTTTAACAACTTATTCATTACTTTTCTTCACAACAGAAGTATAATATTAACAAAACCCTATAGAACTATAGACTCCCTTTAGGAATATATTACCTGCACTTACTGTTTACAAACAGAAAAAATGTTTGCTGTATTTTCCAGTGTAGTTTACACTTGGGATAATATTTTATGTACACACATGCACATATATATCTCTCACGTAGATATATGTATCTTTTCGAGAATATTTCTGAAGACTTTCCTATCAATGCTAAGCTGCACTAAAATTGAAAATAGCTTCTATCTTTAATTGTCAAACTATAAAGTTGTCCTATGTTAAGTATTTTTCCTTACAAGGAACAATAGAAAGTGTCAGAATAACAGAAGCCTAGCATGTTGCAGAGGACATAACAATTGGCCTACAGAAATTAAAGCAGCTTCAGCACTCTAGCACTAGGAGCCATAGACAAGTATGGGGATAACTATACAAGTATACAAAACACCCTGACATCAAGATGATGCCACTGTTGATCAAAAAAAAAATGGAAAAAACAAATCCTTTCTGTACCTCATCATCAAGTTTCTAAAATATGCATTTACTCATATTTGTGACTTCTATAAGAAAAAACAAACACATGAATATATGTATTTATAAGCCTGTGATACTAAGTTTGAATCATCGATTGCACTGACCTTTCTCTGGCCTCCCACACAACTTGGGCACAATGGCTGGTAGCCACATCATAGCCATACTTTTCACTTCAGCTGTCCTGCTTGTTTCTCTCCTGGTTTTATTTAGGGTAGAGTTAATTTTCTTCACAGTGGCTGGTATGGCACTGTGTTTTGGATTTATGCTGAACAGAGTGATAGCAATATAGAGATGCTTTGGTTATTGCTGAGCAACGTTTACACAGAGCAAGGCTTTTCCTGCTTTTCATACTGTCACAGGAGAGCGGAAATGCATGGAAGGAGCCAGGACAGATGACCCCAACTGACCAAAGAGATTCTAGACCATATGACAACTCACTCAGTATATAAAGTGGGGGACAGAAGGAGGAGGGGGGATACATTTGGAGTGATGGCATTCATCTTCCCAGGTAACCACTGTCTGCCTGGAGATGACTGAACCCACCTGCCCATGGGAAGCAGTGAATGAATTCCCTGTATTGCTTTTACTTATGTGGGCAGCTTTTTCTTTCTCTGTTAAACTGTCTTTATCTCAAGCCATGAGTTTTCCAGCCTTTACCCTTCCATTCCCTCCCTGATCCCACTGGTCAAGAAGTGATCAAGTGGCTGCATGAAGCTTGGCTGCTGGCTGGGGTTAAACCACAACATTTTTTCATTAGAAGAAGTTAACTCTACCTCTGAAAAGAAGCTGTTCTATTAAAATGTAAGAGTTGATTATTCTGTCTTGTATAAAGACATCTGAAATCAGAGAGTATATCTACCTGTCTCCCACTAGATACCCTCTGGCAAATCCATGTCTGTATACAGAGCGCCAGCATAACCTGGAGCAGTATCATCTTGTGGCCTGAGAAGGAACAGCTGCCTTGGTGTGCACTGCAGCTCTCGGGTTAGTTCAAGCACTCCTAAAGCATTTCTCCTTTGCAGTGTGTTGGTTCTTTCTACCCTGCTGTATGATATTTATTTATTTTAAAACTGATGCTATTTATTATTTTTTCCATGAAAGGACTGCTCAGTGTACCCCACTATGAACTCCAGGCTATCAGACTCACTAAATTCAGTCGTCGTCACTAAGAGCTTCAATTCATGTGATTAGAATAACACTGCTAACCACTAACAAACCAAAGGTGAGCTTAAATAAGAGGTCTGAGCACTATTTAATATAAGAATTGAGATATTCTAGATTAAAATCTACTCCAAGAAGCTTTGGCTTTACTTTCCACAGTAGGTGTGTTCTGCTTCTCCTCAAGGCACAGGGAGCTCAATGCAGTCCTTCAGGTAATCTATTTTAGGACAAGGGTTGGTATTTCAATCAGGTATTTGAGATTTAAAAGCACTTTTTTTGTTTTTTTTTCCTGAAGAAGAATGCAAGTACTACATTTCCTGAGAAATTAAGCACTAAAAGTTAGGAAAAAAATGGATGATCTTCATTCAATTCACTTAGACCATTTCTAGTTAGCAGGACCATTGTCCTCTGGTAATGCAAAGAAAAAGTACTGGTGCAGCACTCTGGGTAAATGCTACATTTAAAAAAAACCCCACAAACATTTAAAGGTCTTAAATTCTTCTGAAAGAATGGTATGTAGAGTTTTCTGTCAGCAAACAGGTACACCCTGGAATGTTCCACAAGGGTCTCTGAGGCTGTGAAAAACTGACTTGGTGCACCCAAAACATGCCAAACCTATTGGCTTATGATTAAACTATAACACCTCTCCTTTTTCATGGTGCAATTACCATGATGCAGTTCTTCTAATTAGGATCCCTGGTTTCTTACAGTAGATTAGGTACACATATCATTGTGTGCTCTAGAAAAGCCTTTTTGACAGAGATGGTATATTAGATCAAGCAGAATGATTTCTGTCACAATAAATAGAAACATAAGCAAAGGTCACATAAAAATAAATATTATCTTGATACTTGTTAAATTGGAGTAGAGTTCAAGTACAAAAGAGTTTTGTTAAAAAAAATTTGGTATTTTAATTTGCATGAATATGTAATATTTATATCTAAATCTATTTTTATAAATTATAAAAGTACTTTAAGCATGCATACCATGATAACCCATTATTAACTATAACTATTTTGTCAGGCAGTAATTTGCATTTAATAATTTCAGTCATTTTGTTATTCAGAATTGCTATTTTCCCTTTTGAGTTCTTTTACTCCTCTTTTCCTCTGAGCTTAGGTTACTTTTTCAATGCAGCAAACTGTTGGGATATAATGGTTAAATAATGTGAAATTGCAGTGATGCCAGTGAAATAAAAGCGAGTTTTACAAAACCAAGTTCCTTCCCTGAACATAATAACAGTAAATTTCTAGTGTCCTGTAGTGCAATATCCATTAGATTTATTATGTTGCAATTCCCAATCCCACTAGTTCTGCCTGAGGGTGAGTATATTACATTTCATCACAGTTTCATTTTCTCCTACAGATGAGAAATGGGAATGCTATTGCAGTTATGTAGAATGCATGTGTTAAATCTGATCTCTAATAAAATCAAACACATCACAACTCACAGCACTTTAGCACAGTGTCGGCAAAATGAAACACCATCTGTCATCATGTAGAGACTGCCTTATTGTAACACAAAATCAAACTGCTCAGTGTGAACATTGTTATTTAATAAATGGGTAAATGGAAACTCATCATTATGATCTTATTTATTTTAAATGACTGGTTAAAGCTACAAAAAATGCATTATAACTTATCAATTAGATGTATGGGCATTACACTAACACCGAGAGCAAACATCCATAAGCCAAGCCAAAATTTTAAATGCCTTTGGTGAAAGAGATAAATATTCAAGACACACACTTACAACAAAGACCTGCCAAAATGTAGCTAAGGATAGAAACTGATGAAACAAAAATTCATTGTCTGTACCAATGAGACAAAACCAGCTGAAGACTATGTTTTTACAGAACAGCTACTTGTAGCAAGCAGGTTTAAAAATAAAGTGAACATGATGCTCTGGTCTGAATGGATTGCCATGATACAGGTTACTCATCATCATCCCAGCATAAGGTGCATTCCCGAGCTTCTACTTTGGCCATTTTAACACATATCAGAGTGAAGTATAATGCAACACATTTGTTGTTAATATGAATTAATTGCCTTAAAGAACAAAAAGCATTTGTCAAACTGTTCCTTTCTATTGGCAAGAACAGATAAAGTAAGATTTCAGGTTTATAATTACAAGAACCTGAATTTGACAATTTAAATGCCAGCTTCTAGTTATATAGGCTGGTTTTGCTATTATAGCAAAAATCCAAGTAATTTGCCTTCAGAAAGATCTTCACACACCAAGTTTGTAGTTTTCAAAGAGCTATTACTGTATCTGCAGAGACAATAACATGTTCTGACAAAATCCTAATAGTCCCATTGCCCTCATATCATATTTAAAGGACCCATGAGCCTGGTAAGATGTCAGCAGAAGTATCCAATGCAGCAGCACTGACACTCTGTGATGTCTGAGGGAGCAAACAGAATGCCAGTAAAATCTCACATGTTTATGAACGTGAGAATTTTCTCCATCCCACTGATATTGTATCATGACTTAAACAACCATCAGCAGTTCAGCAGAAATGACTCATGCTATGAAAGCATTTCTGATTATTTTGCTATATTAACCTCAGAGATTATTATATACAATGAATATATCATAGAAGATCAGTTCATTTTCAGATGTTGCTCGAGGCTTTTATTTTAAACATTAAAAGGAAAAAAAATAAAAATCACTGTCCCTTGTTCCAAAGAGGTGGGGGTTTTTTTCAAATAGGTAATCTATAAAGCTAGTACATAAAATGGGTGCAAATTATGCACAAAAACATTATTTTACAGTGAAAATTGTATCTATATGCAAGGTTAAACTTTATGTTCCATTGATTTGGGTGGCATATATAACTTTTAAAAAAAATGATAGACCAATATCTACAACCTTCAATAAAATTCTTAACACTGAGGTCATTAAAAATTGAGGCATTTATTACTTCTTTGGTTTGCCTTGCTGTTCTTAGGTCTTGAAACACAAGTGTATGCCATGCAGAAGTGCTCACCCGTCAAGACCCCAATAAAACTTTGGCTCCAAGTGGTAAAATAAAAACAGTGAGTGTCCTTTATCCTGCAGATTCTCAGGGCGCTGCACGATACAGTCATTTACCCACCACCAAAAGGCAGCCACTTGCAGTGAGAAACACAGCAGCTGTTTAACAGCCACATTAACACTGCACAGAGCGTGGGACAGGCGGCCAGGAATAATGCCCTATTGAGATGAAAGTGGAAAGAGAAATTACAAAATCTAACTATAATTGCCAGGGCTGGATTTGGGCCAGAAAGCAGTCACTACAGCATCTTGAATAACCACAATAAGTCTGCAACTTGGTTTTATAGCTCAGCCAGGAGATGGCATCTCAATCAGCATTGAGCTCTCTAAGGCCGTATTGGGACACTGCTCTTAGTGCAGAGCAAAAGGGAAATTAAGGATGGAGCACCAGCTTTATGCTCAGTTGTCACTGCACTCGTTGGCTAAAATTAGATCTTGAACATTAATTTAACATAGAGTTTTTGTGTTGATTATATCAGATTAGGAAATTATACAATCATATATGAGGCTTTTGAGAACACTGAAATGTTCTGCACGCAGGGAACACTGATATACTTTCCGTATGTTCTTCATTTATTAAAGCACTTGTACAAGGGAGCCCTTAGAGAAAGAACATCTTTCCAGGGAGACTCAGGAGGTTTGGTTGCTAGGAAGTTACATATGCTTCTGTTTTTAATGAGATTTAAAGTATCATGCATTATATATTATTTTCTACATTTAGGATGTTCACCGTTATTTGCCTTATTTTGTACCTCATTTTGCCTTTCTGGCACGTAATCTCTCTGTGTACAAAACTGCTTTTGTAAAGAATTCCCTGAGAAACTCCAGAGAGGTTACATTTCATGTTTTTCCTCAAAAAAAAGATAGCTCAAATAGCTTTTTCCTTTATTGACACGTCTGCTGCAGGCATTCATTCATCAAAAATTTGTTTCTACCAACTGAAAAAAGAATTAATCTTGGCCTGTACCACAGTAACATAAATGTGAATAGTGTGTGCCTTCTATCCATTCTCTTCTGGTTTAGATAATGAGAATTCTGCTTGCTTTGTTTTCAGAAGAGATGTTTTAAAGTCTGCCAGTTTTATTCTCCTGAAAACTACAGAGGTAGCACTTGAAAAGAAATTTCCTAACAACTCACTCAACTCCTCTTACCTTTAAATGCTGAATAAAGGGACAGCCATTAGGCAAAAGAAATTCTAAACTGATTTAGTTTTAACTGTCCATCTTAGGAAAGGAAATCATTATGTAAATGCACAGCAGAGCCAGCCTTCTACATGGCCTTTTTATCATTTACATAATAAGAGATGCTAATCAAAGGTCAAAAAATGGTAGCAAACATTTCTGCTGAAACTAGAGACTGATAAGGCAAATTATAACATTAGTTTTAGTTTAAGGAACTTTTTTGATCCACAAACAGTTTTCAAAGCTGCATGTTTAATATTGAACAAAAATGGGGGGATATGCTTTTCAGCAGCTCCTTGTACCAGTAGTTCCCCTCTACTGTGCTTGCATTGCAAAGAGAAACAAGTGCAGCTATTTCATCATTACAATTCTAAACACAGCTGGAGAAACATGACAATGAGTTGCAGTACAAGCTGTACAGATATCCAAAGTGCAATAGCAGATCTCCAAGTCCCCATACTATGGCCATAGCTATCATTCATCAATGAAATCCTGCTCTCTTCTGTGTAGTACTTACTGTCCTTCACACTTCCCAAAAAAATTGTTATTTCTCCTTTCTCTCCATTTCCTACTGACAGAGTAAAGTACATAACTATGTTGCTAAACTATCATTCATGTCTAGTTATCAAGCCCTAAAAGCCAAGTGAAATTTCTGCAACAGGGGCTCAGCATGGCTAAATTCCTGTGCAATGTGTGTGCCTGTACCCTTGCAAGTTCTCAATAAATTGGACTCGACAAAGTGTTGCAAGGTGTGCAAGTTTTGAGGTTTACAGCTTAACGCAAGAGGCAACAGCTTCAAACTGTCAGCTCTCTAGGGATGCAGGTATGAACCATATTATGATTTTTCCCAAATTCTCAAAGGCAATGTTTGAGTAGTTTTTCAGGTAACTAACAAAACTGAACTGCTTTTCAAATAATGAAAGAACAGGAAGACAACTGGAAGAAAATAAGCCAAAAAAATATATGTTTGTTAATTCTGTTTGCAGATTCACTGCAATGTCCTATGTAAAGGATCCACTAATATTGGACCAATAATAACTTTTCTAAGGATTGGGTTTTCAGGGATTTTGGGGGGTTCGTTGTTTTGCTAGTGTTTCATTTTGTTTTACAGAGAACACACATTTGCACAGGGATTGCAAATACATGCAATGTTAATAATAATAATAATAAAATTAATAATATAAGTTTCCTGTGTTTAATTATACAAGCTTACCACTAATAGAAGAGGAATAAGGCACTACAGTTTTACATATTCTGCTGAAATTGTCTCTACCATGGACATGAATGCCACAGAGAAAAACATTTGAGTTTTCCCACAATATCCAGTACAGCTATTGGGAATTTCAGAATGCATTCTCAGAATGACACCAAGTCATTAGCAGAGACTTGGATTGCTTTTAAGTATTGTAAATTAAGAAGAATCAAAGCTTAAGCATGACTGAGAACATCTCATTGTCTGGAAGACAAGAATTGCCATTCTTCCACGTGAGGTTTTTCAAATGAGGCAAAAGGAGATCTACAGAATACTGTGACCATAATTTGTCTTTAGAAGACAAAGGGTACCAGTGCTGTCTAAAGCATAACATCCTCCCAACAGCAAACTAAGCTATGAAATATGATATAATCAGCAAAGTACAAACGAAAATCTCATAATATTAGAACTTTTCGAGTCTAAAGAAAATTTTGCCACTCCAATATTCAGCCTTGGCAATTTAATATGCTGCTATTTTCTGATTACAATACACATGGAAGTAAAACTTATTTATGGCTATTGCCATGGTGAGCTGTTTCCTATTTAGAACCTTCTACTGGTAGCAGGACACAGGTCAAATTCTATAAGCATTCATGCAAACATCAACCAACCACCATATGATGATAAAAATTATGCTTTTTCTTTGTGAAATCCAGTTTATTTTTAATTTTAAACTCCACTGCTAGAGTAAAATTTAAATGACAATAGCAAGGGCTGCCATTGGTTATTATCCTCTTGGTGTTTCCAAAGCTTGCTCTTGGTAGCTTTGGTATTTGGTCTGTCACTTATTTCTCCTGTAACACTGACAAATACAAACTTTTCAGTCATAACACCCTCTAACATGGGGAAAAGTTCTCCAAACTTAAAAACTGGGATACTAACAATGAAAGAGGTTTTTAACTCATCACCCTGAAAATCCACATTAACATCAGAAATCAACACAAAGCTCAGAAAACATATATGGAGATCATATCAAACATCTAAATAAAAGGATAATGCCATAAGCACAGTACAGTCCTAGCTGCAGGTAGAATATTTCCTGTTTGACCTGCAGCTCTCACACGACACTGTCATACATAAATCAGATTTTTGCAACACAGGGAGATTTCACTTGCAATTGCAGCACAACCTCATTAAAATGAAGTGGGAGACAGAATAATTCTATCTTAGAGAAAACTGGTGAAAAGCCAATAAAAAATTATTTGCCTACACTTTATATTCAAAAATTTTCAGCCACTCTAGCTGTAATATTTATGCTGTCCACATGGATAGATGTATTCAAGCTGTAGCACAGTCAGTATCTTTTCCACATACAACAAAATAAGCCATATCTTCAGATGCCTACATGCACTTTTGCACACTGATTTACTGTTAAACTGCCACCACAGGAAGCTGAAATAACTCCTGAAGCACAGCTTACATTTTTCCAACCAGTTTCTTGAAGGTTGGCTATTAATTCCCCTGAGAATATATTTGATGGAAAGCAAACTGGTTATTTTTATAAGTGGACTAGCTCAGGATAAACCATCTTCTCTCAATTACCAGTAACATGCACTTTGTTCTTCGTTTGGAAGATTTAAAGAGCAGCACCCAGAACTGCCTTCTCATGTAAGTTTATTACTCAGCAAAACTACTCATTTCCCTCTGCTACTGTGACACCAGCAGCTTTCACAAACTCTACACCAGTGTGAGGCTTAACCAAGCTGATTATTCCAGCAAGGAATGCCTTTTCAGCCAAAGTGTTCATCCTCAGTCCATCCCAGCAGAAAGAACTCTTTTTGCAGAAAAATGAGTGTGGCATCTTTCTCCTAAAAAAACACTTTTAGGGGATGAAATTAAAGACTTTGCACAACTAAAAAGTTGACATTGGTGCTCTGTTCTCATTATGCCTGCAAGTATGGTACCGCTCAGGCACTGCATGCACAGCAGGGAACTGGTGGCAGCAGGATGTTGGGAGAAGACACCCCCACTCTGTGGGAATTTCATTCTTCTGTGAAGCATTAACTGCTCTCCCTCTCTAAATGTCCCACTTGGCACAGATCAACACCTGAAAAACCACAGACTGCACACACTCTTAAAACACATCTTAAAAATAAATGCTTAGTACCCCTTACTGGTTTAATGTCAAAAGAGTCCTCAGCCTGTCAGAGAAGTAGGACTTTCAGCTCCCCAGGCCCCAGACAAGGATTTAACTCACCATGTCAAGTCATGTGATTTCTGAATTGATTTAAAACCTATTCCTTGGTGGACAGGTTTCATTCAGTAAAACCAAGACTTGAACTACACCTACATGACTTAAAGACAACAAGAAGGTAGTCCAAAGGTCTTGAGACAATCAGGAAACAAAGGGCAACAGCTTTGAAAAGAGAAATGTCATCTCAAGCATATACAACAAATTAACCTACAAAGATAGAAAGAACTTTTATAACTATGTGGTATAAAAATTTGGTTAGAGTTGATTGTAACATGAAAAACAGTTATTGTACATTTGCTCCCTTTCCAACTTAAATTCCAAGAAATCTGATAGTTCTTTTCTTGTTTTACTTATCAGGCTTAACTTAAATGATTTCAGGACAGAGGGGTTAAAAGTATATGTGAAATAGTGAAAAAAAAAAAATGACACCAAAATTGTATGTCTGAACAAATAAATAAATTGCATTCCTGAGCCAAGAATCTAAAAGTTTACCTTCAGGAGTAAAAACAAAGTGGAAGAACCACCTGAAAAAAACCTAAATTTTAATTGAGGAGACAAAGTAGAAGGAATTCAAGTTGCATAGGTTTGACAAAGTTCACCAAGTCTCTGCTTCCACCTCCACTGCTTTCTACCCTTCTTACAGTCTTTTATTTCCCTCTGCACCACGCAATTGAAAAGAGCATTTGGTCCAAAGTCATTAAGTATGGTATTGGGGTGAGCCACAGATGTGGATAGGGAACTGGCGTAAATGTCACAGACAGAAGCTGTTTATGAGACAGAGCAGTTGGGAGAGAGGGATTAGTGGAATGCCACAAGAATAGGTATTATGCCCATTTTTGTTCATTTTATATATCACTGACCTAGAGGATGAAATATGCATGAAGGTGAAGAAATTTGCTGATGAAACAAAACCAGGGAATAGAGCTTGTAAAGACGAAGGGAGAAAGGCAATAAAATTCTGAATGACAAATAGACCAGGATCACAGGCTGATACTGTTAGTGGTTTCACTGGCATCTGCAATTCATTGTAAAGAAAGATAAGGTTATGAGATGACAAAAAAATAATAAAAGGTAGTTCTCTCTCCATGGCCATATGCCACAAAACATTTAACAGGAGTTGAATACGGTCTAGTACTGGAAGGAACTTTAAAAATCACCTACACAAGGATTAACTGTACTTAAATTAATAAGGCAAGAGAGATTCTATGATACATACAGTAAACAAGAGTAAGACTTGGAATAAATCATTCTAATACTACATAGGGGACTTGAAGCCACATTTGGAATGCAGCCATAGTTCTTGTCCCTTTAGTATAGTTTAAAATTGAAAATAATAAAAAGGACAGTCAGAATGTTACAGAAATTCTAGAAGTTTAGTTCACAAGGAGAGAGCAGCTAATATTCTTTGAAAAAAACAAGATCCTAGAAGATGAAAATCTTTTTGGAATATACAGACTATTGAAGAGAATATGAGGGATAGAATACATCCACTTAGATTGGATGAAATACTGTGAGTTGAAGGGCATTTAGAAAAAAGTTAGTTGCCTCAAGAAATCTATTTATTGATCACATAAAGTGGAGAGAGAAAAAGTAAGTATCATGATCCCCAGCACTACCAGAATTGCTGTATCAGAAGTGCTGTTGTGCAGCAGTACTGCTGCAGTCAGTCATTTCCCATCATGCTGGATGGGTGACTGGGCCCATCCTGGTCACACCACCCTTACCCAGAGGAAAAACAAATAGACATGTTTGAATTCTTAACATCTGCTCCCATTGCATGCTTGCCCAAGTCCACATTAATGGCATAGGTATTCCATGAACAAGGACTCATTAAGGAGTTTTTAAAGTTGCCAGGAATTGTTGATGCTTGGACAGCACACCTTGACACAGCACATCCTTGGAAATCACACACTATTTCACCAGAACTGCCCAACAAACAAGACCACCATGTATTCCTTCACCTTACTGGCTCTCTTTTCAAAATAGCTTTGGTTGTTTTATCCAGATCTGATTAAACTCTTCCTGGAAATCAAAGATTCTTAACAGCTACAGAGAAAAATACATCAACCCACAGTTGTTCATGCATATTCTCAATACATATGATATCTTCAAAATTACTACATGGCACAACCACTTAAAGTGACCAGATTTATCAAATATATGATTTTCATTCTCATGTTGTCAAATACTTTTTTTAATGTACTATTTTATTAGCCTGAATAATCTTCTCATACCAGCCTTAGAACTACCAAACCCAGCTTAATATTATTAGAATATTATCAACTGTCATTATATTTAATTTGAGAATCTGATAAGAGTTAATTTTTAATACTTTTCCACAGAAATTAAAATCACAAATTGTAAAATTAGTCCTAGAAGTGTCAGTTTTAATGTCATGTAATTTCACTCTCCTTGAAGTGACTCTTTATTAACTGCTACAGATTGGAATCCCAACAGGAAAAAAAAAGGCAGTGAAATAATTTAAATAGCACACCCACCAGATAAAGTGGATTGGGAGAGATAAGTTCACCTGATTTGATAACCACCTGCAAATACAGAGGTTGTGTTCCTGTCATCTGCATTAATTACCCAAACATGACTAGCACTCATTAGCTCACAGGGTCTCCAAGGTGTACAGCAGCAATGCCTGAGGCTGGAGAAGGAAAGCAAAAGTGAAAGTTATTCCTTTCATGTATTGCCACATTTGATTTTTTTAATCTCTTGCTGGGAAAGCACTAAATGCTACATAAGTGGTGTTAGGAGTTCAGAGGATGCCACTCTTTCCTTAAAGGCCTTTCTGGTCTTATTGACTGAGCACAATAATTGTAGAAATCATGTTTTTGGGAAAGCCCCTTGTTATGAAGGCTCTCCTGCATTTGATCCGTTGCCTCTGCCAGCAGAGATCACTTAAAATACTCCAAACCGGGAGGGGCACTAGATAACTTAGAGCACACACTACTCTATTTTAATCATCTGGTAAGTAAGGAAACTCTTTAGACTACTTCTTTAATTTCTATCATTTATTATTCTGTCACTTCCTAGTAAGATCATACATAGTTTAGGATATGTACCTGTACTTTACATACTCTAAAATCAAGATGCTAGATGAAATGAAGCATATGCATTTGGCTTTTTGGAGGGTGTCTGTCAGTATCAGTATGTTGGAACAGACACAGAAGCTTTTTAAAACCCAAATCAATTGATCAGTCAGTTACTGGGGAAATAACAAAGCTATTCAGACTATCTATATATGTAACCTGCTGAGAGACAGAGAACAGGTCTTATAGGAAAGGACAGTAACAACATGAATTTTGAAATCCAAAACAAAAAGAATAAAACCAAGTTAATGACCTTATATAAAGCCTAGAAATACTTGGTATGTAAAAATTGCACAGCAGTAGTAAGCTGAACTTGCTAAATGGTATTGCTCACTTCAGAGAATAATTATATTCCCTAAATAAGCTATTTAGTGGTACTCAGTTGGAAGAAATATTTTGCTACTGCTGATTCTCATTTATATTGTAATTCTGTTACATATCTTGCATAATTACAGTGTTAAATAGCAAGTTCCTTACCACGACATCTATATCAAGTTTGGATTTATAAATATTATGTATGTGATAAACAGAATCACATTATAATATCAAGCCATCAGTAATGATATAAGGTAGAAAATAACTTCAGTGGGGAGAGGAGAGAATCAGGCCTCATGTTAGTGGAATGATTGAGGTCTTTCTACAGAATGCATTTCCAGTGCATTTATGCTCTTTAGCTGGACATTACTGTATTACACTTGCACCTAAACCAGGAATTAAAAGAAGGCTTCGTTAGAATTTAGGGAAATTTTCACATTTTTTTGTATTGACATAAGTGAATTCGTAAGACACAAAGTTCTGGAGATTCAGCATTTAAGTTTACTACGCTTTGTCCAAATGTAAACTTATAAAAATGCTGCCCCCTGTAACTGCAGGCAGAAAGCATCACTATTGATTGCAGAAAATTTTATACAGATGTTTGGCTACAGGCAAGAGAGCTTAAGAGAACTCGAGCAGAGGATAATGTTACAGACCAGACTTGCCAAAAACTAATTCACCAGGTTTTGATCAGAGAGTAGATGACAACTGATGACTTTATGCAAGCTGTTCTGAAATGCATCATGAGATGCCAAATCAAGTACAAAAGGCATGTTTCCAAAAAAATAAAGTATATGCCCTGAAAACCTTTGCAGTTTTAACACAGATGTTATTTTAGTATTTTCAGTATTTCTTATAGTTTATTTACAGTTCCTGAAAAACAACAAAACACTTCATACTCTTGCAACAGATCCTTTAAGTGCAAAAGCCATTTCCCTGGCTCCCTGTCTGTGTATCATCACATATTTTAAATGCCTATCAGCGTTGATATAAAAGTCAAAATATTCATTATCTGATTCCTTTCTAAATAGACACAGTTACCTTCATATTTGTCGTAAGTCTTTAAAAAAATCCTAATATTTGTGTTTAAGTTCCTGCCTCCAACTGCTGTTCCCTCTCTTGTTCCCTCTCTGTCATAAGCAATACCTTGTCAGTAAGTCTGTTTTTCTCTGTGCCATGCCAGGGTGGGGGGTTGGCACCCACACTGAAAGGTGACAAAAAGCAGCTGCCCTTTTCAGCTGCAGCACCAGCCTGCTGAGACACACATTTCCCTTCAGTTCACCAGTCTCAGATCACAAGACGATCTGGATTGAAAAACAGAGCAGTTCACTGCTCCACTGCCTTATTTTGCTTTCTACAGAAGTCCCAGTAGCACCTTCTACTTCCCTGACCTCATATTGTTGCTGGCTGATCCCACAGATTGGTTTCCTTTGGTTTCTTTAAGAGACTTCTCGGAATGTCAAACCAGCAAACCTCTGATGGTGCAGCTGTTTCCTTTCCCTCCTTAAATCCTCCACAATTCTACAGATAACTCATGTCACATGTCCTTGCAGCAAACTGCACACAATCAAGAAAAGTTTCATCACCTCGCATATGAAAACTCTTAAGTAAATCAAATGGTGGAGTTTGGATTTTTTTCCTTTCTAAGGAGAAAAAAAATATTTTGTCAGCTTAAGGATGACTTCACAAGGTACCATTTAATTCTCTACAGTAGAGAGAAGTAGCCCAAATCTGTTCCATATAACAGTCACAAGATTCAACAGAAATTCAGTTTTTACCTGGAATTCGCCAAGTAGTACAAGAACCATCTGCCAACTGCAAAATGATGTGCCCTACAAATATGGTCCACAGTGCTGCAGGACTGAAAAACTCATCCCCAAACATCAGTACTGCCCCCTGTGTTACAACTGACACAGGGTAGAGAGCATCTGAAATACAAAAAGGAGAAAAGAAAAAACCCACTGAAACATGTTCATTTACTGAATATGTTGCACCATTTCCAGAGCTAATCTTGATCTCGGAGTCAACTAGTCGACTAGCTATTCATAAGCTGGAAGTGATTTTAGCTACTTTCAGTATCCTTGGTAAACTGGTGATTCAATATGCCAGTGTGTGAGTGATGAATTTCAGTGGTTTCAGGATGAATCCTACAGTGTATTATACATGTCATAACAATCCCACACTCTCCAGAAGTTAGTAGTCATGGAATACATCACACAGTTTGACAAGCAAATCTCTCAACAAGATCTACGTTTATCTCCTATGACCTACAAAGCAACTCTTATCACAAAAAAATGGAGCAAGCCCAGCACATCTCAACATAAAGACAGATTGAGACAAATCTATCTACTTTACAGAACAGCCTCGGAGGACTATCAAAATAAGCTAAAGATATATATGCTCTCCCACAGCAAGACTTTTAAATCTATCTTAATTCAAGCTAGTATGTTCAAAGCTTGGAGGAAAAAAAAGAAAGAAGAAAGAAAAAACAAAGATGAGAAAAACCTGATAATTTCCAGGAACTAATAGGGAAACAGATAATATCCAAGGCCTTACATCCATGTAAATAGCATCCTAATAGTGGGTTAGGATCAACTAATTTTTGCCAGAAGTAACCAAGGAAATCACTCATAAATTCAGACATAGGGGGCGGGTAGTGAAGAAAATGGACTCAAATCCAAACTCAGAAAACTTGGCGAGCTATCTGCAGCAACTCTCCGAAATACGCAGCTGTTTGGAGAAACAGCTTATACATATTTATTGAAACTTCTTTTTGGTCTAAAAATCACAGAGAAGATGGAGCAGGTTCTCATAGTACTAAGAACAGGATAACAGACCATGTGGACCCTGAGGCAGCAGGACAAGATAAGGTCCCTGTTTCAGTAAGTCTTGTTTACAAGGTCTGAAAGAATTGATGACACTTAGGCAATTCATAGATTCACAGAATTATTTGGGTAGGAAGGGTTCTTAAAGATCACCTGGTTCCAACTCCTTGCCATGGACAGGGACACCTTTCACCTTTTCAGTAGTCTCAGTCAGAACCTACATCTACATCACACTGAAAAAGCTGAGCCTTTTGAGAAACTGTAAGTGGAGCAAACACCTGCTTCTACACCTAAAGAATGCACAGAGCAGCCCATTCAGCCCTACCTGGTAGCACAGTGACCCTCTGGGGATGCATGGGGATGTACTGGGTGGCAGACTTGATAAAAACCTTCTGCCTCACAGATAGGTGTGATATTGAGAGCAGCCTCATGAAATGGCTTAAATGTGAGACTGAAACTGGTCAGAAAACCTTTAAGCAGCAAAAATTGATAGAGTTACTTCTCTTTCTCCTCAGAACTGCACCACAAGCTTTCTTTGCAGATCTGAGTGGCAACAGTTTTTTCAATAACTTGAAAAATTAATAATGTAGATGGTTTTTTAGAGCTAATCCTGAACACTTCCCAGAAACTCTGCTGGTACAAAGCACATACTAAAGCATGTTCCATGTGTTTTCAAGTCAAGACATGCATACCTCCCTGGAGTACTCTGTCTACACATTTTACACAGCATTAACTGTTTCCAGGTCACTTGCAAGATATAAATGACTAACCTTAGTTTACAGAATTGCAGACAGTGCCCATCTCTATCCGTGCTCCAATACCACTATTACCAACTGGAAACACAGGGTTTTGTCATAGGAATTTGACCACATCCAGATGGCCATGCACTCATTTCTTGCTAAAAGTCAATGAGAATTTAGCATTTACCTGCCTTTGAAAAGACCAAGACTGTCTTTATTATCAGAAATTTCTTACTACTCAAATACAAAGACTAAAAATGAGTGACCAGCACAGAAACAGTTGTGATACTGTTTTTCCTGGTGTTAACTGCAGTACTTTTTCAGTCAATTCTTCTTTAGAATATCACTATAACTTTAAATTTTGTAGAGTAAATAAATCGTAAAGCTTTCAGAGTACTCTGAGTTAATTTCCATGTCTATCAATAATAAATATACTCATAGCAGAATATAGTCCCCAACGTTTTAATGTCCTGATGTCTGTTTGGCAATGAGTAGTTAAATTTAGGCCACTGTATGATTGGTTGCAGCCTAACACCGTAATTAGGTTTTAGTTGGTTTTTCTCTCTCTTTTTTCCTTTGGGGGTGTTTACTGGGTTTTTTTTTTAACTTCAAACCAGTTAGAAATAGATTATAGCACTGCAGCTGTATCAGAACAGAGAGGAGAAAGAGGAATGGCTCCATGGAAATTCACAAGCAAAGGGAACACTTTTCAGCAACTTAAAAACCAGCTGCACAGCTAATTAGCCAAAATACTGGGATTTTTTTCCCTCTTAATAAAGGAAAAATAAATTAAAAATACTCCATTTTAAAGCCATATGTGACCATCTCCCAAAATCTATCTGCCTTATACTTTGGAACGGGATCTTACTGTCTCTGTGCACTTAACTATTTAGACAAAGTGGAAAAAAGTCAAATCACAACAAAGATGGAGTGGAAATCTGTGCAGATCTATGAGTAATTCAAGAAGCACTGCCTCAGATGCGAAGAGAAAAAGAGACTGATGTAGCAGAAGTAAAATGAAGGAAGATGGTTGAAAATGTATTTCTGGAGAGTAAGGGGAAAGACAGAGATTGCTCATTTTTTTGGCCTAATGAATAAATCATTTTAGTTTCCTCCCCCCTTATATGCACCTGCTGCTTTGAAAAGCCCTTTCCACAACCAACAACTGAACAGCAAATGCTGCACAATGACTCAAATGTTGCTGGAGCCATGCCAGTAAAAATTACCACTCTTCAACCAAGATAAACATCATATTACTTCATTACCCTTTTAAAACATATGCAAATTAAATCCATTATTCTTTTTTCTTACAGAAATGAAGTTCCTTTGGCTGGAATTCAACAGCTCCCTTTGTCATCGATGACCATGAATGGATGAACTTGATGTAGATGATGCCCATTTCCCATCTTTGAATCAAACATTAATACCATTTGACAGTAATAAATAACATTTATCACAATAGGGATCTACTAATGATTTTCCCACTAAGCTGGCTCATCAGAACCTATCAGCTGACAACTGCATAAATGAGATTAGCATAACAGCTGCCTATGACAAATGTATCTAAATCATTTTAACGCCAGCAAGCTCTTTGATCTCCCTATCATGTCATTGCCAAAACTAAATCCATTTCTTCAAGATACATGTTGTTTATTACAGATACATGTGTATATTCCACACCATTATGCACTCTAGAGGGTTCAGTAATTAAAAGAATTCAAAATACTGATTGGATACTGCCACTATAATGTAAACTTGCAACACTGCACTTCAGAGTAGCATTCCACTGCCTACTTAATTCCCCCCTCCCACCCCGAATTGTAGGATTTAGTGTTTAATAGCTGTTTGTTTCTCTGGCATATAATACATGTTTTAACATAAATAAGTGTATTAGCTTCTTTCTGTGAGTATTGCTTACAGAAGCATCATTTTCATACAATTTAAACTAATTCCCAATAATATGGGACTTGGTTCCATGCACACATCAAAGCAATAATTCATTGTGTTTGTATAAATGCAAAGCTGACAGGGAAAGGCAAACTTGCTGGTAGACGAATGTGTTTGTATTAATTATTACTACAAGAAAGATCTACGAGACTGTTGTACAAACCCATGAAAATGGATTTCAGCCTAAACCCAAAGCCAACAGCTCTTGTTGCATCTCTATAACAACATTTTTAAAAGCCCTCTAACTCCCAAACACTTATTCAGTGAACAGCCAACCCACTCCTCCACCTGAATTCAGGCTGTCGGAGTTCTTCAGGTCCTGAAGGACACAAAGGGCTTCCTTGGTGTCACAAACATAAGGGAAAAGATGCTTTCAGGGGTTTCAGAAAATCCCAGTGACATTCACAATTATATTTTCCTGTTTCCGCAAGATATTTTATTGCGCCATAATTTTCAAAAATATTTACTTCCTGAAACATGCTGAAGGTATTAAAAATATATCTATTCATGTCTGTTGGCACCCAGATATCTCCAAAGAATCTCTTCTCCCCAGTTTTGAACCATTCTGGAGCCACCAATCTGAAATCTGCAGAAGAACTACCAGTGATTTACTTAAATTTAGTTAAGTTTTCCATGACTTGATATATGAAGTAGCATCAGCCTACATTTGAGTGCCCTTGATTTAAAACCCAAATGTGTGCATGCCTTTCCTGGACTGTGTAGCTTTATATGCACTTATTTTGCAGCTCTGTATGGATTTGCATTTGTTTTCCCATCAGTGTTCTCAGGAAAGGTCTAATCAGAAATATTCATAATTATTTATACTTGGGCCATCTTAAGGCCTATTCTGTGAATAGATCAAAGGCAAACTAGGTATGTGTGCTACATTTAAAATTAAAAAACCCCACCCATTTACTCAATCAGCTAAATAAATTCTGGAACACAAATCTTTTAACTTCCACTGAGAACTAATATCAAGAGGCTCCAGAGCTCAGTTCTCCCAGAAGTAGCACCAGTTCACGGTGAAAAAGGTTTCTACATGAAAAGTTCAAAAGGTTTTGCATAACCATGGAAAATGTGCAAGTATGAGAACTAATAAGGTTGCAGGCTGAGATCTGTTAAAGTATTCCAGTTATAAGGTTTTGTAGCAAATATCTTGTTTTCAATGCTGTTACATCCACAAGCACTTAGTTCTTTCTTGCATTTCAATTAAAATTCATGGGATGTTTTCTCCACATATTTTTCAAGTCTGCCTGCATTTTTCATATCTTAGAAAAATTTCTGGCCATTATTTTTCATGTAAAATGGACAGAATCTATAGTCTTTTGTCCAAGGCTTTTGTTTTGTGAAGCAGGCCATTTTTCATGGATGAAACTGAGGCACACACTTTCAGTTTTGACAGCATTTCTTATCATTCCCCACAGTTAGCATTGTCACCTTTCATTGTTTAATTCTGAAGTACAAGGAAGGCTGATTTATACCCATGATGTATAACTACAGGCAGATGGGGGGCTTGGAAAGTAGAAACACTGAATTATGGCTGTAGTAAGTGCCTTTAAGCTTCCTGTGAGAAGTTTTCTCTAAGCCACCAGCTAAAAACAAAAGTCAATTTAAACTAAATGAATTCACGCTGTTGTAAGCACTGAGTTAATGAAAGTGAATATAAAACTAATAAAGTACATTGGTTGTGGTTGCAAGGTAATTTAAAATGTTTTCAAGTACAACTGATGAAATGTGTTTGTATTAATCAAAATCATCTTTAAATGTGCCCATGGCCAAAAAGGCTTTTTTTTTTAACCTCCACTTCACTTGAAATCATTTTGACACAAGTCCACTCTGCATTTTGAAGAGAGAAGCGCTTTCTGCGTTTCTTTCATATGATAATTTACAGTATATTTTCAGCTGCCTTTTTAAAGTTTAAACAAATGGAAGGCTTATTAAGAAGATATCATAATTATATGCAGCTATTTTACTAGCTCTTATCTGAAGCAAAAGCAAGCAATTAGTTGAGAACATAAATTCATTCAAGACACTTACTGAACATGAGGGAATAGACCAGCAGGAAAAAATAGGCCCATTTCACTGCTTCATCTTCCCTGCAGAAGTACAGTAAACTTATTCTCATAGGTTTTAATGCCATCTCCAAAATAGCTCTTATCTGAAAAATGAACAAGTAATACAGAAGGTTTTGAGACTCTCTAGCAAATGGCTGAACATACACAAAAAATAATCACCCCAGTAGCCTTAGACTGAGAACAGCTACCTTGACAAACAGTAAGAAGTTAATTCTTGTAACAGCTATGGAAAACATCACTGGTGCAAGTGGTCATTGATTCAGTTCTCACCAGCAGAAACATAAGCCCACTGTTGTCTCGAGATACCACATTACTTTGAAATTAAGGCTCATTGGAAAGTAACCACTAATAAACAAAAAATAATTTAAAAAAATCCCTTAGAGCTGAATGCAGGCACCAACTGGAAAACATTAGAAACAGTATTAGGGTTCATGCCACTTGATTTTTCTGTGCTCTTTAAGCATTCTGCTCTCTGGAGGGCTGATCCCCACATCCTCCAGCCCCAAAGCATTCAAAACACTTCACATATGTTTAACATTAAGCACATAAATAGTTGTATAGATGACTACAGAAACATTTATGAGCTTTAAAACTAAGAACCTGCTTAAAAGTGGCAGAATGGGAGGGAGGAAAGACTTCAGCCCTTGAGCTGCCACTTGAGTTGTCCCAATGATGGTGGTGACAGGCACCAAAATGTGATTCCCAAGTGCAGCAATCACTCCCAGCACAGCAAAAACATCCACCCAGCTGGAACTGCTGGGAGGAGGCAGAGGAACAGATTTAGGGCACAGGGGCCTGGACACATTGCTGACCTCCAAGGGGCTGCACCTGAGGAGGGCAGAGGGACAAGCCTGCACAGCAGCAGGGAGGAGGAAGAGGAGGTGAACAGGTTCTTCATGGCCACACTACTTCATCTCAAACTTTGTGTTTAGGACATCAATGCAGTCAATGCATAATGGTTACTTTGTATCTTACTGACTTTTTTTATATTCCCATTTAATAAAAGTAACTTAGAACATATGTAGCAAAAGTATTTACTCCTCTGCTTTTCTTCTGAGGGTAAACAGGAAAAAAGTAGAAGAGTATTGAAAGTAAGAATTTTTTTCTTCCACTTTTACTATGAACATATGCATAGAAATTTCTCACATATTTAAGACAACACCCACACACAAATCCTCTCTCTCTAAAAAGAACGACAGGATATTTGTGCTGGAATTTGTTACTGTTTTCTAAACTAGTAGAAAAAAAGAAAAACTAGAAGCAGCATTTGTCAGGCACATAGGCAGAGTAATGTTTCATTTTTCTGCTGTTGTCTTCACTTGCAAATCTCAGTAATATTAATTCATTTGGAAAACAGTCTAATGATATTTCTTCCTCTTGTCATCGGTTGGGGTCTGAATGTTTCATTTAATGAATGCAACATAATTCATGCATAGTCACTACTGAACCCAGCAAATTCATGATTAGTGACAATTTTGCACCTGCTGTTCTGGGTAGATGTTATTCACTTGAATTTGATACCTTGATTATTCACTGGAAACTGCAGGAGAGTCCAATTATCTTGCATGTTTCCTGAAAAGAACATCACAGTCACAACTGGATAAATACCAAAAAAACATTAACAAGAACTTTCTAGTAATCCAAACCCCAAGCCAGCAATACACTCATATTGGGTACATATGTACACACATTACATTGACAAACATCACCCCCAAGATGATGGTAGTATTTTATGTGCTTAAAAATAAATGTGATGGTAAATTTAACCATATTTTTAAGTTAAGCAACTAGCTAAAGCTGGAAGCATTATGTATATCTTTATGCAAGAGTTGATCCTGCTGGACTCCATGTGCACCTGACTGCCTCCCATATCAATCCCACTACACAGACGGGGAATTTCGAAGACACAAATATCATGTGCTAGCAGGAAAAGTTGTTTTGGTTGAAAGAAGGAACATACAGCATATAGGACTGAGCACAGACATGCTGGATCCATGTGAATTCCTGGCTGTGTTCATCTTCCTGCCCCTCCACATTGTACCATGTTCAAAGCTATTATAAAAATGTACCATTTAAACATGTTTTTGTTGTCTTAATCCATCTCCCAATAGACTTATCATATTTTTTTTTCTAGAAGCCTAAGCAGCAGCACTTTTAAAAGGGAGAGAAGACAAACCTTGCCTATACAGACACATTCTTCTTGCAGTTAACCAAGGAAATCACACAGTGTATATGTATGTTTCAGCTGCCCAATTTTGTTTCTTCTCTTTGAGGAATAAAACCCTTCACAAGCGAAGTTAATGCAATAAAGTCTGTAGAACCAAAACATAGGGCCAAGCAGGTATTTAAAAATAAATCTGTTTTTTCTGACTCAGCTTATATCCTGAATAAGCAGCCTAATGGCTCTCTAGATGACTGACATTAGTTATCGTAAACTCAGTTCACTATCAGAATATTCATGGAAAATGCTATTATTTTAGAGTTACAGAGATATAATGGGAATTAGACAAGAACTGCACATTCAAGAATTTCCTCAAATACTAAGGAAATTGATTTAACTAGATACAGATCTATCAGCATACATAAGTACTGCACAATCTTTTCCATAAATTTTCAATTCTGAGATCTGCAAATTAGGAAGAGTATATAACCCTTGAACAGATCCTGGTGTCATTGTCCATAAGGGACGTGGCTCAGGACCACTGCCTCCCGGTTAACCATTACCAAGATTTTAAACTAGGCCACAAAATCCACCTTGCATATTATTTGCATCACAAGGTAATCTTTTCTGAGACTACACAGTCATACAAAGGCAAGCTGAATTTACCCTACACAGCTGCTTATACAGGAAAGTGCTCTCTTCAAGAAGAAAACTTAATGGTGGATGATTTCCACCAAATGTTGGTGAGCGATTCTGCTCTGAGGGGCTCAGCTCCACGTGATTCAGCTCTAGCCCCTCAAAGCCAAGGAAGGCTCCCCTCGGTGCTGATCCCCCTGAGCACCACACCCAGAAGAGAGGTCCAGACAGCAGGAGGCTCAGTGCCAGACGAAACACACTCTGTTGGGATCGCTCGCTTTTATGGGCTCAGCAGGGAAGTTTCTGGAACAGGGGCCGGTGCTAAGCTTCCCATTGGTCGGAAGGTATGCAAATGAAGGATTGAAAACGGACCAATGGGGTGTAGGGGTGGAACTTCACAATAAACCAATAGGGAGAAGTGGCAGGAAAGGAACCCTAAGGGATTACAGGAAGAAGAAACTTGGATAGGGAATGACTAAGGGAAAAATACAATGGGGAGGACATGTTTATGGCACACTTTTAATCAAAGCTCTGATGTTAACCTATCAAAATTAGGGGCAGTAGAAATCGGAGAATCTGCATCCTTGTAGGCCCAGTGCTTAAAATACTCCTGCCATTTACTGAATCCTGGGTCTTCTCCCACAAAAACTCACAGCACTACACACGGAAAATTATTTGCATTCTTGAGTATTTTATATAAATGGGTGACTATAATCAACACAGACTTACTAAGAAAACACTGGAAATCAAGAAGCTTGCTCTTCAATTTTCTAATAGATCTAATTATAAGTGTGTTCTGCTGACCCAAGCATAGATGATATGGATTAGAATTCAGTTTTGGCATACACCAAAAAAGCCATGAATATCCCATCTTAAATTCTGCCAAGATGCTGAAATTTAAACTCTTTCTGACCTGTACCATAAAAGATTAGAAAGGATTAAGAAATTTTGCAGGACATGGAGAAATCACCATCATTGTTGCTGTAACATAGCCATAGATATATCTCTGGAAGAAGTGTTTCTATACATTTTCAATCATTTAAACATGTTTAAACCCACAGGAGAAAGACAAGCTGCTTCTCCCACTTCATCTGTTGTTCAAAAAGTTGCTGCTTTGTCTTTAAAGCTCTGCTGATGCTGCTTTTAGTAAGCCAGTGCTCCACTGTTATTGCCATCTTTTCATGTGCCTCTAGGGACTAAAAAGGATGGTGCAGATGGTAAACAAACATGGTTTATGGTCTTGGAGCTTAGATTAAGAAATTCAGATTTGCTTTTCATTTCTGGAATGTAACTAGGCACAGGAATTGCTCAAAATTATTATCAAGCTACTTTTCAGTCCTGTACAACTCCTCTATGATTGCACTGAGATGTTTCCCCTCAGTCTCAGAAGGCTGAATGCCAAATACAAAAGTTCTTTACATACCAGGGTATTTCACTCTGCATACATGGTATTGATACAAGTCACAGCTCTAATTAATTTAAGATTTAAAACCTGAAGCTTTATATCATGTACATATGTTATTATTTACATAAGGGGCCTGGTATACAGATCCTGGACTTGCATACACCAGTTCAGTTTACGGATTGAAGAAACACAATATAGATGTGCTTCCTTCATTTCATCCTGCTCCAAGTTCTATCAGAAGCTCAAATCACCTCCCAAGGCAATGAAAAATACATAGATTGAGTTCTACCATTAACTATACACCTATCTGACCAACAGCAATCTAAGCAGTAGTGTGTAATTAGAAAAAAAAACATGTTTTGATCAAGTAAAACACTTTACCTTCAACTATAGCAAGAACCCGATTAATTTAAACTATCATTAGCATGATAACTGATTTTAAGTAATCACTACGACATATAATATGCACGATACTTGCTATATGGTGTGATGAGCAGCACTGAGGACAGGCAGCTTCCTGGAAAGTTGATGCTCCTTATCAGTGGAGTGCTGGTGCAGAAATTAAAAGTGAAGTTTTCCCTTGTACTTTGGGTAAGTGCTCTGGC
>JAOXXN010000015.1:154206-173790 GCA_026770055.1 Myrmophylax atrothorax | reverse complement strand
GGGGGGTGGGGAAAAAAAAAAAAGAAAAAGAAGAAAAGAAAAAAAAAGGAAAACCAGCAAGCAACTAAAAAAAAAGCCAACAAAACAACCCAAAAGAGTCATCAGCTCTAAACAACCTTGTTGCCCTTGGTAAGTCAAATTTATACATGTTGGCTAAAAACAAATCAATTCAAAACAATTCACAGAATGTTCATGACATGCCTTAAATTGCTATGTAAAACCAGCACAGCTAAGCTCCAGCAGCAATTTATATATTATTTTCATGTCACAGATGGAAAACCTGAGAGGTAAGTGAAGCTACTGATTCAAGACAAAAACAACTTAAGTGGCTAAAGAAATGACACTCGACTGGGCTCCTGGGCTCCCAATAGTCCCAGCCCTTTAAGTAGTTTTTGGAGTTTTTCTGCAGGCAGACCCATATGCAGATGAGGATTTATTTTGCATTGTTTTATATAAACAAGAATATCCTAAATTCATTAGAGCACAAACCATCATGAACTACATAATAATCACATAAACAAACACATGATAATTATTCATAAGGGTTAAATATAAATTATTATTTACCAGTTATAATGTGTGCATCCTACACAATTAATTACACAATACATAATATAAACTTGGAGAATTAATAATAAGCCAAGGGTTTTGGCCAGGTAACTTTAATGTCAACTATGTCTAGTATTTGCAATGATAATTTTTTTTGAGAGACAGAGGGGGGATTCCACATCATCTGCCACAGCTAAAACCCCTTTGAGCCAGCAAGAAGGTTGCATTGCCAGGCCTGTCTTCACAGCACCAAGCCTGAGAGATCCAGGCTCATGGCACATGGTGTGACTCCTGGGGATGGTCCTGTGCAGGGCTAAGGGCTGAACTGGTGGTCCTTGTGGGTCTCTTCCAACTCAGGACACTCTGTGACTCACCCCGTACTGGAAGCCGTGTCCTTTCCTAATTAATGTCGCCAGGTTTATATCCCTTCATCACAAGATTCCAGTAATCTGCACAGTTGGAAAAACCAGTATACTACTGAAACTTAAGTGATGGTTTCCAAGCACCTTTAATAGCATTTAATTGATAGGAGGGGAACTTAGATAGTAAAATAAGAGAAGCCTACATTATCTCCTCCCCATGACATTCATTACCGTTGGAGAGGAAATGACTACATAGAACATGGATTATGTATCACTGTATACCAGTGTTCTTTGATCTGGTGTAGATGTACACACATTAGCCTTCACAAAAAACACTTTGTAAAAAATGTTTGTTTATTTGCAGGGGCTCTTCTGAAGTTAAATTGGGATGAATAGGCAATTAAAGTTCAGAAACATCAGATGTAATTAAAAACATTTCCAAGTAGTTCTGTACATGGTTAAGGGACTCTCAGCACATGAACTTTAAAACTGTTGTGCAGAATAAAGACAGATTAATTCTCTCTTTAGAAGAAACATTGGATTTTTTGTGTGTCTATCAAACAGGTTTTTTTAACTCATACTTCTAGAGCTGCACTGATGGCAAAGCTGCTTTTCGTTTCCATTCTATTGGGACAGGATTTAAAGAAATGTTTAACTTGATTTGAAAAAAACAACCTGACATCTTTATGAAGTCAGCATTTACTAATGTTATTTGAAAAACCAGAATCCTAGGACCAAACAGTGAACTTTGTTTTGATTCTGCAGTGACAACCAACTCAACAGCCAAATAGACAAAATCCTCAAATCCAGACGTTGGTCAGCTCTGACAAAATTCTTGTTCTCTCCAATTTTTGTTACTTCTGTTGTTGCTTTGAACAACTATCAATAGAAAATTTCAACACATGAGCCAGGTTTCAATTTGAGACTCACGTGGCCAGGAGTGTCTGCAGATTTAAAATAACCCACAAGCCAACACTCAGCCTGATACTTGGCAAGGTAAACAGAAACTTCTCAAATCTAATCTCTGAAAGAATTTGATTTAACCCACTGTTTCTTTATGCATGTCAATAACATCCACTCAGTCACAACTTGCATTTTACTTCTTTTTTTAAAAAGAAATCACATCAGCAATATATGTATGACATTTGCCACCACTCTTTTATAAGTTTTCTAGCCGAGCTCCAATTTATGAAGACAGAAAAGGAGTTTCATAGAACTAAACCAGGGCTATTCATTTGAATCTGAAGTGCCACTGCCAAAAACATTTCCTGATAACATAAAGATTGATGACATTTACACACCATTTGAGTTTAAGTCAGATAAATGAAATGCCAAAAAATAGAAGTGACACATCTCTCCTCAGTTGGTAGTCACAGGGACATTATACACTGGGTAAAGACCTGAGCATCCCATAATGATCATTATTGGGTATAGCATCTACAAGAGCACAGCTTCCTGAGGAGTCTGAAATTACTATTTGACTATTCCATACTTCAGAGTGTTTGAATGCCTCTCCTAAGGAAACTCACTGTGAAGCTCTTGCTCTCCAGGAGCTTGTGTGTTGGGCATCACCTTCTCCAGGGGGTTATGAGGATGCCTAATGACAACTCCCTGAGATGTCAAAGATGAAATGACACACCAATGACTACATTAGGAGCAGACTGAGAGTCCCACCCACCTCCTGAGTAATCACCACTTTTCATCTGTTGAGCTGATAAGAGTGAAATTAAAGATGACACATCCCTCTAATGGGGCTCCAGAACTCGGCCTCTGCTCCAGCAATAATCTGTATTTTATGACTGCAACTGTGTTTACAAGTAGTGAGCCACAAATGATGATTAAGAGCTTTGTTTTGCTGAGGCACATGCCTATTTCCATCAAAATATAAGCTTTAGAAGCAGATTTATTTTACTAGAATTAAAAAAATTACCCAAAAGTGCCAAACCCAAACCCCCAAACACACAGTACTACGTCACAGACCTGCTGCTACCAGAACTGCATCTTCTAGTTCTGCCAGAATTAAGTTGCCTCACATACAGCTGTGAAGACACTATTCTATTACTGCCATTTTCACAGTGGGTTCCTTTATTTTAAAGTTTTTCACCATTTGTCCATAGAAATCCATTTTGTAGAACATATCGGCAGTCTTAAAATGTGATTTATGGTACCACTTAAGCACTTATCACTTGCTATTTGGTCTTCCAGATACACTATTCTTCTGGGCTACAAAACTCTAAGTACCTCAGCAAAGCAAACATTTCATAATTTATGTTTTTATATTATTTTTCAGACAAGAGGCAGTATTTTTTCTGGCCTGTTCATTAATCAAAAAACAAAATATCTCTGCTAATGATTTAGATGCCAAAATTGCTTGCTATTCATCAGCATGATGAAGCCTCAGGCACTGATACTGAAAAAAATACAGCCACCTCCTTAACTTTAAACATGAAAGTAGCCTCAGTTTGCTCTGAAGACTTCACAGAACTGTAAACTAATTACAGTCTTTTTTCCCCTCATTCATAATGAAAAGTGATAGTTTTTACCACATAAACTAGTACAGCTAGAAAAATCAGATGAGTTTTAGGAAAAAAAACAGAAAAAGGGTTTTTACCAGCAAAACCTCTGTACTCCAGAGAGCAATTTTGCTTTCTCTACCTATAGCAGCTGAATATTATTAATTAGGTTCTTTTCAAGTCTCAACCCATTTTTATGCATAGAGCATTACAGCTGAAAAAGACAAACGTTATTATTCTACAATGTAATGAACCAGATGAATTCCATGCCCTCCAATGATGCTCCCCAGCCCAAGTGACAAGCAGACTGCACTCCCTCAGCATCACCTTCCTAAAACTCAAGCTGATAATAGTCATTTGAAAATAATTATTAAACATACAGAACTCTGAAGTCAATATTAAAAGCCTTTCAAAATGCACAGTGTAAGTTTTTCAAGTACTTCCAAGTTTAAGACATCCAGAAAAATGAAGACACCAACCCACCACAGCCAGATTCACTGGATACATTGAAAAATCCTCTTCTGTTCAATCACACATTACACAGAGCCCTCTGAAGGCACAGCACAGGAGCTGCTCTGTGAAACACAGCAAATAAAGAGACAAATGGGTAAAAGGAAAGTGGGAGCTGCCCAACAAGGAGCTGTACCCCAGAATCAGAGATGGCACAAGGATTCTGCAAAAATTATGGGAGTTAACTCCCATAACTGAGAATGATAGTCTGCCATCACTTCAGACAAACATCAGTGATACACCAGAAGACAATTTTTAACTCTACTGGCAAGAAAATCAGTTTGGCTTACAGGAAAAAAACCAAACCAAACAAAACACCACCAACCAAGTCGTCCTCTACTAATTTTTTTATGTGTCAAAGGGGCATGAAGTTGCATAAGCAAACACATTTCAATTATTATAATTATTTGAGGTTTTTGAGTTACAAAACAAAACTAGCACATCCTTGAACAATTTTCTACTTAAAAGCAAGGAAATTAATAAGTTGGGGACATCAATCATTAACTGGCAACATAAGTTACATGGGTTACACCAATTAATGTACAAATAAAAAAAGCCCTTCAGAAAGATACAAACCAGAGTTTTAACAGGGTTTTGTTGTTTGTTTTCATTTCTAGGAAAATACTACTTTTCACATAAATAGCCAATCAAAGTACGCAGATCAATCAGCAACAAACACTAATAATGGTAATCAGCCAACACGGACTTTGTTTCAATAATTTTAAGTTGTCGGGGTGTGTTAGAGGGGGAGAACTTACTGAAATCTGCTGTCAGTTGAGCACATCACTGTTTCATACCAGCAATCAACAGGCACTCAGTAACTCAGCAGTCCCTAACCCCTTTCTTCTGGGCATAGAATACAAGATGACCATAACAACTTCAAAATATCTCATATTGCAATACTTTTCCCATCAGAAAAAATTGAGTTTTCAAAGATAAAGATCAGAAGATTCGGATGAAAACTGGCAAGACAATTTTAAAAATATATATAAAAAAAACAGAAGCAAAAGAAACGACATGGATAAAGCTTTAACAGAGCAAGTATTTTTAGCAGCATGTAATCGAAGCCAGTTCCCAAGATCCTTCTTTTCTCCTCTTTTGTGATAGTCTTCAAAAGCTCTGTTTTGAAGACAAACAGATCTTCAGTCCAGCACTAACCCAGAGAATACAAAAACTGAAAGGGGAAAAATGTAAGTGTACAGAACAAAAAATTTTATTATTTTTCTATTTTAAGGTAGTTTCTTCTAGATAATGTCATTAAGATGAACACCTCAAAAACAAATATTCACTTCAGAGCTCTGAATCCAAACAGAAAGATAGCAGAAGGTAAATTGTAAATTTTTCACATTGAGGAACAGAACATGAGCAACTGGAATTACTGAGAAACCTTCAACCATATTAAGAGGTTTTTTCTGACACAATCCAGCACTTACAGCTCTCAGTTTAGGAGGAAAAGCCTGTGAATGGACTATCTTCTCACGGACCCCTCTTTCTTCTACATGCTACTTTAATGAACCTTGTTCTTGACTTCAGCCAAGGCAGATAACAATGGGAAGCCTGTGCTGCGCCACTGCCCCACATAATGTAGGTCTATTAATGAGTCAATAACATTTAGGTCACATCCTGCACAATTAGCACGAAAACACCCAAACTCACGCATTCTTTAGTGATGCGCCAGATCTTCTATCCTTGCCCCATTCATAACTCACCAGCATCTTGCCTCATGATCAGTACTTTGCATTTAACCAAATTCATTTCTGCCCCCAGCTCTGTGGCTGGCTTTTCTGTCCAGGTCTGTTCTTATTAGCAATACAGGGCATAGAATATGCCTGTGATGAGGAAACTCTAGAGAGCACACACCCAAAAAATACTCAAGTGCCTTTCCAAGGTCGCATGTATGTATAGTAGCAGTAACACTGAAGACACTGCAGCTTAGCGATAATTACAGAATAACTGAGAACACTTCAAGAACACCATGACACATTTTTAATAACGTACAATCACAGGTTTGGAAATAACTTCCTTTATAAAGTTTCCAACTTTCTCTGTCCTATGTCACACTATACAAAGAACCTGCAATTCTATGCTGTCACACCACCCAAGGCACTCTTTAAAAAAAAAAATTATACTTCTGCTGGTTTTAAATCAAGTCTCAAACACAGTCTAATAGATTGCTCAAAATACCTTTTTGTGATGTTACTCATTGCTGACAAATTACTTAACTGGGAAGATTAGAAACACTTAATTTCCATTTTTCGCTCTTCCTGTCCTTGAGAAACACTGTCAGGCTAAGAAATAGCTATGGGGAGCCCCCTGTTAAAATGCTAGCAGTGATAATGCACATTAATTTTCACTACTGTCTCATGAGTATCTTCATGCTGGGAAGGGAATCATTGTTTACATATTGATGAGAACAGCAGAAAGATACTTCCCTGTAGTTTCACATAGGCAGTACATAAGAATGGGACTGCAGGGTTCTCCAACTCTCACCTGAAGTTTCTGTACAAAAAGGGACATATTTATAACCCCCTACTGCTACACAAAGAAGAAGATAATCTGTTCTCCATGCCCTTCGTGAACAGAACCAGTAATGGGTTTAAATTACAATGAGAAAGCTTCAGTTTAAACACAAACAAACCCCCTTCTATTAGCAGAGACTGGAAGAGATTGCCTGGAGAGACTGCAGAGTCTCTATCATTTCAAAACTTGGACAGTAGCTTAGACAAACACCTGTTCTAAATCTTGAGCTTGCTGAGCTTTGAACTGTCCAGCACATTAAGCATGGCAAGGTTAGACATAAGCTCTCCAAGCCAATGAGCTTTCCAACAATTCACACATGCAATGCTATTCAAGTTATATTAAGAGCTACTTAGCAGAAGGTACAACATCAAAATCCACATTTTACTTTATTCTCATCCCCAAGAAGTGAGAAATACACTAAAACGGTGTTGTGGGTTTGATTAAAACCAGGCACTAAAGCATTGCATTGCTACTTCCTTTAGTTTCCAAAACTGGACCTACAAATTCAGTGTCTGTAACTGTGCCTATGTATTCCATAAACAGAGGGGCATTTTGGTCTCAGTTTACAAAACCCAAGTTTGACCTGTGACAATATCATAATTGTTATTATTTGACCATTTATTGACCAATAGACACATTGGGTAAGAGAAACATCCACTCCTTAATCTTTAAATTAATGTGGAGAAATTGCAAAAATGTACAGATTTTCTTTCTACATATACTTCTGACCACCTGTTTTCTACTTTATGCTCTGCAGATGAGCACAGCAATTGTTTAGACAAGCACAGAGTACAAGAGGAATTTGGGAGAAATTAAAGTTGTTGGGTGGAATCTTCTGTTCTAAAATACTGGAGCTTCTTTTATATAGGAAATACATAAGAGGCAAATCCATTTGCAAGGCACATTTTCCAGCTATTTTTAGCACTTTCCAACAACTGTCCATCAACATGCTTTTTAAAGTTCTAATATCAGAACCAGACTTACTTGACAGATCCATTTAAAAATATCTTTCTATTTCCACTTCAGCTCATTAATTAATTACTCAGACATACACACATATACACAACTAACTGATACTTAAGAGCCTAGCCTAGAATTTAAGCTCCTAAAATCACCTCCCTATTACAGCCAATAGTTTGTTCTAACACAGTGGAGACCAGTGAAGTCAGTAACATGTATCAGCTGCTTAAGGCAATATTTTGTAAATGTAAAACCAGACAGAACTGCAGATCTCCAGGAGACTTGACATCAGCATGGATGGCCAGTTGGAAAAAGTCTCATCTTGTTCACCATCAAAATTATATTCAGCATCTAGAATCAGAAACTGGGCACACTTAAAAGCATAGTGCTACTTCAACTTTCCTATTTTGGAATTTAGGAAGTTGTCAAAGAAGTCTGGAAAAACACAATCATTATTAGAACCAGTCCTTTACGACTGAGCTTCCAGACATCAGACAGCATTCCGATCCTTCTACTGAAATTATATTTTGTTGTCAATTTAAAATGGAGAGATAATTCTGTTCAATCAATACTGCGAACACTGATCATTCAAATAAATTATTACAGTTCACCATCACATTGCATCCTTCTGGGAAAATTGATGCATTCTTAGTAAATAAAGCACAAGTGTTGCAAGCTTATTTCCATCTTAGTTGTTACACAACATTTGAAATGGCCTTCTTCCTAAAATGGGCTTTTTCCCCAGTACGCTCTAGATTCAAACCTCATTCTTCATTTAAGCAGGGTTTCAGGTGAATTAAAAAGGACAGATATGGCAGCCCTAAAGTAATATATGAAAGTCTTATTGTATTAGTCATTTTTCCTGTCATTTTGTATTAGTGTCATATTAGTCTAATGCAATACTAACATGATACTGAAACGTTAGCATATCACAGATTACTCAGAGTGTCAAGCTCGAATCTGATCATATTACTTTGCAATGTGTATTCCAGTGATGAAACTCCTCCTTACCACCCCCTGAAACTCCGCAGGACTAACAGAAAACACAAGGCAAACGCTGGGCAAGAGTCTAAGGCCTGCATAACAGGCATTAACACCTCTCATGCCAAACCAAAAAAACCTGCTTGTAACAGATCAGATAATATTGACTCAATGCAGGAATTTGGAAATATAAGATATTCCTTTCCATTCTAATAAAATTTTGAGTCTTCATACAAACTGAAGAACTACCATCAAAACACCAACACTTCAAAGTGTTCCTATGATAGGGAAAACCCAACTAGGAAATAAAAGCATTGGATATCCCTATTGAGTCATCTTTGCAAAACCAGGAACTGTTAAAATTAGGTAAGTTTAAAAAAAAAAAAAGTTAAAATCTGTATGCTTTCTTCAAGCATATTTTATTCTAGCGGCCTAGAGGAAGTCAACCACATACCTGAGGGTTTCCCTGGTCAGGTCTAAAAAAACCAGCAGAAATACAAAGAGTAATTTCTGGTCTGGACAGTAATCACACTTGGGAAATAGCATGTTAACAAAAACAGAATAAAAATCCCATCCAACCCATCCATATTATGCTCTCTTTGGTGGTCCTTGTTTGCTGAACCACTATTAGACTATTTCTCATCCAGGCATAGGTAGGACTGTGGGTGAACACCACAACCATTACACAGGGTTGTATTTTCCTTTCAAAAGAAGAGGTGCAACCTATGTTTTGGTTTCAGGGGTTCCCATGACTACCATTTAAGTAACTAAAGAACTTTAAGTAAATATTTAAGTAAGTAAAATATTTAAATAAAGCATTTCTTGCAAACAAGCACAGAACCCAAGAAAACAGCTTAAATGACATCTTAAAGGCCTTGGGAAATTAAGCTTGGTAAACACAATTCCAGAAGAACAAGCCTCATGAATTTGAAGTGCTGCTACGTGAAAACAAATGTTGCTAAAAAAGAGGAGTTTGGCCAAAATAAAAACCATTTTAGGTGTGCACATCAACTACTTTGATTTATTCAAAAGCTGCAGTTAACTAAGGAAGCACTTCAGAAAAAAAAAAAAAGCCTATTTCTTTTCACAGTCTTTGCCTTCTGATTACCCTGCACTGGTTTTGCAATAATTGTTATGCATTACATTTCTCTGAGGTTACACAGCTTCCTTGTCTGAAGTTTCTACATAATTTTCTTCTACAGGTCCTCAGTAACTACTATTACCATCACAATTAGCACTGTAGAACTCTACCAGGTGACTGCAGAGTAAAAACTATTACATGGGGCTTGCATGTCCTCCCTCAGACACATACACATACCCTGACAAGAGGCACAAGAACAATAAGTATTTCTGTTTCTTTCTGTGATAAAGTAGAAAATAATGGATAGAAAATCAGTAAGTAATAACAAGAACAAACAGCAGAGCCATAACAACTCATACATGCAGAGTGCTGGTACAATATTGAACTACATGTTGCAGTTGAATTTGTTTGTGTTTCCAAGTTTAAGGGCACACACACCACACTCTCCTCTGTTCAACTTCTGGAATAGTACAAAAACTTCTCTTCACAGTATCCTAGAAAAGAACAGGCACAGGCCAGCTTTCTGCTTCAATACCATCATCAGCACTTGTTCACATGCACAAACATGCATACATCTGTATATCTGCAAGAATTAACTTCTCACAAACCCTTTCTCAGCTATCCCAAATACAGATGGGACTTGATACAATAATACATTTTTCACAAATACAAAGTACAACAACACAACCTGAAAAAACTCTGCTATTTAGTATTTAGAGGTCTTTTAAAGTGATTTTAGAATCCCTAAGTTTAATACAAAGAGTGGTAAAGTTTCATCCTAATTTTACAGGTTTCATCCTAATTTTACAGGTTTAAGTCAAGACTCAAAACATCAGCTTTTATATAATGAAACACTATGGGAAGCTACGTTATCCTTTTAATGCGTTTCAATGTACTGAAAGAACTGTAAGCATGTGATTTGATGAATAGTTTTATTGAATTTGGATTAATATTTAAAGCTTTTTAGAGTCCTATGTAAACCCAATAAACACACGTTTGATCAAACTGCCATCTGCTGGATATTCCTGGGATTTAAGCGGTGTGGTTAAACACACTCACTGCAGAGTCTGAAAATATTTTTATAAGAACTAAGAGAAATCTTTGTTTTCATGATGTGATATTTGAAGTTTGGTTGGCAATAACCAATTGCCCTTGTTCCAGCAGAAATTCTGTAGCAGGAGCCTTTGGACCACGCTCCAGACATCCTATGACTCTGCCTAACACAGTTCAGACATGACTGCAGCTCACAGTTCAACCTCCCTCTCAAAGCAGGACTATTCAATCAGGGCAGCTGTAGTTTCACATAGCTGATAAATCTGAGGTTCAAAAGGTCCATATGCACCCAAGTGCACAAAATACCTTAATGGACAAGAAATATAGACAGGCAGGGTAGCTGATGGGGTATTTCAAAGGCAAGGGTTCATCTTCAAAAGGCAGGGCACCTGCCAAGATAAAATACTTAGGATGGGACAACACTGAAAAGTCATCATCTGCAATTTTAATTAAAGCCCATCATTAAAAACCCCTTGTTTCTATCTACAGTGTGATTCCTTTTGAGGTGTGGGTGAATTATCACAAGAACACTCAGAAATGAAGTGATGACTTGCACATGCACAGACTGCAGCGGCAGAATGGGCTCTCAAGCTTCAAGGTTTTTTCTAAGGATCACCTTCCATATGACAGAGACAGTTGGAAGTGGGAAGCAAAAGGAACATGAACTGAATCATGTATCATTTCCTTTTGGAACACAGGCAGGAATTAGGTGTTCTAGAGTAAGGCTGAAGCAAAATCAGGCTCAGGTAAGTAGCCCGTGCTCTCAAAACAGAAGGATCTTGTTCTTCCTTGTCTAAACCTTAGAACTTTAACTACATTTGGACCATATTAGGTAGAAGTCTAAATGAAGCTAGAGTTCACTGGTGGTTAAAAAAACCAAACCAAAACAAAAAAACCCAACAAACCACACAAAAATCAAGTTGTGTTTAACTTCTGTACTGTCACACTTTACTGCTGATGAAACTCTCTTCACAAGAACATGGATGGATAAAAGTATACTACATTAGAAAGGTCATCCCCACAGTCTGTGTCCAGAATAATGTACATATTAGTAAAATATAGAAATCAAGCGTAAATCGAACCAAAGAATTCAGGACATAAGATCAAGTGACAAGATCCAAGTAAGCTATGCATATTTGTTGTTTTTCAGTGGGAATGAAGCAGCTTGTAAATGTTGTGTAAATCACCATGAAATATTCGGGGATCCTGATAGGTGGAAATTCCTATACAAGGACATTACTGTAACTTTACATTTAATTTTATAGTATTTGTATTTTAAATCCACCTATTCTAAAAAATTCAAATAAAACAGTATAAAAATGAATGGATACATTCAGAGAGATGCTCCCTAATTTTATGACTTCCTCCCACTAGCAATAGGTATGGCTTACAAGATGTAGTGTTGGATTGTTAGTCCTATCTGATGTGTTGCACCCTGTCTCAGACTGCAGACTCTGGCATTTCCTAAGAATTACAAGATTATCACCTTGTGATAGATGTTTGCAAAACCTGCAGCCAGTTTAGTCTGTAAGGGCCCATTAAGTTCCTTGGGAACTGCAGCAGGAGAAAATGCACAAACTGCAACTAAAAATGCTAACTCAAGAAAATCCGTGCACAGCAAGTCAGCCATGCATTCATACACCATATTTCAAAAGTCAGGTGTAAAGTGATGGTCTGGCTTTCCAGAAATGAAGCTTAATAAATACCTGGGTCAAAATTAGTTATTCCTTAGCGAGAATTGCCTGTGCATACATACACTGACAGAGCACAAAATACAATTACAATCACAATGAAAATAATTTAAAATAGAAACAGCTAGATCACTACAACTCCAAAGACTACAGGATTTTTTTACTCAACTATTAAATGCATTTATTCTGAAAAGGTAAACATTCTTATTCTGCCAGTTCTTCACCTCCTGACATTTGCTTCCATTGTTAAAATTTTCCAAGTGTGGTTTTGTGCATCTCTGTAACCAGTAATATAACCTGAAAGGCCCTACTGAATAGTTCTACCAACTATTGCCATGAAAACATTTATTTTTATATCTACTAAGACCTAAATATTGACTCAAAAACAGTAACAGCAAGAGTGGAAGTGATTTCCAGCCTATAATACTTCCCTATCTTGCAATACCGAGGGAAAAGTGTATATAAGAGAAACGTGAAAAAAACCTCTAAAGCTCTGAAAATGAATATGAATGGACAGCAAATTGCTTGGATCTTCAAGTTACTGGGAAACCTGTGGGACTCATCAGAAAGGGTGATGTTATAATGAAAAACCCTAGAAAGAGGAATCTGCAGAACAGCACTTAGAGATGCAATACTTTAATACTACTCTTTGAAATCATATTCTGTGCATAAAGCACCTATTTTACACAAGATTCTCTAGGAGATATAGATGTTATAACAATACTATTGATCTGATCCTTTGTTTATGAATGTTCATGTAACAACACAGGAGCAGAGGTATCAATTTACCTTCTGTGTAAACAATGAGTCTTCAGTGCTTGGCCTTCAAATCAAACGCACTGAATTAGCACCCAGATACCCACATGGCACAACTCAGAGTATTAAATATTGTTAAAACATGTTAAGATTCACAATACTATACCAGCACTATGTTATTAAGAGCCAATTTAAGATGTATCATCTTAATTATCAGTATTCCTGAACGCTGAATTTAACGTCTGTATTTTTTCTCAGTTTGAATGAGATGGAACAGCTCCTTGCTATATAGATATGACCTTATGTAACATTCAAGAATCTGAAAGCTGTGGCTCTTGAATTTGAAAGTTACTAAGGCTTGAAAAACAAAATTTAACAGCTGATGTTTATTAGAAGGTTGTCATGCATCCATCTCTGTTATTTAATACACACCAATCTGAACTCAGTGTTACATCAGTTAAATAGTTTCCTTCAAGTCTATCAAAGAGCATCACTAATAAAATTGGCCAGGGAGAACTTCAAAACACTAAAAAAAAAATAGCATTCTCCTACTCTGTGTCATTTTTACTGTCAGTCAATTTTCCCTCAGATGATCATCTGAGTGCACATTTTTCTTCAATTATTACAACAAAAGCTCTTTTCAAGTCATATAAAGTGATGCTATTTTCTTCTTGCAGCAAGCAGCACTAACAGAAAGTAGCAGTGATACTAAACATTGTCTACAATTGTTATGGAAATATATTTATCTGTATCCTGTTGTCATGGAAGCCAAAGATCAAGGCATACAAGATACATGTAATAATTTTTACTGATTTGAAAGAACATTTCAAGGAAACATTCAAATGTATAATTGGATAAAAATCAGACTTGTTTCAAAGGCCCTAGTTACCCAAGGCATGATTCTGAGACAGTGGTATTTCAATCAATATTAAATTCATTACTTCCATCTTCTAGGTTCTATTATTATCCACAATACATCCAATTTAACAGCTCAGGCACTCTCAAACTTCTAGCACTTTCTTATCCTGGCATTAGGCCAATTTTAACAATGTTCCAAACTACAGAAAAGGACATTTGCTGACATTCCTCATTTGTTTCTTTTTTATAAGGCACGGCTGTTTACTCCAATCTGTTGGTTTGCAGCTGACCAATCTTCTACAAAGGCCAACTTGTGTGCAGGTTGGATTTCCCTCAACACAGAACTATTATTTTATGAGTTACATTCAGTTGGTTCCATCTTTACTTCTACAAAAAGGAACACTAACACAATGTTTTATGTAGTGAGCAAGCCTCTAAACAGTTCTTAGAAGAAATTTGTCTTTTTTCTATACAGGTATGAAACACGTTTTTACCTGTGCCTACGCATAACTCCTGTTGCTGGAGGAATACTGAGAGCCACATAGCAATTTATTTTAAAATAGGTATGCAGAGCAAAACACAATGCAAACACAGTTTTCTGAGGTAATAATACATTCATTCCTGTTTTATCTGCTACTTAAGACAGACCTATACATTCAATGTGAAGTTCAGAGACGCCCACAGCCTTCAATGCTTGGATTTCAATATCCCATTTTACTGCACTTCATCTTGGATCACTCACAAACCCATTTCTGAACCTGCTGTGCTCCCCTCTAGCACAAAGCTCTTTCTCTCAAAGTTACTTGACCATTAGTTAAGTGACAAACGCAACAACTTGAAGCTCCTTGTTGGGTCTCCACATTGGCTGTCTACTACAAGGGTCAAAAATAAACCCCTGATAGGTAGTTAGCTGCTTTCCCCCTACAGCAAGTGCAAGTTATCTATTATGCAAAAAATTGACACATGATAAAGTAAAAAGGAATAATAAAAATACTGACTGTTCTTACAGCCAAATTAGAAACCACCAAAATAAACTTCTAAAAAATGTCACCAACAGTTACCCGTACAAGGTGCTCTGATTTCCTGTATTGAACTACCTCCTTAGGGCCAGTAATGAATTAGAAGCTATTTTCTCTTTTCCATTATGTCATCATCCAAATAAGAAACTGTGGTACTACCACAACATGCTTTACACAGACCTGCATTAGAATGTTATTAACACTCCAATTAAGTCTACATATCACTGATTACATCTGATAATTGGAGAGACATTATAATTAGTTGATCATAAGATTACAAAGTAATTTTACATATGTAATTGCAATTAATCAAAATGGCAATGCAACAAGTTTCACACTCCACACAGGTGACACGAAATTGTTTTGGCATTGTAATACAAACTACAAATGGAGTGGTAATGGAATCACATTACAGTTCCACCTTTAAACTCTGCTGCTGCCATGGTGATGTAGCATGAAAGCACTGCGGCAGCCATACCATAGTTTCCTGCAGAACAGGACAGCATCAGTTCTTGCATCGGGTTGTAGAGCACTTCAGAAACTCTACAAATAAAACTTTAAAGACATCCCTCCCACCTCAATTTAGTCAAGTAGAAGAAAAAATGGTACTAATGACAAACCTATAAAATGGAAACAATGCTAAGCAAAGTATGAATCACAGGATTGTGCCTGATATGACATATACAGGAACAAATCTGTATGCTCAACAGATGGATGTCAGCCAAAAATGTCTGTCCTCTTTTATTCCAACACAAACACTTTGAGCCAAAATATATGGATAAAAGGCCTTATTCTACCAGCCCAACCAAAACAAAAAGTATTGTCAAGTCCATTAAAGTACATTACAGTCTCCTCACTAAGCAGACTTTTTTAAAGTGCTAATGGTCATATAAGTTTACTCCAAAATGTACAATGCTTTTTAAAAAAGCAAAAATTACAATCAAATGGAAGTGATTCCTAACTTCAAAAATAAATAGATTTAAAGTGTACAATGACAGCAGAAATTAATTTTGGAGTGATCCATTCCTGAATTTAAATTAACATAATTATGTAATCATTAACTTAATGGATTTCATTAGGCTTATTTCTGGGTTTGATGTAATTTTTCTTTTCAATTAACTCAACTGTTAAGATTAATTTTATATTATTATCAAAAGTAAAGATCACAGCCAAGACTACTTAGGTTCACAAAACCATACAGCATTCAAATTGTTCTTCCTCAACATAAATGGAAATCTGTTTTGTCCTTACAACAACAACAGCAGTTCCTATAAAATAGCATTGTTTGGATATTGCTTAAATGAAATCTTGTATTATGCCATTTAGCTCATCTTATGGTTTAACTGTACTTGGGGCATATGATTTAAATATTTTGCTTTCTATCCAAGTCTCTCAGCCTGCCTGCAAAGGAGAGTTGTTCCAACCCTCTGAACATTCACCAGAGAACACAGAAGCAACATAACAACAAACCTCGCGTGGGATCCCTGTCGGGCCCCAGTGGCAGATGTAGCTGCAGACAAACAGTGGATCTGTTGCACCATTGCAGTGGATACCAACACTGCCCTGTAACTGGAGGATGCAAGTTACTACCTGCTTTGTTAGTTTATTCACTAAGAGCTGCCAAGATTTACCAGCTGTTCTTTTCAAGCAGGAATTAAATATTGTATTTGGTTCATATTTCAGCACAAGTACTCACATGCAAATGTGTGCACACAGAGCAGAACAGCACCTGGTTAGTTACATTTGTTCACATTCTGTAGTAACAAAAACAGTGATCTTGTTACACCAAAACATCCAGTTAAACTAAAGAATAAACCAGATACTCTTCACTTTTTTCTTCCAATGCAGTTGATATGAAATGAGAAAGTAAAGTATTGCTAAACTATACCTCATACTCTTTGCTTACATTCATAGACCTAGCACTGTTTAATTCCTACACAGATATTTTCTTAAAAGCAACAAATAGGAAGCATTTAAAGGTAAAAACTTCCAATGAATTGTCATGAGCTAAGAGTATCAACTTCATGTTTAAGCTAACTGGTTTCTGATCTATTTACATGAAAAATGTGAATTCTGGGACCTGATCTAAGACATTTACATGGAGCCATTGAGAGAGTGAACTGAAAGTTTTAAGTTGTTTAAAAGTAGACTCAGTGAACTGCAACAATGCCAAATTTATCAAAGTGCCTTCTTCCTTAATAATACAGTCTTATAGAAAGGCATGTATCAGCTGCAATACAAAAGTTACTGAAAATTAAAAACAAAGGAATTGAGAATCCTCAACAACATTAACAAATCTTTTTTCTGCTGAGAGGAATGGAGTCTGCTGACTTAACTAGGAAAGAATAGGACAAACTGGGACCTATTTACAAAACAAAACCAAAGTTTAGATTACCCCTTGGGGGGGGAGTAAAGGAAGAGAAAAGCATATAGTAGGCAAAAATAGGCTTTAGTTCTTCCACAGTGTAAGTAGCAATTACTTCATTATATCTACAGCAGCTTAAGGGCTCAATATAATGATGTGGATTATCAGAACACATATTTGGCTGGAGTTGAGAACAGAAACAAATAGCAGAAACTGAGGAGATAAGAGAAAAAGAGACAGAATATAAAGACGCTCAATAGACAAAAAAAAAAAAAAAGAAAAATCTGGAGTAAAGAGTTAAATACAACGTAGATCCTGAGATTATGAGAAGTCAAAGTTGATTAACACAACTTGAAGTGACAATCTTCTCAAGCTTTTCTCCACAACATTCTTCCAACTTTCATATATTGAATATATGAATTTATCTTTTTCCTCTCCTGAAGTCTTTAAATCAATCATTTTACAGCCCACCTGAAGAATCAACACAACACACAATGTTCAAATAAAGGGGGCAACCGAATTTACATCATTTGCCTTTATGAAAATCATCCACAAGTCCCAGAGATGCAGTGATTCCTATTTAATTGTGCTGGTTCACACTAAAACTCACCTAACTCAGGAACATTTATCATCACTATTCAATACCTACCATGTACCTTATATTAGCCATTTACTTTAAATGAGATTAATGGAACAAAGAAGAGTTGGTGCTTGTGGCATTATTTTTCAGCCTGCCCCATCTTCCTACTTTGAAGGATCAAGAAAGAGAATCTTTATATATACACACATAACTTACAACGTGTACAGTTTGTATTCTATATATTATACGTAAAAAATTTTAGGAACAGAAGATTTTATAACTGAAAATTTGAATTTTTTGTAATAAAAGCTCAAGATAGTTCCAGGTGCTGTTTCACAAACATCAGATTTTAATTAATTCCTGCCAGCAGTTTAATAATTATTAAAATATGACCAGGAATAGTGACAAACATCTGCACACCGATTCAACTGTCATAGCGTCAACTGCAAGAGGTTTTCAGTATCAGTTAAAAATCCGTGGACATACTAGCTAATTTGTCAAAGCCAGGAAAATCTTTTAGTTGCAGCAGCTCAGTGCCCAGCTGCAATATACACTACAGCTTGATTCTGCAGCAGAAACACTGTCCATGTATACCATTTGATATAAAACTCCAAAGGAGAACATGCACATGGTCTTTCTCTAGGGTTTGCTTACTAAACTGGTTAGAAATAGGACAGGAGATACTTTGCATGACAGAATTTTTTCTCTAATTCACTTTCCTAACATTGCAACTTTTTAGGTTTTTTCCTTAAAAATGCTCTGATGATTTTGGCAAATCTAAAATTACGAAACACAGCATGATGTATCTTATCGACTCTGGCACAATGTTACATCACAGATTATCAACCAGTGCATCCAAAAAGGTTTTTTATGTAAGTAATCTGAAAGGCACTGACTCAAGACAACAGCAAGAACTCAAAGGGGCAGCACAGAACAGGACATAAGGCAGCAAGGTATTTCAGAATACTTGAAAAAGGGCTAATACAGTTTTACATTCACAGCTTTAATCCATACATGATTAGAGATCAGAGATCATTAGATGAAAGGATTTTCTGGCCATACTGAATGAACAATTGCACCAGGCAGCTGCCTTACTCTTAGCTTATTGCATAATAGCCTGAACAGAAGGCACAGGTAAACACTGAACTAGATGGATGTGGTGCTCATCTACCCAGTGATCCAGTGGCCTGTTAGTTCAGCTGCCTGTGTTACATATTCAGGGTGTGCATACAGGTAAAGTTGCTCAGCATCTGAAAATGGGTAATAATGGAAATAAGTCAGCCTTCCCAACCACCAAACATAAATCTAGAACACTACCACAGAAGGAAAAGCTTAATACTACAGAAACTGCAGCAGTTTCTCACTTATCTTCAAAGCCTGTTTGCACTTTAGGCTTCCCCTCCCCAACCAGAAAATACTGGAAATGCTCAGAAAGGGAAAAGTTGGCTTTGCCTAATTTATTTGGTTGGGACCTTCAACTGCCTGGGGAGCAGGGGAGACGTGTTTTTAGGTTCCTAAATCCCTGCTGTCAAGAGAAACTATTGACTATTTACTTAATTCTGCAGCTAACAGTTGGGAAGTTATTGGAACATCACTATGAATTGCAGATACACGCTCAGTAATATGGTGACAATGATATTCCCTTGCAGTTAAGTGAAAATAAAACCCTCAAGAACTCCAGAATCAAACAAGTACAAACAAGCTCTTTCACAGCTGCTTCATTAAAGAGAAAGTTTTTAATTAGTACACAAATAATCATAATTTTGTCTTCCTCTTGTTTTTGTCA
>JAOXXN010000015.1:133929-154106 GCA_026770055.1 Myrmophylax atrothorax | reverse complement strand
ACTGATCTTCTGGGAAAGTAGGGTTTCATTTTCACCTTTTTTGAATTATAATAGTTCCTGTTTGCATAGGAATAATTTTCTAATATTACTTTTCTCCAATTGATGATTAGCTGCCGCATGATTAGCTTTGCAGAACTCAAAAATACTCCAAACAACCTCCTGTTAAACTTCCATTCTGTTGAAAGGAAATCTTAACTTTAAGACGAAAAAGCATGAGAATAATTGTTAAGCAAATATTTCTCTTGGACCTCTTCATTTATACAAACTGATTACTATTACTGTTAGTCACTATAGCTCCAAGGTTATTATAGTAGAGACTTTTGACAGTCATCAGTAACAAAATCCAGCTTGCAGCAACTCAAAGTATCATTATCTGTGTCTTCCAACATAGTTTGAACAGAGCAATTAAATTTCACTTCAATATTATTGTCTTTTATGTGATAATAATTAAGGAGCAATGAAAACTATACTGTGAACATGTGCTCAAATACCAGACTCACTGTGGGGTCCAGGAAAATCAGGTACAGATTTTTTGGTTCAAAACCAAGAGACCACAAGAAAAATGAAAACAGAATACACAGTAAATTCCATACAAGTATAGGCATAAACATATACTTAGAGCCAATAAGGACAAAAACTTGGCCTCAACTCCTTTGAGCTCCAGAGGTCAGACACCTTACTGAGCACAGGTTGGTAACCAAGCTGGCACCCATATATGCAAACACTGACATTTAATAAAACAATGTTTACCATTTTAGTATATGTAGACATCAGGTCATTGATTATTAAGAGTGGTCTGAAAGAGAGAGAGAAGCAATTTTTCCTTAGCTGAATGAGAAGCCAAAACAGGACACCATCTTCAGCACTCTCAGTGACTATTCACACCTAAGTAACTGCTATTGAAACTGGAAGCGGCAAAAAATTCCTCTGTGATCCCAACAAAACTTTACACAGCAGTAAAGGTGGCACTTGCGTTTTAGACACCAGAATCTTAGGTATAAACTATGGACCTTCAAGTCACTGTCGTACCAAAAGGAATCTCTCTTACTAAAAATAAATACTTCATAACAAAACCAGCTTTAGGAAAAACAATAAAGTGAAACAAGCAAATAATGCTGAGTTCTAACATTGATTTTACCAGATGATTCAAGCCTGTCCAGATGGGATGGGATGTGAGCACTGTAGACAGCAGCCATTCCACAACACACCAAAGGGAATAACTTGCAAACCAAGAAATTGCATTCTTCTGAAACACATTCAGTAAAGAGTCTGACAGATAGTAAGGTAGAGTTAATACAAGCTCTGGCAAGTTCAACTAAAATGAACCAGGGCTGGGAAGCTGACTCTGTAACAGAGCAGGAACCAGCAGAGAGCTACAGAGAAAAAAATGATGCCAGGACTCCAGAGTTAAGATGCTAAAGCACAGTCTTAATGAAGAGCATGTGTGTAGCTGAGACATAATATTCAGTCCTATATACGCTTCTCTTGAAGGATCTGTTTAGAAAAATACCTTCCTATCATGACATGGCCTAGGAATTTAAATACTATAAATACTTGCTGTGTAAGTGGTTATTTAAGACATTTTTGGTAGATAATCTAGGATAAATTCATCAGAAAGCAGCAATTTTGTCTTGAAAAGCTAAATGGATCAAAGGATTAAGGATGTAAGAAAGTAACATTTACTATGACAACCTCTAAGTTTTTACATCTACTTTGTAGAGAAAGCAAATACTCTTTTTTATTTTGAGATCACTTCTACTAACTGCAGAACTTCATGAAAAATACAGGAAACAACTTTCAGTCAGAAAAAGCTTCTTTAAGTATTGTGTTTTAAGTATTCTAGAGCTACATGCATAAACTCATTAATAAAACAATTAATTTTCCTCTGATCTAAGTATTTCATCTGAAGAATTCACCTTCTTAATGGTATCATCTAGCCATACCATACCTCTGTACATTAAAAAGTAGTTACTTTTCTTATTGCATTGTAAGAGACTAAAATACATTTAAATTAGATTAATTTTAATTTTACTATTTTCAATGACAGACCCAAAGTTCCGTTTCCAGTTTCAGAATCATCACCTGAAGACAGCAAGCCTAAACTTATTATCATTTTCAACTGTATGCAAAGAATACTTTCTTCTCACATTTGAGAAGCACATAGCAGTACATTGATTATAATCAAAATCTTCCATATGCAGCATTATTTTGAGCTCTGTCAGAGTGCCACCATCACATTTCAGTAAATGAAAAGTATGGGTTTTGTCACTGAAGAACAAAGAAAGCGATAAGTTTCAAAGTATCTGTAGTTTAGAGGCAGAATTTCTTCAAGTCTCCCAACAGGATTCTCCATTGAGCCATTGACTATCTTTCACTACCACTTAAGTCTAATTTTTGAAGTAATTTGTACCCTTTGGAATCCTACTTGACATAACAACAAACAGAGTTTAAAAGAGCTCAGCATATTGAAGGCTTACAAAAAAACAATAGTCTGCCTGCAGCGTCCATAACTTTGTGCTACAGATGCCCAAACATGACCAGCAGGCACTGCTGGCACAACAGCAGGATTGGCAACAGACAACCCCAGAGAACATAAGCAGTGGGTAAGAAGTGTTGAGCATTCAATGCAGAACAACGTCAAAATATCAGATCAAAGCCTTTCCAGTTAAATCTACCAACCAGAAAGGATAAATATGTTTAAGAGAGCTATGCAAGGTGAGTGTTCCATGTTCTTCCCTACTGGCCCTCAGCAAACATTGCAAGCCCACATTCCCTAACACAGCTTTTAGTCCTGTAATTCCTTTTACAACATTGCCCTCCAGTGGGCTTGGCCTGCAGAGATTCTTAAATAGCAGCTCAATTTCTTAGCTTCAGTAATTTAGTACTTCTCCAGGAAATTTAATAGGTCTCACTAAGTATTTTCATATTCACTCAGTGTTCCACACCTAGGAGAGGAGGAGAAGGGTGTGGACATTAGATGTTATTTCATCTAACCCAAATTTCTTGTGATTTCAGTTACTTATAAAAAGTACTTTTAATTGCAGATAGGAAGAACTTAATTCCAAGCAAGCCTAGCATGCAGGTCTTGCCACCAGTTCCAGTTCAGAGTACTGATTTACCTCTGTCACTCCATATGTTTGCTAAAGTTGAGAGTAAGATACATAGCACACACCTGAAAAGTTGTTGATGAGATTTCATGTAAGTGGCATTTAATTCTTCTAGGAAATAAAGACCTTTAGCATAAAAAAGCAAGATTTCATTTATTTACGTATCATTGTATACGTACAGACCCACTCTGTCAAGAAATTACCTCTAACTAGAATGCTTGATAAACATTAGTGATTATCATAAGCCATTTTTGGAGAAAAGCACAAATATGATTCTCACTAAATCTGATAAAGTCACAAAACCAGTACCCTCCAGTAGTTCCACAATTCCATCAGCAGAATCCTTTCCACCTCCCTGAAGCATTCCATTAAGGATGGCTGCATGGTAGATGAGCAAACATGTCAAGAGGTTGTTGCTTGTCTGTTTCGGTGCCAGAGAAGATGATGTCGTGGAGAACATAGGATGAAGTAAGATAACCTTTTTTAGGGGAAGGAAGACACTGTTGAAAGTGGCAGAAGTCTGAACTAAAGGAATCCAAAAAGCAGCTCTTAGGATTATTGAATTATCTTAGTAAAAACAGAAGGAACAAGGGACTTGAGTACAATAAGCAAGAGAAACTACAGGACATTCAGTACCAAACTTAAAATCTTAAACCATCATCTACTTGACATCACCTCTGCATCAAGAAAGGCTACATCACTTTTCAGTCAGCATCTTAAGTACTTGCAAATCAAGTGCCATTTTAAAAATTCGTGTTTGAACTGCCAGCTATAAAGTTCAGAAACTAAACTTGTAGTCAAAACTGCAAGCAGTACGTATTTTCCAAGAACTTCAACTTTCTCCTCCCACAAGGGAGTGGAGCTCTAAGTGCACTAGAAAACCCTGCACTGGGTTTCCAGAAGAAGAGCAGCACATCAAGGGGGTTTTATATGACCAAATATAGAGACCTCAAGTCCCAGACTATCACTTGGAATCATGTTCACATGAGACAAACAAGGCATACATACCATGCATGTCAGCAACAGCAACAGGCAGCTCTGACAACAGGAGCCACTTCCAGTTCTCAGCCTGCACTGAGCTTCAAAAAGCTGGGGTGACCCCAGTCTCTTGGATGAGGAGCATCAGCACCACTTACTGAACATTCCAAAGAATTCTCAAATGTTCATCTAAAATTAGACATCAGCTACACACGCCCTCCCATCCCCCAAAGATAAACCTCAACAATTGATATATACAACCCTTTTAGACTTTCATCACTTCCACACACAGCCAGATTAACCTGTCTTCATAAACTAGCTTGGTCCTCTACTTGATTTGAGACAATATCCCACCACACTTCAGGAACAGCTCATCCTCAGTTATTGATGTGGACAGTCAAGCATATTCTGTATGTGCCTGGTTGGGAGTCTGAACCACACAGTCTTATGACTAAACTAGAACTTGATTAGAATCCAGAAACAGCTACAAGTTTCTTTTCAGTTCCCTACATTTTATTGAATGAATTCCTTGGCAGGGTTGCTATATTAGTTCAAAGCAATTAAGATAGAAATGCCAGAATGAGGTAAAGCTACCAGACACCAGGCTCACATCATTAATAGGCTACACAAATAACTTTAAAAGCTGCCCTATTTGTAAAACAAAGTTCTCGGATGTATTTTCTTATTCTTGAGTTTTTATATATAGCTATCAAAAAAATAGAAGCTCAGTGCTACTATGGAACAAGCATTCAGCTGTGTAAATACAACACTTACCTAGAGTTACAAACTTTGTTTGCATATTTGAATTTTAGACCTGCATTAAAGAAATATACACTATTCAACATTCCTATTGGACATGCAAAGATTTCACCTTATCAAAACAAACATACAGAAGCATTATTCACAAGCACTTCATGAACGAGCTTTAAGAAACTGTCAGACTTCTTTTTAATGGAAGAAAAAGTAACCAGTATGGGCTAATCCAAAAAGAAATCTACACCCACCAGTTTTTATCTTGGTATATGTACATCATCTAATGTAAATGTTAATGGAAGGAACCAAATATCTAACAAGCAAATTGGAGCCAGAGTCCTATCAACCTAAAACAAAGTGGCACAGGCCTTCTTAGAAGAGTAATTTACTTCAGTTATGTCTTTAAGCACAGAACTGTAAAGGAGTTGTTGCAAGTCTTTGCACTAAGAGGAATCAAGATTATAGTTATGATTTTTAAACTGCTACAACAGAGTTCATTAAGATCAGACACATTGGAGTTATATTGTAAATATCAAGTTAAACTTTTTACAGTTAGGAATAGACAGACCTTGATATGTACTTCAGGTTTTAAATATTAAAGTAGACTTGTGCAAGATGTTTCTTGGATAACACTTTCAGATTATACAACAAATACAACTTTTATTTATAGTTAAGTCATTGCAATAGAAACTATTTCAGAGTCAGAGAATTAAAACAGATACATACATGTATGGTTTGGGGTTTGTTTTTAAAGTTAATATCTGAGATTTAGGGCTTCATTGACTTCTGTGAGACAACTTCAGATGCAGCACAAGTTTCCAGGAGGCTATTGTTGATGGCAAGGCTTCTCATACAACATATATAGGATTCCTTGAGTATTCTTGCAGTGAATTCAGCAGCTGAGATGGAAATTTCACTCCAATGTCTGTAAACACAGATTTCATTAAGATCCAATACAAAACTTGCCTTTAGCTGCACGGTGCCAGTAACACAAAGATCAATTCTTTCAGGCACTAAGTGCCAATAAACAAGTTGCTTACTTCATAGTTACAGGGTGTATTTGGAGCACATCAATATCCAATTTCAGCTTGTTCTGCCACATGTGCTGTCCTTTATATCCAAGTTCTGGAGAGCATCAGCATCTATTTTCTGTGTCAGGGTCTTAATTTTTTCTTCTTCCTGAGGCTGTCCTCCAGGCTTCTGGACAGATCCCACAGTTCTTGTGCTCTTACTGGTGTTGCAGTCTATGTTGGTCTTAAGCAGTCGACAAAGATTTCTCTCTCTGTTTTTTTTGCCTTTTTTTGTTTTGGGTTTTTTTTGTAGATGCCTGCAGAAGGCTCCCTGCATTGCAGGAATGAAGAACAAGGAAAGGAACTCCAAGCTAAATAGCCTTCCCTATTGTATTGTTAAGAGCAAGTATGTTTGGTTTCTGTGACAACCCACTGATCTGCCACTCAAGCACTACCTAATAAAGAGCCATGGTTTACTGCAGCCAACACAAGGCAAGTCTTGAGAATAGGAAACTGTTCTTCATTAGTATTTTTTTTCTAACAGAGTAACTCACAATTGCCTTGCCCAAAGAGTTCTGCTTTATTTCAATTTTTAAACATCCTAAAGCTCAGTATTGAGAAATAGTGTCTAGCTATAGGGAAAACACATGCTCTCAAATTAGCAAGTCTGTACAATCTTGTAAATATTTATCATCAAAATCTATACTACTATGTAATTACCAGATATTTTAAATGAACTCCATAGTTTTATTCCTGTTTTAATGACTTGAAGTCCAAGTCTTTCCAGTTCCAAAGCAAGATTTAATAGAACTCCTTGACCCATCCTTGAGGGACAATCAGTTTGGTCAATTCACTCATAAAACCCAGTTTGCTCTTTTAAGTTACAAAATTACTGTTTCATGCTAAACATGACAACTCCCCTAACAAAAAACTGGGCTATTGGCATGTTTTTCCTATTGACAAATTCAGCATCCATTTCAACACAGCTAAAGTAGCAGTACTCTACTCAGTAGAGTGAGTACTAAGCCCATTCCTAAGTAGATGATTTTCTTGTTTTAGCACCATGCAACGACTTGTGATTTTCTAAAGCTTATATAATGTTTTTGTTACTAACAGCCCCAAGAAAAAGCCTCAAAAAATGTCTCCCAGAAGCAAGAGAAGTCCATATGCCCAAAGCCCTCTTAAAATATCAGCCTGAATCTTAGACTTAAGAAATGCAAAACAAAACACACAAAAAAACTCTCCCAAAACTGAATCCCTCAGCCATGGAGTATTTTGAAGTTTACAGCTACAAACAAGCCCAAACACATGCACTTAAAACTCAAGCCTGTCAAATAGCATATCTCTACCAGATTCTAAGCTAACAAACTAACTTAGCCCCCTAACCCAGCACAAAGTTTTTTAGTAAGTGACACAGAGTTCACAGGTCTGGTTTCTAATTTACTACAAACTAGCTACAAGCCAGTAACACCCTCATGTACAAACGGGCCTCTAGTGTATGTTTCCCCATGAAAAAACCTGCTCAATTTTCAGCAGTTGGCTGCAAAGCTGTATTTTGCAGAACTATGTAGTAGAGAAGTGCTCAAGGGTACTGTGTCCCATAGCCATACATGTACCCTCTGGGCTGCCATAAACACATATTGACTATAGGAAGATCCTCTCTCCTGCACAGCACTCAATCAGCAATGCACTGAAACTGAGCAGAAATTTTACTTAATAGACTTGGGGATCAAGAGAAAACAACCTCTGATGAACTTCCATAATTGTAGGTGACGCATCTACCAGGTCAGAAAAGAGTTTAGGAGGAAAGTTCTGCAATCATTTCCATTCCCAGGCTATTGGCAGTTTAGCCTCAGCTGATCAAAGGGCATCCAGCTGTTCCAGAAAAGACAGAAAGCAGCTGAATGGAAGCACGAGAAGCAGACAGATTTCAGCCTATATTTCAGTCAAACCCTCAAAACCAGGAATAGTTTCTCCTCAGTTTAGCCATCTTAGCTATTACTGGCAATTCTGGAACATCAAACCAAAGCAGTTTTGGAGTCAGCTTTGCTTTAATTTACACGCAGTTTGTCAGACTGAGGTCCGCACAATCACAAGTGGAACCTTCAGAATTTGGATCTCCTGAATTCACCCCAACATGCCTGTTTTAAAAATATAAAAGAGGAAGATGGAGGCATTCAGGCTCTGAAGGGAAGCAGCTCCTTTTTGGGTTTATAACAATCTCAGGAATACAATTCTACGCTTCTGCATTTCACCATTTGTACACATCCACTTTAGTAGTACATCATTCTTTTAATTCAAGTAGGCCTTAAAAGCCAAAATATTCTTACAAGGACTACAGTCAAACAAAAATCTCAGCAGTTCCCCAAAGTGTAATGCCTGTACAAGTACTAATCATTCTGAAGGGTTCACTGGTCTGTATTTTCAGAACACTATCTCAATTCCCCCACTAGATGGTAGCTGAATACTACATTGATTGTGCAATATCATACAGTCTATGGTAGGCACAAGAGCTGCACCAGATTGCAATTTTTCAGGACTAATCACAGTATGTTATAATAAAAACTAGACATGCTCAGAGATGACAATGCCTTAATAATGTAAGGGTAAGAGGTGCCCTGGGTAATTATGCTACCCTGTTACTTAAGACTACTGTGATCTCACAGTATTCCACTCGTAGTTCAGCTTTGTGTTTGCCCACTATTGCAACCATATTTGCCAGCCTTCAGGGTCAGGTATTCCTTTCAAAGAGTACTTCATTTAACACATTTACTTCCTTTCTCCATTGAGAGAGAAAGCTTTTTTTTTTACAAGTCTACTCACATACAATACAAGGTCCTCAGTCTGGCATTTAACATACGTAGCTCAAACAAGGAGCTGCTTCGGCAGCTATAGTAACTGAAGAGATAAGCAATTCTTCTGCAGGAACAAATTATCTAATGTACAAGGCAATCTCTACATCTTACCAAACAGCTAAGCTGAAAGAGGTTTTCCTTGTCACTACAGGTAATGAATTAGAATTTTCTGCAGATGCAACCCCTAAAAATACAGCTCTATTGAAAAGCAAAATCGAGTATTTGAAACCTCAGGGTAGTTCAGTGAATCAGACAGCAATACATTGTGGCTTTATTTCATGCTGCAACTACAGTACATAGTAAGGTACTAGACCTACAAATGGGTTGGAGCAGGAAAAGTCAACTTCTTAAACAGCAACCTTTAAACAGTTTGAACCCCTACATGGTCCAATTCTGTATCACAAACAGCCACAGCCTCCCACAGCAAGCAGACTGGGTACACTGTTTCCTTAGTATGCCTGGAAAATATTTCCAGAACCTAAAATATGGTTGCACACTGGGCCAGTGACAATGTTTGCTCAGCACCACTGATGAGCAGGCCCATTGACATGCTCTGGAGGTTCACCTTCTTCATGCATTTAGCCAGTACCTTTATGGATGTGTTACCTTCTGTTTGGGTAGCCAGCAGCCAATCCACCCAGCCAAGCATTTCCAAGCAAGAACAATCTGTAATTACTTTGCACATACACAACCAACATATTTAAATTTTGTTTATTGCTTCCTTTCTCACTACTGTGTCCTGCATTTTCAGTGAAAATACAAAGGAAGTGTTAAGACTTTCAATGTCACAAAGTATGTACTGTCTTCCCTCTATTTATTTATCAGATTTTTTTTCCATTTAAATAGCTGAATGAGGCTGGTAATATTTTGTACCTATATTAATTATGGCTCTGTAAGAAGTAGTCTGCCTACCTCAGCTAGGTAACCTAAATAGATTTTTCTATGAAATTCATGTAATGTCCTTTTTTAAGTTCCAAATAGCAATGTGAAAAGATACTACTTCCCAATTATTTTTAATTAGTAGACATAAAGGATTGATTTAGCAGTATGCTCTCAAAGAAATGCCTACTTGCTGTTTATTAACCTAAGAGAGTAAATAGCATACACTGATGAGTGCTCTGTTGAGCTATCTTTGTGCCTCCATCCTAATGTGCTGCTGCTGCTGTCAAATATGCCTGTGTTTCTGTACACTGAGGAGAAGGAACCACGACAATCTGCTCTCTTGAAAAACACAAGCTGTGTTTGGCTGGTTGAAAGGAAAAAAAAAGTCTGTCAAACTAGTAAATATGTTGCAGTACTTGACAATTTCACTAAACTATCTTTAAGAACCAAGCTTTTAGAATTCTTAAGTGAGTTATGCCACTCTGAGCTTTGTGTGCATGCTTTTTTAACACCAGTAAGAGGTCTATTGCACTAAACTGTTAAATTACAAACTTCTGCCATCTGCCAGGTGAGGGAGGAAGAAAGAGGAAGCCTACAATATGACAAGATAGAGTTAGGGACTCAGATTCTTAGCTATTGTCTCTTTTGCTGAAAGCCCTCTGCACAGAAAACACACCCTAGAAACTTTCCATGTTAATTTATCACCTAACATAACTTTTTTTCCTCTTTTATTGGAAGTCTTGTTGCCCAGTCTGGACTACAAACCAAAAATCCTTTCCATTCATGATCTGACAAGTACTGTCTATCAGCCAGATCACAGACAATTTTCTTTCAGATTTCCTAATACAAGGATTGTTCTGTGCCCTTACATTCAAAGACAGCATTAGACCTTAAATTACATGGAGAAGTGACAGTAGCCTTAACATCTGCTGCTAATTTAGCAAACTGACCACCCAACAAGGTCCTGTAGACAGAGGAAACCTCCACAAAATAGCACCACACAAACCAGCACTGTTCTTGTTACCATAACAGGGCAGACCAAACTACTTCACCTGCTCTTCTTCCCTACCCCTCCTGTCCAATTACAGAAGTATTCACTTAAAATATTCCATTCTCGCACACAAAGTACAAAACAGATTTGAAAAGGAGTCTATTTTTCCACCTTCTCCTTCTGTATCCTACATGCCTTGCCTTACAACTAGAACTTTGCAAAAATCCTGAAACTCAGCCCAGACATGCTGCAAATGCAGAACCTGCATTAGAGAAAAGCATCAATAGTCTATTACACTTTTCAGTCTTGCAGAACAGTGTAAACCCCTGAGTTTTCACATATTGCTTTAGTGACAGTGTAGTGCCCCTGCGAAGCCCTCATCAGTGTGACAGATCATGACTGTGATCAACAGAGTATTCCAGGATGGAAGGGGCTTCAGTTATTATGAACTATCAGTAATTCTTAAAAATAAATCAAGCTAAGCATTTCAACCACAAGTTCAAAACCAAAATGGCCACAGCGGCTTTTCAACAACACTTGGGATCTCTATCAGCACAGCAGTAATTACATCAGAGATCATAATACTTCAGTTATTGGGGGAACAAGCTCCAGTTGACCTATAAGTAGCAAAGCAGTGATTTCACAGTATTACCAGAAAGTTACAGGGAGTTTTCCTTCAACTGGAGAGGATACAGGTAATTGAGAATTACTTTAATATTCTGAACATCATAGCAAGTTTTGACATAATATGATTAATAGACTTCATAGTAGACTGTTCATGTAGTGATTTAATTTTTTCAGCTGTGCAGAGCCAGAACCTACCTTTGCAAAAAATCCCCTAGAGTCAGAGTCAACTACATCAGCTGCACTCAAATTCACCTACTCCTTAATGAGATAGAGTCCAGTAACTCAATTCTGTGAACAGAAACCAAAAAGTTTAAGTCCCAGTACATAGGTTACACTTAATGAAACACCTCCGAGGAAAGTCCTTGATCTTTTTCCCTACAGTTTAGGCAGCAGCTACTAAAGACCAAACAAGCCACCTAACATGTGAGTCCCCTGATACTTCCATAGCAACTGTGCTACACGTACATTAAAAAAAACCCTAAAATAAATATATATATATACACACACACACACCCATGGTTAAAGTGTTATTCCCAAAAGGCACTGGAACCTGACACTGGCAGACAGTCCATTCATGCCTCTTTGCTCTTTGAGCCAAGCAAAATGCACCTGACAACTCATTTGGTATCATTTTTAAGGTATGGGCATATGCTCCAAAAACAGAGGTGAATCAAAAACTCAAAACAGAAAACAGACAGAACTACTGAAAATTTTACAAGTATCATTGAACAAGCTGATGAACCAGAACTTAGAAATCCAGAGCATGAGCCTGTTTGCAAACTGCTCACTAGCAGAAATTAACACTTTAGTCCTCACACAAATGACTTAATCATAACTTGGTAGACCTTCACAAGGAGTAAAATTTCGAGCTGGTTAGCTCTTTCACAGTAGATCACAGTAGTGTCACTGCCTAGAATTACAAGGGTGCTGTGAGACACGACCGATTTATTCCTTCTCCCATAGGATGACATCACATTCAGTAATCCACACTCACATGCCATGTTGTGTGACAGCAGTCACACAACAAAAAGACTCAACTAGGCACCCAATGACTATCTGTTCTTGATGCTTTATTTCTCCAGACATTTTTAACAAGTCCATCCCAACAACTCAGTCTCCTTTACTTCCAAAGCTCCAAACTGTGCCTCCCCCTCACAAACATGAAGTTCTTACTGTTTAAGCCAAAAGTTATCTTCCTTTTTGACATCGCTTTCAGAGCGCTGTATAAAAAGCAAATTTAAGTTTTTCTTACTCTACTGAAGCACCTTACACCATTTCTTACTCACTTCATTTTAGTAATCTTTTTTCTGATTGTCTGTTTAATGTCTCCTTTAGCTTTTATCAGCTCCACGCCTCCTCTCCCACCAAACCTCGTCATAATCCTATGGTATATGTGCATTTTAAAAGCATATACTAAAACACTACATATAAAATACAGTTTGCCCTACATAGATTTTGATGAGTCCTTTATCTAGTCACATAATTCGTTTCCAAGTCTGCCTTGTCTGTTCACTGATACCTGCTTTTTTCTAACTTTGACTCCATGAATGTCTATGCCATTCAATGAGAAGCAACATCAGAAGTGAAAGAGCCATTCTGGAAATTGCAAAGCCAGCTTCCAACAATTAATTTCTTCAGCAGGTAGACCTTAAAATTCCAACAATTCCTGAGATGTCAGTCTTTCATATTTCCACTGAGAAAAACCATCATAGACCAAAAGTTTAAATCCAATAAATGCATGGATTAAAGGTAACCAACACAAACCCCCACAAAAGTCACTCTGCTTCAGAGTTCAGACATTATTTAAAAAGAGTTATGTATTGACAACTTGAGCATCAGATCCACTAGCTTAATTTTGTTTTACTTAAAACACAGAATTTAAATACACACCAAAAAACAGTTTGCAGAATTAGGAACAATTCACCCACATCAACTAATTATTCTTTCAGGAGTCAGACCTTGAGGCAAGGGAATGCTATCAAGTGTAGAGACAAACATGTTCCTCCAGCTGTTTGACATACTTATTGGACATAATAAACTTGATATGCTGGAGGCTATAATTAATCTTTCCTAAGTGAACACTGCTTTTACGATGACTTGCCTACTGAGCTGTCTAATGACACTTAGGGCTTTGATAAGTAAATAAATTAGTTCATTATGGTCATATCATCTTCCTTTTTTTTCCTTTTTTTTTTTTTGAATGAGGTTGCAGCTTTCTTTATCTGGCTTGCCTTACTCTGTCATCACAAGCTACAATTCTCTGACCCTGAAGCTGACAAAATGACATGCCATTCAAAGCTCTCAACTCTAATTTCTGCATTACTCCAAATAGTTTAATTTCTGCTCTTAAAAAATAGCTGCGAATCTTCACTGATAAGAGCTAGGTTTTAAAATTAATTACACTGGAAAATCACAATATTTACCAAATTTCTGTTGCTAGATATCACAGCTCACAACAACACATACAAAAGTAAAGCTGCAGTGCCCTCTTGTGAGCAGTGGAATCTCATTTTTGCCAAGTACATTTAACATTGATACTTACGAGGGTTGGGCAGCATTTGTGCTACAAACTGCCTTTTCTGAAGCAGAAGTATAGCACTGTATGTACTTATAAATACATACACACCACCTCCATCTAAATGTTCTGAAACTGATAAAGAGGCTGATACAAAAAAAAAAGTGAAAGAAAAATTTCACCAAACTTAGTAAGAAGAAAAATAGACTTTTCTTTATTCATAACTTCCAAATAGAAGCCAAGAAACAGTTTCTTTAGAGTCATAATCAGGGATCACATTCTTCTTTTATTATGTGCTGCTGAAAATACCTCAAACTACACGGACACACGCTCAAGGAGCCTTCCTATTTAGTCATTAGATAAGTCAACTGAGAAGGATTGGAGGGAAAAGTAACTATTAGAGGAAGTTAAAAAAAAGGAATGAAATCAGTTGGCAACAGGGAGAAGTAAAAGCAATAAAGCAGCTAAACAATTCAACCCAGTACATCCAAAACGCAACCCTAATTCCTTTATGCCTGAGGCGAAGCATTAGAAGATGGTGATAAAAGTCTGTACAGGCATTGCATATCTAGTTGAACAGAACAAATACTTAATATCTCATTTTTTGTAACAGAACTTCATTAGGAATCTGCAGTTTAACATCAATTTTAGTATTCCAGAGCATTACAAAATATAAGGTCAGTCACAAATACATGAAAAATTACTGAAGTTTATGGCAGTAATAGAAAACTAAACATGTGACATAGAAGGACCAGAAACAGCACCACACAGGTGATTCTGCTGCCTAGGAAGCACAGGTTAGAATTAATTTTCTAAAAAGTGATGGTATGTTATCTGCCAAGAAATGTTGTTAAAAGACTCAAATTACTCATTTCACTTGCTGAGCTCTGTTTTATTGTGTGCAGTAATCATCAACCATTGATCAGAATCACCAGCAGGCTTAAGCTGCACATCTCTGTGTCAGTAAAGTTTCCACAGGTAACATTTACAAAGCTTCAGTTCACCATATTCTTCCACTTCGTGACTGGTAAAAACTCTTACAGAAGTGAAGCTTAACAAGAAATGCGAGTCAGAACATTTGCAACTTCTAAAATTTCATCTTACCACATTAACCAATCACTTGTAAGCAGATGTTAAATATTTGCCTTCAGCCCAGAGAGTCAAGGTCCAAAGGAACTTCATTTGTTTAGGCCCAGATTCAAAGAATTACTTCAACTGAATTTAAGCACACAGGCCCAAATATCCACAGAACCCCAATGAAATGAAACCTCTCTCCTGTGCCTTCCTGCAATCCCTGGGAGACACCACATCTCTGATCTGCCTTCAACTGCTCCTTAGACAGTTTCCATCCTGCAGATGAGCAGACCAGCCATAGTCTGCTCACGTGGCTCCTGCAGTACTGCTGAATCCCACAGTTTATCCCAAACCAATCCTGAGAAGATACTCTGGGGCAGCTACACATAAAACTTTGATTTGTTTGTTTTGCCATCAGTACTGTACTGAAAATTGTATGGCAGGCACAGCAGTCCCACAGAGCCACTCTGGAGGTGTAACTGCACAGAGTAGAGAGATTCCTGGTCCAGAGCACATGATCCGATCCAAGCTGACTGTGCCAGGACATGTATTTTACAAGCTCAACCACACAGCTTACAGAATTCTGTAATATCAGCAGTTACTCCATCATAAGTTAAACTCTCCAGACAACAATTTGCACAATGTATATGATAAAGTTTACATAGTACCAACTTTATTTTACACAGGTGTTAAACTGCAGATCTTTCTTCTACGTGTGTCCAGTTAAAAATCAAAGGGAAAAGGGCTCACTTGAAAAATATTATGCATGACTGACACACAAAAAAATTATTTTTTCAAATTTGCCAGATGAGTTTTAGTCTCAGTTAACAGCACAGAATTATGAAGAACACACGTGCATTTTCAGTTTCATGATTACTTGACTATTATCTCAGCACAAATATGAGTTTTACTTGTTGAAGCCGCACTGACAAGAGACCAAATCACAGCTTCACTACCAATTTTATAAAGCAACAAATGAGAATTCTTCACTTCTCAAAAAGAGGTGACTAGTTGTTCGGCATATTACATTATTTAGATTTATAAAACAAATTCCTGAATATGTTCAAGTCAGCGCAAGAGATACCACAATCCTAGAATATATTCAGATATTAGAAAACAAGCTTCAGGAATGCATGTTCTTGCCAGTCCTCCAGCCTGTCTAGGTGTCACTGGCAGTCTCGTCATCCAGCACATCAACCAGCCCTCCCACAACTGCTTGTCACACACAAACTTCTCTAAGCAGCTGATAAAGTTGTTAAACAGAACTAGTCTCGCTGTGGATCCCTGGGGTATTTTATCTGTTAACAGCATTTTTTTTAGAGTAGTAAATACTCACTATGCCCATTCATCCAGTTTTCCACTCATCTGATTACCTATCCATTCAGAGCAAGAAATCCCAGTTTGGACAGGTGAGTACTGCAGGACATGGGATGAAAAGCTTTACAAAAGCTGACATAAGAGACACCCACTGCTCTCCTGTCATTCACAAAGCTGTTCATTTTATCATAGGAAAATACTCCATATCGTTTAAGTAGCTCTTTGCTACCAGAGTAAGGACATCTTAAACTTTACAGGCAGCTAAATCTCAACTTTAAAGGAAAATAAATGTTCCAACAGCTCCAGAGCAAAACTGTATCTATGGGAAGGACCACAGGAGGGCAGCAGGACCTTTCTGCACGCAGCAAGAGCGAGTTCAGTGTCGTACAGCGCGTCCCGAGTCCTCGCTCACGCTGCTCTGTCCTCCTCTGCTTTGCTTTTTACAGGGACATACTGTATTAAAACGTAACAATTTAGGGATTGACTCCATAGGCTGCTCACAGCTGATAACTATTTATACCAATATGGATGCCCACTTTAATAAAACAGCATGTTCAGCAGTGTCTAAATGAACTCAACAGCTCATGGTATGTTCTATGTTTTCCTTCAAGTTTAGGGGCCCCAATACTATCTGGTTTTACAACTAACTTTGGACTGAAAGCGGTCCCAAAGCTACAACCCTAAAAGCTTCAGGAGAGCTACACGGGCAAGTTCCACAAGCCTGTTATGGTTAGTAACTCTGTTTATAGTGCAACTGCTCTTGACTATAAGTTTGCTTTTCCTTCAGGAGGATTCCCCCCACTACTGCGTCCAAGAATAAACTACTGACCAATCAATAACTTACTATTACATTTTATTTTGTATATTCAAACTCTCTGAAAAGTTTCTAAAACTCCTTTTTAATTAGTTTGAAATCTTTTCCTCTATAGTATTCAGTATTAAATAACACACTGAAACTGCCCTTTCTTCCCACTCCTTACATAACTTGTACCAGAGGCTTTCAATCTATAACATACACCTGGTTTCCCACAGCACGTGCTTGCCATTTACATGAATAAGAGCACCAAACCCCATCAATAGAGGGTAGAAGTTACCCCTAACACACTATCACATTTACCAAGAAAACCCTGTGGCCATAACTGTACAAATATCCCTTCCAATACGGTTTTGTCTCACAACACAAAACCTCAGTTATTTACACGTACTACCATCAAAGACAGAAGCAAAAGAGGAAAACAAAACCCAATTCAGTTCTAGCAGCATGTCCATTATCACCCCACAGTCAGCATCTACACATCCTCAAAGAAGTTTTTTTTTTTAATTAACCCCCAAAAAAGGACATCTGTATTTCAAATCCTTCATGTACTATCACTTGCCTTTCTCCTGCTTGTAAAAGCTACTTTGTCCTTACTCAGGAATATCCTATAAGCTTTCCTAAAATCAAAGATCAGTTCCCAACTCCAATTACCTTTAAAGCCATTACCTGGTCAATAAAGACAAATAGTACAACAGTGAAAAAACTCTGGTAAAAAATATTTATAAACACAAAACTTCAAAGAAAACACCTCACTAAGCTCTACAATCAAAAAAAAAAATATCAAGTAATTGCACATTCATTGTTTCTCCAGATATAAACAACAAGAAAAGAAACAAACACTTACAAAAGCCAAACAAAAAAAAATCAAAAAGAAAACTTTTTAAAATGCTCCAACTACTGGGTCCACCTTCACCTTATCACTTACTAACTAGTACTACTAAAAATACTCACCTCATTATCAGACCAGTCAAGGTACTTGGATGCTTCCTCTAGACTTTAGAAACAACATAAAATCTCTAACATATTTTTACAGGTATCATTGGTTTCCTTCTCTCCTGAAAAGTCCTCCAGACTAATCCATTCTGAAGAAAACTGCAGCAAGGTCCCAGTGCTGCCTTACATAGCCCAAAGAAAGTCAGGTGACCTGAGCTCTGCCTGGTCATCAAAACCTGCAGCTGGGCTTAAATGGCTACTTTCCTCCTGATGTAGGAGCCCAGAAGAGGTCCTGTATCAACTTTCTTCTTCGAAAGTAGTATTTACGGACAACGTATTAAACCCCAGCTCACAAATTAGGCCTCACACACTCGCCTCAGCCTATCCAGATACAAACCTCTGTTCTTTCAAAAGGCAATGCCGCAAATCTTTGCCAAAACCTAAAATTGGGCACTGCCAGCAATCCCCTAAATATATGCTTTACAGATTTCTTAATAAAAACATGATGTAATAAAAAAAATTCACTAAGCTCAGATTTAAAATGTTCTCCTTTCATGCTGCCTATTACAGATTTCATTTTAGTACTATTATTATGGGTTTATCAATTACCAGTGGGCATGTGGCAAGCAGACAATCAAACCACAGATGTAGGTGTTTGAGGAAACAGTAATGGAAACAGCTTAACTAACTGCAGGTTTACTCAATTTACATCAGTAGTACCCAGGTGCCAGCTGAACTTTCAGGGCATATCAGCCTGAAAGTGAAACATTGTAGGTGCCAACAGACTTCCATTTCAAAAAGCAGATTATTTGCACTTTGAATTAGCAATTATACTTTTTATTTGTAGTTGTTTATCACAATATGAAAGGTTTATATTCAGAACTGCAGCTTCTCTTTCAGATCTGTGCTCTTGTTCACAACTGTTCCCCAACAGAAGAATTAAATTTTGTCCTTATCTAAAAAGATTTATAACCAGTCTCTGCTAGGCCATGAGAGAAACCATCTGTTTCCGGGTGCTTCCTTTGCATCTGCAGCGTTTCACAAGTGCAGGTGCACAGCAGAGCTGCTCCTTGCAGGAGTTCCAGTGCACAGTCGAGGCCACGCAACCCTCCCATTGCCAGGCAACAGCACGAAACAAGCAGAGCTCCCCAGCTCGAACCATATGGGAACCTGTGACTTCAAACGTATTCAGAGGTAAAATGACACGAGCAGAGACTCCACGTTGCAGACCTGTTAACAGCTCCTGAAGTTATCTCGGGAAAGTGTTCTGTTCCCTATTCATGCTGCAGGTTGCAGAGGCAGCCAAACACCTCAGCAAGGGGTTGGTTTGCATGGCAAGGCATGTCTTCACCTGCATCACAGATTCCTGCCGAGCTTTGAGAGCATAGCAGCAAAGACACAGGAAAAGCTGCTCTAATAGCAGCGATCTGTGCAGACAGCTGCTCCTTGCCTTCCCAAGGAGCACAGGGGGCTACTCAGAAGGATCAAAGCAGTCACTGTGGCAACAGCAGAATCTCAGCAGCACATTTAGCTGCATGTGGACTTTATCACTACCTACAGCTACCTGAAAGGAGGTTGTGGCCCGATGTATGTCAGTCCCTTCTCCCAGGTAACAAGTGACAGGACAAGAAGAAATGACAGGACAAGAGGAAATGATCTCAAATTGTGCCAGGGAAGGTTTGGATTGGAGATTAGGAAAAATTTCTTCACAGTGTGGTAAAGCATTGGAAGAGGCTGCCCAGGGAAGTGGTAGAGTCACCTCCCTGGAGGTATTTAAAAGATGTGTACATGTGGCACTGAGGAACATGGGTTAGTGTGGGCTTGGCAGTGCTGGAGGAACAGTTGGACACAATAACCTTAGAGGTCTTTCCCAATCTAAATGACTCTATGGGTCATTTGAACCGTGACCTCAATACCCCTACAGCAATTTCCATGGATAATCCAAATACAGGAAAAAAGGCAAACACCAAGCACAGCAACTGATTTCCTCTGTTTCTCACTAAATTTTATCCCATGCATACAGAAGGAGAAAGGATGTGTTTTGACTACAATGAGTTACAAGATATAAGTTAGATAGTAAATCCTAAGGCAGAATAAATTGCTATGGTTCTGTGGGAGTCAAGAAACAACATAAAATCTCTAACATATTTTTACAGGTATTATTGGTTTCCTTCTCTCCTGAAAAGTCCTCCAGACTAATCCACATTAGTCAAGAACATTAAAAAATGCACATGTTCTAAATCTGTAGTACATGGGACATCTGAAGAAAAGTATTGATAGCCCCTTGCTCTCCCCATCTCCCCCCCCAAAAAAGGAGG
>JAOXXN010000015.1:92470-124726 GCA_026770055.1 Myrmophylax atrothorax | reverse complement strand
CAAATGGATTTTGAAGGAAATGGCTTTATTACATTTGATACTTAACACTCTAATGAAGGACTTTATCTGTATAACGATATGAAAGCCTGCTCAGCTGATACTCCACATGTTAGAAGAAATCCGAGAATTAAATATGATATATTTTTGTTTTCAATTAACCTGTAGTAAAGCTGTTGCAGTCAGTGGCCTCCACCAACACTGGAAGCAGCATTAGGTAAGACAGCAGGCCTGATTCCATATGTTATGGTATTGCTGGTTTTGGTGTGTAATTCTTCAAAGTGTTTTTTTTTTGCTGTTTTTCAGAAGCTGAAATAAATTTTAGATTCTTAGATTTTTAGGTAAATTCTTAAGAGCCGATTCATAGATACACTTGAGGAATAGATGAGTATTGTGCTGTTTAACTGGGGAGGTTCTTTAAAAGTCCATTTTGACTGTCAGTCTCTTGTGACAAGAGTCTCAGCAAAGTCATCTGGAGTCTGTCTGTTGCAAGTGAATTCTGGAACATGTCTTGAGTGTGCTGGGAACCATAAAACAAGATTTAAAAATGATGTTTTGAGTTACTAGTTTTAATTGATTTCTTAATTTAAGAAGAGTATATTGAAGAAATCACAAACTCCAGAGTCTCTTAATTAGCATGTGCCTGAGAGGAACTTCTTTAGGAAACTTTCATGTCAAACCTCCTTAGAAATAGTTAAAAAAACCTTCCAAAAAGCCAAAACAACAGGAAACTTGTATGCAGCCTCCCTCTGAACTGGACAGGCTTGTGTTACAGAGGAAACTCCTTATGCCCGTTAATGCAGTGTGCAGTGGGATGTCAGAACCTGTTCTGTTAAGTAAAGTAGTGGCAAATCCTAATCTGGTAGTGTCAAGACTTGAAATTGTTCTCCTTTTTCCCCAAAGCAGATTTCTCGCTGTCTGTGTCAAGTCTTCACAGCTGTTGTCTGTACTTACCAACAAGGATCCACAGGCATCTGTAAAACAGACATGATCCTTTGCATTGTTCTAGTTGGTACTTCCAGGTTATAAACCTGCAGTAGTTCACAAAGATGCTTATCAGGCTACAACACGAGAATTATTGGAAGTTGGTGTATTATCAGATTGTGAATTGAAAGAGGGCTGTGCTCTGAAGTTTCTGCCTCTGATGTTTTGTACTGAAATCTTGGTTTAGGCCACATGTGAAAATGAGAAGGTTTTTTTTTCTGGTTTTCAATGCAGATGTTTCTCTAAGTCTTAAAATAGCTGTGTTGTTCCTCAGGAAAGATACTGGAATCCAGAAACATATTTTTTAGGTCTAATTAAGGTGTAATGCTGAAATTATGACAAAATGATAGAAACTCTGTAATGCTTACATCTGAAATCTCAGCAGCACCAGGGGATTTTCTTTCCAAACTTAGAAGTTTGTGTAATTTTTCTAGTGATCAGAAGTAAACTGTAAATTACAAATATGTTACACTGAATATGTTACTCCAACTCTTTTGACAACTAAAGAGGGTGAAAGGAGGCATTTGTATTCTGTACAGATACACTAAAAAGAAAGAAGTTGGTTTTAGTTGTATCCAAACCTGAAGGAGAAAACATGGGAGGGTTTTATCTGTGTTAGAAAAATAAGAAGGAACTCACTGAAGTCCTGAAATTTATGGAAGTTTTCACAGGTGCACTTTAAATAAGCAAAATTGCAATAATATTCTTAGACCAGTACTGGTTACTAGTGTGGATTCCTTCAGTAGTCTGATGGCCAAACCCCTGAACTTCTTATCTCACTAAAATAAACTGACTTAGGGATAAACATTGTTCTTTTCAAAAAAGATACTCCAAACTTTTGGTATCTTTCTAGATCACTATCATTGTAGCAGATTATGGTGGTGTCATTCTCTGTATTATTATTGCAATTAATGTCCACAAATATAAATGACAAAATAGAATGTATGTAGACACTTGAGCCATTTTAATGCAAAGTCTAATGGGTTTGTTTAAACAAACAAGAGAAAGGGTTAAAACTAAATTGGGAGGCTACATGCTGAAGCAGCAGATGCACACCTACATGTTTTGTTCTGCAGGTTTTACTTTAAGGGCAATGACCTTTGGCAGAAAGGGTGACAAAGGTAGTTGAAAATAATAATGTCTTCAACTGGTGCTGTTTAACCTTCTAAAGGTATTTGCCAAGACTGAAGACATGAAAGCACTCAAGGATGTAATGCAAAACTAAACTGTTTTATTAAAATTTACATGATGTTTTAAAAAATAGAAAATCTGTGGTTATTCTCACATAATTGAAATGAATAATTTCTTTCCTGTTACAGTAATGTCTATAAAAGTCTGTGCTTTAGTATCTAAAATAAGAATGACAGACTGGGTCAGGTTGGAAAGGACCACAGCACACAGCACAGGGTTGTGTCCAGCTGGTTCTGGAATATCTCCAGTGAGGCAAACTCCACACCCTCTCTGGACAATCTGTTTCAGTGCTCACTCACTGCACAATGAAGAAGTTCTTCCTCGTGTTTAGGTGGAACTCCCTGTGCTTCAGTTCCTGCCTGTTCCTCCTGTCCCATTGCTGGGCAGCACCGAGCAGAGCCTGGGCCACCCTCTGGGCACCCTCAGATCCTCAGTGAAATAACCAAGCTTGCTCTTGTTCACAGTTTTTGTTAGTAATAGTAATGTTTGAGAAATTCATAATGAAACATAAGGAAATCCACATGCACTCAGGGATGTGTATTTTTCTTTCAGTACTTTATGAAAATACTGTGTTAGTTGGGCTGTGGGAAATGATTTAAAAAAAAAAACAACTTTCTGAGCTAGTCTAATATGGATCTAGGCATCCTTTTAACAAATGGAGTTCTGGTTCTATTTAATAAAGTGTAACTTTTATTGTATATCAGTTAATTTTGCCAATTCAAGATTTAAAAACATGAAGACCTTCTCCCAAAAAAGGATCTTTACAGAACATTTAACATCACTTTTACCAGAGATAGATAATGTGTGTGTGTATATATATATATACATACACACTTACATATGTATTTAAAAGTTCCTATGCACTATAGCTTATTTGAGAACCTGTGGAGATACATCCCATATTGCTGCTTAAGAAAGCTCTGAATTCCTTTTGTATGAATTTTTCTTTGTCATTTTATGAAATCATCAGCGATTCTTCTGCTGTCTGAAATATTTCTTGTATTTACCTTTAGAATAATATATTGTAGATCCAGTGAACAGATGTTTAGTTATATATGTTTTTTTCTTCTTTTTGACACAGGATTTTTCAAACTTTTAAGTATTCCACAATTGTCTCCATATTGGAAGCTGTTCAAGCAAGTGGACACTGTCCTAAAGAGTAAGGAACATCTTTTTTTTTCTCTTTAAGGATTCAAGAAGAGCCCAGTGAAGGATGGGTACATAGCTGTTTTAAGTAGCCAACAACTCAAGATAGAGTTTATCTTCCATGGTAGTTACAGGTGAAATAGGTTTCTCTTTTCACTGTTGAACTCGTACAACTGGGCTGAGTTACTTGATTGTAGGTTTTCTGTTTTTCTTTTTTCAAATAATAAATTTTTGAATGTGTGTTCAGTTACTGTATATATTAAAACCTTTATGCTTTAACTTTGCTTAGTCAACAAAGAACTTTTAAATAAGCAGAAGTTTAGGAAAAAAAAGATATCCTGAAGTGTTGCTTAGAACTTGACATTTAAATAATTACAAACTCAATTCTAATTTCTGGGTGTGAAGAGGCATTGTGATTGATTGGAGCTCTGTTTGTGTGACAGAAGTTCCAGTACAGAAAAAGAGAACATCTGGAGCAAGTTTTCTGGCAGTTTTGGTACAAAATTCATATTACTTCCCATAGATGGCAAAGATGGAAATACTTTAGCAGCCTTCCCCGAGGTACTTGTTTTGGGTACAGGCTTTTTTTTTATGAATTTTAGAAAAATATCTCTGTATTAAGTATCCCTATTAATGCAGAGGAGAGGCAGTTTAGCAACCTTGGAATAAGCCTTGAAGTTACTGAATAATAAAAGGGGTAATAAATGTATTAATTTATGTACCAAGTTAGTATGAGATAAATTTTTTTACTATAACATTGCAGACTTTTGGTAGCTGTTATAACCAATTTAAATCTTTGCATACGTTACAACATTGTTTCAAATATGTGGGGAGAGGAAATAACCTTTGGGTTAAAAACTGCTTCTTAATGCAGTAATATATAATGTATTTGAATAAATATTAAAGGTTGAACTGTATTAATAGTCTTGCAATGGTGTTTAAGAGCTGATCATCATGGAACTATGTTTAGGGTGAGGGGGATCTTTCTATTGGAATTGGAGGATTCTCTGTGCCTTGGAGTGAAATGGAAAAACACACTGGTACAGAATGTCAGTTCACACAAACCTTTTGTCTTTTAATGTTGCGGGGAGGGGGTTTATTTGCTTTGAGGCTTATGCACCCAGGCCTTAGAAGCCTTTACTTTCACCCCATACACATTTTCCCTTAAACTGCATAATGTTTTGAAGCCTCTTTCAGATTAAAAGAGAACCTTTTGAAGTTGAGCTTCTCTACCTGCTGTCAAGGCAAGGAGTAGGATAAAACTGTCATGCAAGTATGTTCCTCTGGAAAGGCAGTGTCAGTTCCCATTGGCAAGTACATCTGTCAGTGTGTAACAGCACTCTGCTGTTAGAAGGCATGTACAGGACTTTTGGGACTGACAGGTTTCAAACCTAACCTTAAAACTTTCTCTTTTTTCGGGGTACTTACATTGTGTCTTAAAGTTGCCCTAAACCTTCTAATATTCTGGCACAGAGTCCACCCTTCCTCCTTAAATGTTTGTAGGCTTGGGTTATTTTTAGTGGTCCTGCAAAATAAGCACTTGCTTATTTATCAGACTCTTTAAAAAATCATTACTACTGATGGTGTATTAATTCTGGTGTTCTTGGTTTTATGGTATCTATTGAATTTTTGAGTTTCAGGTGTTGCATTTGAATGGATTCTCCTGAGGTTGGTTATCGTGTGGCTTGTTTAACATGCTTTATTTCAGGTCTCTAATTATGGGGTATCCATCAGGATGTAAAGCACATCTCTGAGCTTCTTAATTCTTCATTCAGGAGATGTGTTCTATATTCATTGGTAAGGATGGTTTTTGTCTTGACTTGGGCCCTTTTCTTAAGTATCTTAAGGTGCCTGTGCTAGTTCTTAATTTTGACCCAAGTTAATAATTAAACTCTGGAACTCATATCAAAGTATCAATGCTGTAACTAAATCACTACTCTTAGAATTATAGACAGAGAAACAGTGGTAAAGAATTTATAACTTGGCCTGTGATTTGAGTCCTTTTCTGATATATACAACAAGCTTCTGCATCTTGCCACACATCTTTTGAATTTGGAGTTTTAAGGAGAAAGTGACTCCAGCCTGGAAGGCAACAAAAGCAAAGTTATCTGAATTTTGTGCAATTAAAAAAAACAACCACCTGTTTTCTCAGTAACATCAACCATGTTTAATCTGATGAAACTTTGTGGTATGACACACATCTGCACTTCAAAACAGTAGAAACAAAACAGCCACAAGAATGTCACTAGAAAATACAAATTTTTTCTAAAACCTACTGGTATTTTTATTTTTTGTAGGTGTCTAAAGAAAACAGCTAAGATTACTTCATACATTACAGAATCTGTCTTAATGTGTTCTCTCCATATATTAAGTATAGCTTGCTGAAATTTCATTTCGAGGCTTCACAAATTTACCTTGAGCTAAAAATTAATGTTAACATGGATCTCTTTAAGAAGTATAGTAAGTAGCCTGAGCATAGGGGGACTTTCTAATACCATGTTATTTTATACAGAGAGTTCTGGGGTATACTTTGGTGTGGTTTTGCTCTGTTCAGCTGAAGGCAGAGCTGTTCTCAAGAAGGGAGCTGCCCCACTCATAGTGAAGGCAAACATGGTTGACAGTGGTAGAAATTTGCCTTCAGTTGTATAGGAAGATGGATTTGTCATGTTGGCTGACTTGAACTTCCATTAACAACTATAACAATAGCTAGCTACTGATTTTTTTTTCTGTAAACCTTTATTTATATTTGTTTCCCACATTCTGCCTGTAAGAAAGGAGGAGAGGTGGAAAAGGGGAGTTTGTGCATGTCTGGGGAATAGAGGGAGAGAAAGAGTTCCATGAGGTGTTTGGTGCAAGCAAGCCCAGTGTAGGGTTGATAACAGACTACTCTGAGTTACTCAGACAAGCACACACAGGCCAGTTTGCTCCAGTTTTATGCCCTTACTCAGAGCTGGAACTCCAGCCATGGAATGGAACTTTTAGTTTCAGCCCATACATGTCAAATCTTTGTCATCCTCAAATTAAAAGGTACTTGAGTGAGCTTTAGAGTACTCAGCATGATGTCTGTGATCTCTGTAGCAGAAATAGAGTTCTAAACAAAACCAGTATGTTGAGGGTATGATTTTACTAAAGGGATGGCTCATTACTCAAAAATAATTAGAAATGCATGCCAGTGAAAAGTAATTTTAGAATAAAATAATGCATATGTATATATATAATTGGACATGTGGGGTTTTATTTAATGAAATGGGCTACCCAACCAAGTTTTATTCAAATTTTGGTGATACCAGTAAGGGAAAATGCATTTTTTCAATCCATATTTAGCTAGAGATACCATGACTCTCTAGTACAAACACTTATTCCTCTCTGTTAGGGAATAAAAGAGTTCATATCTACTAAATGTCTAAATGTTCTTTTTTTTTTTTAGTCTCCTATATTACAGGGATTTTGAGGAAATTGTGCTGTCCCTCTGTGCCTTTCAAATTTAACATGTACATTGATCTTTAAATCTGTGATAGAATATCATTTACATTGGCTCATCAGTGGGAAGTAACTTCTGTATTATTTAATTAACTCAGCTTTTTGAACTTGGACAAATCTTTAGTTGAAATCTGACAAGTAATGATAGTGTAATTGTCTTTTAATACTGGGGAGGGAATGTCTCATTTTTAAATAGTATGTGGAAGTGATCAGTTTTTTTGAGTATCTGGTTTTTAATATGCTGTATTATCTTCTTCTTTTGACACAGTATTCCATCTGCTAATAGATGGGCACATCATTGAAAGCCACAAGGCTGTCATGGTGTTGTATGTTACAAAGAATTTAGCAAATGCAGCAATTTTTTCAATCTGGCAGTTTTCTCGTTGGTTATGCCTGATTGCATTGCTGTCCTAAAAAACCCCAAACCCTTTGCATGCATATGATGCAAACCCCTTTCCTAGTTATGACTGTTTACCCCTTCTGTGTCCTTTACCTGTAGTCTGGATTTCTGCTATGTCATGGTTTCATGATTTAATTCCTTCTGCCTACTGACTTGTCCCTGGCTTCTCCCCGAGGTGGTTTCCATTATTTGTCTGGATAGCCATTGTTTCGACTTCTCTTGAGCAATAATGGCCATCAGGGTCACTGATTTCCTCTTACCTGTGGTTCTGCCACACCTCAGTCATGTGAAGCAGTGGTAGGCAGTGCATCAAAGTATCAAAGTGTGGATATCACAGTAATGTGCTTAAGCTTTACCTGATTTACTTGTTTATAACTGGAGTAGCTTGTTTTGTATTGTCACTTCATCAAAAGCTGTCAAAAATACAATGAAATAAATACAGAAAGAAAGAAAACACATCAGAGGTTTTATTACTTTTACTGCTACTCCCACTTCATTTTTTGAAAGCAAAATTTGATATCCATTCCATTATGTTTTCTTATGTGTTCAGTCTTTTTTGACAAGATTTAAAGACAGACATGAAGTTTCCTTGAAGGCCATGGGTAAAAGTACTTCCCTGGTCAAAACACAAGTTGTGTTCAGGGTATCTGTAGTGGTATCCTTTCCAAAAGAGGTTTGGGTTGTTGGGACATTTTTTGGTTTTTGTTTTTGTCAAAATCTCCAATCTCCTCTTTATAGAGAAGCTTTCCTCTTAATAAATGTACATTGGTCTGATTAGCTGGAAGAGGTTTCTCGTGTATCCAGCCTTCAGATTGCTCAGTTTGTAAGTTTATCTGTGCTATCCATCTTGCTTGGATTCCTGAAGTGAAGCTGACATCTTCAGGTTATATTCCCTTTTAATACCTGCTAAGAATTATTTGTTTTATATAAGGCCTTTGCATTTAAAAAGAGATTTTGTGTTATTTGTCTCTTTATTGCCTCCTTTTTTTTCCTTATGCTGAAAGAAAGTAGGAAAAACTAAGACAAAAATTTTTTCTTGGGTTTTGATCACAGAAGGAAATTTCTGGGAGGCAACCTCTGAGTTAGTGCTGCAGTGATGCCAGGCTGTTCTGCAGGCTTTTTTCCCTTTTTTTACTATAAAGAGACACAGTCAATAAACCATGAAGAGATTGTCTGGTTTGAGTTTTTTCAATACATGGTTGTTTTAGACTTGCTCAGTAGTTCTAGGCTTAACTGAGTTTCAGGATTAACTCAGTAGTTAATCTCAAGAGCATGTATAGTAGTTAATAACTGTTGTTGTATATCCTATTGTATCAATATTGCTAAAGATGGAAGAGATATATCTTTTTTCTCCTCTATTTTTTTCCAGTTAGCAAAAATTGAAAAGGCCTCCTTACAAATTGCAGTGAAATGTAGTTTGTCCCTGGGCATAACCAAGGATCTGGATGCAGTCTGCTGAGCTGTACTCAGTCTCAATATGTAAACTTATCAACACAGGCTTCAAATTTGAGTTTTTAACAGTAGTCCTTGATAACCTGGGCTATGACATTTTACACATGGCTACCATAACTCCATCTGTCTTTCCTCAGATGGGGATTTCTTTAATTAGGTAATTTGTTCTGTGTCTATGATATTCTTTCCTTGTACTTAAACTGAGTTGGTTGTCTTCTCACTGCTAAAATAGCTCTCTCCCAACTTATCTGTTGAGTTGGAATATCCTAAGACGAGAGGTGATTATATCACCATGCTATAATAACCTTAAACCCATGCCAGGTCATCCACCTGGATCCTGCTGTTTGTTTGCAATCTATTGGAAGGTGTTTGATACTGGGAAAGTCATCACTGTGTTGCTTTTAATCAAAAGCTGACAACTTAATCTGTGTTAGAAGATAATGGGGTCTAATCTATGTTAATGCTTCCTTTATCTTGATACTTCAGGATATCCTAACCTTAAGCAATAACTGACACAGCTACTTTGCTGTGCTAAACTGTCACCTTTCTAAGCTTCTGTCACTTTTTGAATAGCATTCTTGTTCTCTCAATTTATTAACAGCCATACCAACCCAGACTTGATAGATGTCATCAGTCAGTGTCTTTCAGTTTGATACAGGATCCATCTGTCCTTTCTCTCTGTAGACCAGAAGTTTCATGTACTCAAACTCTAAGCAAGATTTGTGAGTCTGTTTGGCTTTATTCTGACTATGGTCGCATCACCTTCAGTGGACTAGGAGTATAAGCAGAATGGGTTTTCATCAGCTTGTCAAAGACTACTTTGTGCTTAGCAGCTTTAACATGAACTTTGTCCACCAGAGAGTATTTCAGATTTACAAGTGATTATTTCTGGAGTCATCCTATACTCATTTTGTTATTAGGAAAATTCATTGAGGAATTGCAGTTGAATGGAGGAGGAGAGCATGAAGGTGAGCAGGGTCAGGAATTAAAAGTTGTGGCTGTTTTCTTTCCTTTTTTTTCTTTAATTAGAGATATGTATTGACAGGAATGATTATTCATTGCATATTTGAAGTGATTGCTCTTCTATCCTAGAGAGTTACTGTTGTCTGGGGAGGTAAATTATCGCAGACACACATTTTCATTCATCTCCCATTCTGTTTGGTGTGAGCTTTTAGGCTAAAGCTAAATTAACCACCCTTTTCAACTCCTCTTGCCTTAAATCCCTGATTGCAGACTAATTCACTGGTGATCACTCTGTGATTCTATGAATAGTTTCAAATGTTTCAAAACTAAGTAAGTGTGTAAACTCTGTTGAACCAAAGGTAGTTCCTTTCTTTTATCTTTGTATCACTGTATTCATTCTCTTGTCTTTCCTTTAAAGAAGAGTCTATTATGTCTTTAAGTGAAATAAAATACAGTTTCTCAGATCTTACTTAATGCAACTTAAGTAGAAGAAACAGTGTCTCAGCTTTTCCTACTGAAGTCAGGGTAGCTTTGATTTTATATGTACTTAATAATCTTTCAAGTTTTTGTTAAAACATACAGAATTATTGTGTACATTTTATGTATTAGAGGATTTCTTTCTATAAACAAATTTTAATCTTGGACTACTAAAAAACAATTCTGGTGCAATTTGTTAATTTTAATGAATATGACCAAGGAGAATCTAAAATTGTGCTTAGGTAATAGAGCAGAGTGAATGAAAAAATGAAACAAATGAATTTAAAGCATAATTAGTATATTGCACTAAAATTATAAATCCTGCACAGGACAACAAGTATAAGCAAAAATAACTTAGTTGATTTGTGGTTTAATTAAAATGTAACTTCATAACCAAAATATCCAAACCCCATAGAAGTTGGGGTGGGAAAGGACCGATGAGGAAAGTCATTAAAGTAATTTTTCTCTCTTCTTTCTCCCCCCCTTCCCCCTTTCCCTTAGGATGCTTTAACACTTGAAGACGAATGTTTCATCAGCAGCACTAATGGATGTTGGCATGCCTTGGATAAGGTGGTGACCGCCGGATGTCATTTGTTTCTGTTCACTGCAGAGAGACAAAACTGACTCCATTTGGAGTTGAGACAAAAAGCAGAACAGACCTCTCAAGATGACTGATCCTATGATGGATTTTTTTGATGATGCCAATCTTTTTAGTGAGACCTTAGAAGGTTTGTCAGATGATGCCTTTGTTCAACCTGGACCTGTTTCACTTGTTGATGAATTGAATTTGGGTGCAGAATTTGAACCTTTGCACATAGACTCACTTAACCATGTGCAAGATGCTCAAAATCAACAAAAGATGAGTGAGTTTGATCAGCTGAATCAGTATGATTCACTGAAGCTTCACTCAGTAAATCAGTCTTTCAATAGCTCAGCTGACAATGTCTTATCACCACACTCTCAATTCAATTGTTCACCAGTTCATCCGCAAACCCAGTCCAACGGGATGTTCCCAGATGTGGCTGATGGTAGTCCTATGTGGGGTCATCAAACTGCCACAACTGTTTCGAATCAAAATGGGTCCCCTTTTCACCAAGGACATTCTCAGTCTATGCAGCAAAACAAAAGCTTTGTAGCACACCATGACTTTGCCTTATTTCAGGCTAATGAACCACAGCATCAGTGTGCCTCGCTACGGTCGCAACAAAGCAGAAACAACACGGGGCAGGATGCTCTGAGTCAGCCAAAAGACTTCATGGAAGTGAACGTATCTACTTCTCTCAGAGTCAGTGTTAGCCACCCTCCTACAGTTTCTAATCCATCGACTTCACAGCAGCCTCTGTCTGTTCAACAGTTCTCTCAAACTGCAAGTGCTTCATTACATTTTTGTGGGAATCAAGAAGGAAATTTTGATGGACAGTCCCCAACTATTACTCCATGTTCTGTCAGTAATAGTCAACAATATTCATCTCCTTATTCTTACTCTAATAACCACATTTCTCCTACCAGCCTTCTTCAGCCTACAACAGCTCTTTCTACCAGCCAGCAGACACACTCTATCTCTGACTTCACTGGAAGCGATGCCTTTACATCTCAAACAGGGACCAAGCAAGAAACAACTGAGCACATGTTGAATCCTAATACACCTTTGAATTCAAATACTTTTCAAATGTTGCATTCTGCGCATCCTCAGGGCAACTTTAGTAGTTCAAAACTCTCTCCTGTGAATATTAGTTTTCCAGCTTCCACTGGTTCTGCTTCTCAGATAAGCCATTTCACTGACCCTATTGAAAGCAACGGTTTTACATCTTTAGATGACAACTTACTTCATCAAGTTGAGACTCATAATGAACCATTCACAGGACTTGACCCAGATGACCTCCTTCAGGAAGACCTTCTGCCGCAGTTCGATGATTCTGCATTTGTTCAGGATAGCACAAGCCATGTTCTCGAGCATGACCTAGAACACCATATAACCCCACAGCAAGTGACACAGTCACCCGATCTCCTTCGGACACAATCTCAAAGTCAGATCCATCCCTGGCATTCTTCAGTTTCTAATCAGCACCTGCAAGGCAGAGGTCGTGCAACCTTACAAGGACAGGTATGTAAGGATTTGGGGGGCAGTGGTTTGAGCTGTTTGATTTGGTTGATCAGGGAAGTGACTGGTCCTTGTGTCAAAGCATGGTGGTTGAAGTCTCTGAGCTGTTATTTGACCTGAAGAAGCCTAGGTAACAGCTTGACTGGGAAAAAAAAAATACCAAACAACCGAAAACAAACAACCATTTGATGCAGACCTTGTTTTCTCCTGTTGTTTTCTTATCACTGCAGAAAACAAACCCCATATTACCTGAAATATTTGTTCGGATAAAATGGTGCCACTCCTTCTGCTGCTTATATTTCTGAAGTACGGCAGAGAAAACTGGTTGGTTTATGATTTTGGTGCAAATATAATGGATTATTGTCCTTAAAAGTACTTACAGAAACATGTTTTTAAGAGCTCTGGTGAGGTGGCTGATTTCCTGCAATAACTGCAGTGGTTAAGTTGTTACTCAGTCCTTTGATTGGTGTCTTTGTGCTTATGGTCATTAGCTAAAAATACACACTTTTTATTCCTGCTTTTGGTGTAATTAGGAATTATAGAAAACATATAAAAGGCCATGCATATGTTGTATTTTGCTACTTTTAGCTAAACAAAAACACTCAGCAGTTGTTTTAGTACAATGTGCACATCTACTGCAAGTATCCAAGTCCTCTGTGTGGGGACAAGATGGCATAAAAATTGTAGCGTATTTTTTAATGGGATGCAAGAGAAATAAACTTTGCAGACTGCTTTCCAGTTTATCAGAGAGAAAACTGAAGAGAAATTAAAATTGTGTGAGTATTGAAGTGTTCAGAAAGATAGTCCCTCAATTCTTCAGTCTCTTACAATTAATTTCTCATATGTAACAGTGAATTTTGAAATAGTTTTAATTCAAAGAATATGCCCAGTTTTCTAATTTTGAACTTTATCATCATTTAATGTTGGCCTTTATTTTCCTCTGTTTCATCACCTCCTCTTTTATAGGAAGTATGTAAATCATTAAATTGAAATACAGACTGGTTTTCTGGATTGCTTTGGTCTCTTATGAAAGTTAAGCTTTTCAACGGCAAGAAAAGTTGTTTTTCCACAACACTGTAACCATGTTCATATTACAGCTGCTGGAAACCTCAGCATATGTGAGGTTCTTGCAGATTTTTCAGTTCAAGAAAATTCCTAACTTGAAAGACAGTAAGTCTTGAATATAAGAAACTTATTAAACAAAGGAAAAAAATTATTTTAAAAGCCAAAATAATGATTATCAATCTTGAAAGCTATTACTGTGGTTTTGGAGGCTGGTTTAGTGGTTTTCCTTGTTAATACTTGAAGAGTGGTATTAGTGACTACATTACCCATATATCAATACCTTAATATTAACCAAGTTTGTTTCTGCTTGGTAGTTTCCCAAATTTGATTTGACAGGATTGTCTGAAACCTGTTCCATTAGATGGTTGGGCAGAAGGAGCAGTACCTTCTGTGTGATTAATACGTGTATTCAGCTGCCATTGCTGGTCATGTAAGGTTTCCAAAACTGGGAAATTGTCTGTTGAAATCCATGTATATGTGAAGAGTGAAAGTAGGAATTTTTATTTTAGACTCCTGTTTTAACTTCTGGTGGGAATTAAGCTTGTATTTAGAAAAGAAGAGGGAATTGAAATGTTTTCTAATTTTCAATCTGTGCATTTCAAAACAGAGGCAACTCTGAAAAAAATAATACACATGCAGACAGATTTAAAAATGTTTTACTAACTATTGCTTCTCTATATTCTTGCTACCAATATTGTCTCTACCTGACAGAATAGTGTCTTACTGGGAAAAAAGATTATTGGAAAGGAACTTAACTACTGACTCTTGCTTCAACTTAGTTTGCAGGACAGGCCTGGGAAGGAGACTATGCAACATTTAACTTTTCCCCTCTTTAATTTTATGTCATTAGTGTAGAGATAAGAGTTCAGCACGCTTAATCTTTGGTCTTGGTTCAGTAGATTGCTTCTCCATTACAACTTCTGCTTATGTTTATGGAGCGTGTAATTGTCAATTCCTCCTGGTGAAACTTTTTCTGTAAACTGTGGTGGGATGTTAATGGGACTTGTAGGTGCAGCTCTGCGATTGAGGTGAGTGTGATTAGCTGAGTGATGCAGTAGAGGCAATCTAGTGGTTTTGATAAACATTTCTTTTCTTTCCCCTTCCCTGCCTTAAAAAACATTAAAATAAAAGAGGGCACAGGCCAAGTAGCTACTGCTGTCAGTTATCTCTAACCTAAAGACACAGGTATAGCAGCTCCGAGGGAAACCTGATCCTGTTGCAGTGTGCACAGCCCTGCCAGGCAGCGCAGCAGCAGAACAGGGGCTGTGACCAGCAGCATTTTGGTCTCCCTTGAGCATACTGGGGGTGAAGGGTGAAGAGGAAGTGGATTCCAGGAAAAGTGGGGGTGGTGAGAAATCCAAGAATTGGTATAATTTTTGAGGAGCCAAGCAGCGAAAAGTAGGTCTAATAAAACTTTCTGGTGCTTTGACTTTTCTGTTCTGTATGTCAGAACCTTGAAATACTTACTTCAATTTCACTGACACCAGTTTTGGAACTTTGTGTTGTAACAAGGAGTAGAGGGAAAGTTCGGAGATCTGTGGAGAGCCTTTGAAGCTTTGGGGGATTGACTTTCATTTTTATCACAGTGTGAAAACAAAGCAACTTTACAGTATTTAAAATTTTGGGGTTTCCCCCAGAACTTTGAAATGAAACAGACAGAAACCAGATAGTTATAAAACTGCTTGGTTTGGGTTTTATGATTTCGGGATGTGCAATAAATTAAACTGGATTTTGACCTTGGGTTTATCTAATGGGACGGATGTTTAATGTTTCTTTCAGGAACTGGTTGTGAACCAATATCTGTCAAACTGTTGTGAGGAATGTACAGATGGGGGACTGGCAGAAGCAAACAATGGAGAAGCCTCCTTAAATCAGTGGTGTGTGTAGTATGAGGAACAGTGGAAAAGTATGGCAGTTGCTGAAGTTAAGTGTTTCAGATCTGTCTTTAGACTGCCTGCAATTCTAAGAGGGGCTTTAGTTCTAATTCTGACTCCTATTCTTTGATTGCCTTTTAGAATTTAAAGTTCAAGATGAGTTTGTTCTGTTTAAGCTTTTTACAAATATGTACAGTTTAACCAGGGAGAAAAAAGGTGGGGTAAGGGATGGGGAAGGATTTTGGTCTTACTGAAACTGGTTGGCTCTAGACAAGGAGTTAGGTGGGAAGGGATTTTGACAAGTTTCATATAAGTTAAGGTGAGCTGTTCATTGTCTTACAAGACAATGTTTCATAATGGTTTTTGTACATACTGAGGAAACAATTACTAGTGAATTTATTTTTTTTCCAACAGTTTCAGCTTGATAATGGTTGAGGACACAGGAAAGACACTTATTTCATGAAATAGTTAATCAGTTGTAGCTTTTGGAATGAACCCAATATTAGACAACCAAAGATCTTTAACTGCAGTTAGGTTGAGGTTATTTAAATTAAGAAAGAATATTAAATACTGGTTGCAGTACTTGAAAGCAAGCATGCTCATCACATTTGTACTTTTATGGCTATTCTTTTAATGCAAATTAATTTGGAAATTAATACAATCTGTTAGGTGTAATAATGCTGCAGAATTAAAAACAATTTAGACCGTCTTATGCTACTAATACACTTTCTATGCCTGCTGTAATTAGATTAGAATTGTAAATAAATTGTGCCTCTTAATTTTACATCATGCATTTTTCATCAGACAAACTAAAGTGGAGAAATGCACTGAAGATTCATGCAGCCTCAGTGTTGACTAACACAAGACTTCTGATCTTATTAACTCCACTTAAAACTGTTTTGACTTTGCTAAATAATTATTCACTTTTCATAAAGTTGAAAAAAGATGACAAAAATACAGGTTTCAGCTTTGTTTTGGATATTTAGAAGAAAAAGGAAGTTGGTAAGATAACCTGAAGTATAGACTGTCCTAAGAGAAGTTTATAGCCATCTCACTGAGTATGTTATAGTGTTTTAATGTCTTCTGGCAGATGAATTGAGATTGAACTGGAAAATAATATTCCATTAATAATCCTAAGTGCTGTAGGACAATGTAGTAGTCTTATTTCTTAAATCAGGTGAATGGTTTTTTTTCCTTTGTGTGACTAAATTTGCCACCCAACTTGGCAATTCAGTGCATTCATTAATTTCAGTATCTCGGGGTTTTTTTTGTATAAACTGACTTAAAACATGCAAGTGTTTTTATGCCTGCAAGCCTGAGCTGCTTTTATAGCAACAGATGATATTTTTTTGGAAAGAATTTGTGTGGCCCTTGTTGAAAGTTTGGCAAAGAAAGCCTGAACTTCATAGAGGTTGCTTGGTTGGTGTTGTACTCCAGGACATCTGTGTCTATCAGAATGGCATGAGCTCATGTATGAGTGACCATCAGAGAGGGAATCGATTTTCACCAGATCCAAGTCCAGGCTTATGTGCTGCTGCAATGCCCTGATTGGTCACAGGCCTTTCACCTCTGACTGTTATCAAATGCTTCTTTTTTATATCAACTCTAAACTCATTGTAGACATGTATCCCTTGGATTATTCCATTTGTAAACCTTTTATTCTGTCATTGGTTGCTCTTCTACTTGTATATGAAATCTTGGCACTGTAAAGTTTTTGTGAGAGAAACACATAGTATAAGCAGAGATGTGTTTTCTTGGCCAGTTATGAGAGCTAAAACCAGACTTGATATATGCAGTTGTGGAAGATGCATCAAAATCAAGGATATGGTATTTGTTAGAGTGTATTTCTTACATCCTGTATGGTTTAATTTTAAGTAAGCCTGTAATGAGAAATACTTTAAACTAATGAACTGATCATAATATATGGAAATTCTTTGTAGAAGAGACTGACTACTTTGCATAGTAAGTTCATAGGCATGGCTCCTGAGTGCTGGTACAATTACAGTGCTGCTATATGTGTGTTGCTTGACAGTTTTCAGTGAGACTGACCATAATAAAACACACATGTCTCAGAATTTGCCCTACCTTACTTCAAGTCAAAGGTTCGACTTGATGATTTTGAAAGTCTGTTCCAGCCTTAATGGTGCTATGATCTGAAATCTAGACATCTGTTCCAGCAAGCATTTGGGTGCATTACAAACCATAAATTTTAATCTCAAGATGTGAAAAACCCACACACCCCTAAAAAAAAAATTCACAGACCAAAAGAGCCTTGAAATCTCATTCTTTTTCCTGAAGTGCTTAATAGTGCTGGTATGGCTCCCATTAAGCATATCCACTGTGTGTATATTGTTCCTTTAATTAGGGTTAGTTTTATGGGTGAGGACATATTAACAAATGTAAATCTTTGCCTGAACTTTCCTTTTAAGCATTTCTACAAGTTGTATCCACTGGATTTAGTTCTCTGTGGTTCAGAAACATTTTTCACCTTCCTTGTAGGAGCTTAAATCCTCTACCACAGTGAGGCACCAGAATTCAGTTACCTCCCACCATCTAATAGGTTTATCATCTGTGCTGAAGTGATGAAAATTATCCCTTCACTGACATTCTTTGTACAATATTTTGCAGCTTTTTTGCTTTCTTTCTATGATTTGAGAAATGCCTGCACAAACAGGTGGGAGTGAAAGTGGCAAAGCTGTGCCAAATGCACAGAGTAAATGAGAGGAATAGGCCTGTATCTCTGATCCTTGGGAGTGCAGCTCCTGGGATGAACCAAGTGTTTAAATTGTAGCTGTATATCATATGTTTTCATTATTAATCTATGGCTTTTTGCCAATGACATTAATCATTAAAGAGAGCAATGTTTTGATAGCTGTATTTATGGTTGAATGGGTATGAAGCATTTGCTTTCTGTATATATTTTATATGTTTTACATATTTTTTAAAATTGCAAACTTCATACATTGGGGAAAGGAAGTTCATGTTTGTGAGATGAGTTTGTAACACATTTACTGATGAGTATTTATAATTTTTAATTTGTCTGTTTTTACTGTTCCTTGTTTTTCCTTTACAACACAACAGTAAAGTAAGGAAAAGACAAAAACTGCTGGGCTTTTAGGAACAGGGAAAATGTGCCAGAGTACCTGTTTTACTGTTTTAAAGACTTTATGAGGTTGTAATTACTATCTCTGAGTTAAATTGTTTCATCTTTTTTTTTTTTTAATCTTTTTTGCTATCACTAATGCTTTTCTTAAGTCTCTCTCAACCTTTGTCACTTGTCAAATAATTAGGGAGTCCAACTCTTTGTCTATGTTTCCTCTTTCAAATTAAGTACTTGCTGTTTTAATGATTGTTGTATTATACAAATTTTTTTTCCTGAGATAATTGCACACTCATTAAATGACTACTATAATTGTCTTTAAAATGTGCCAAAAGAGGAGCATTTTTGTAAAAAGTAGTTAACAGATGGCAGGCATAGGAAGGAAACTTCTGGCTGGGTCAAATTACAGGAGTCATCCTACAGATAGCAAGGTGAGACTAGTTGACAAAATAAGTTAAATTTGCATTATTTTTAATGATATTGCAGGATAAGTGTGGTTGAATAATCTAAATAACTATTTGCAAACAGATGTCTTGTTAACACTGAAAAACTATAAAGCAATTCAGTAATGTAGGAGTACTGATAAAACTGTGCAAGCTTAGTGTCTGGGAGAAGTGGTACCTAATTACAGAGAAAAGAGAAAACAAAATCCATGTTCAATTGACTTTTAAAGACAGCAACCCATTCTATAGGCTGTTAAAGCTGCAGTTCAATATATGCCCAAACTACAATTAGTTAAGAGGAAAAACGTTTAAGAAAAAAGCTTCCTATGCTACCATTTTGTGTTGTGTTAATGCAAACATTTGTGCCATGAAATGAACTGGGAAACCCCTTCATGCACAGAGAAACTTTGCACTTCTTTGTCAAGGGTGTTTTTCAGGAATAGTCGTTCTGGTTTCGTTCTCTGTCACCCAGAGTCACGTTCTGTAGAAACAGTGGAGGGGAGTTTATCAATGTTACAAATATCGAAGGTGTCAAGAGCAGGGGGCCAGAATTCTCAGGGTGCCTAGCGACAGGACAGGGATGGAGGGCACAAACTGAAACAGGGGAACTGCCATTTGAGTATGAGGAAAAACTTCTTTACTGTGAGGGGGGCAGAGCTCTGGAACAGCTGCCCAGAGAGGGTGGGGGGTCTCCTTCTAGTCAAGAACTGGACACGATCCGGTGCCATCTGTTCTGGGGGAACCTGCATTAGCAGGGGGGGTTGAACTAGGTGATTTCCAGAGATCCCTTCCAACCTCAGCCATCCTGTGATTATGTGAGAGAGAAAGGAGTGGGAAGCATCATTTTCTGCAGTAGAGGAAAAATAATTGTGCAAGGAACTGTAGCCTCAAATGCAAATATAGTACAAGTGGGCTCGATGTGGGACTATCCATTGGCTCCAGTAGCCACTAATCTGTTTTGACTGACACTATTATCTAAACTCTGAACTGCTGAGTGGCCTCTAATATACCACTGCCTCTAAACCTTCCAGAACAGCATTTTATCTTGAGACATTTTGTAGAAAATCAACACTTTATGAAGTGTTAGTGAAATGTTATTACTGAAAGAGAAGAACTTGTAAAGATATTAACCAGTAGTAGGGCTTCAAACCCAGAGAATCTGAAGTACATTTGGAATTCATGTGGCTTTTGTCCAGATGTCTGTGTGCTTTGTGCACTCAGGTTTTATAGTTCCTTTTAGCTATTATGCTAATTTTAAATATAGAGATCCAAATAATTTCCAGCACTTTGCCTACCTAACAGCCTCCTACATCTGGAGAAGTATTGTTTGCTGTGTTCATTACCAGCTTAAAAAAATTTGCTCAAGTTCCTGCTTACATGGATTTACAAGAGTGTGTCTATTGTCAGGTGTTGAGTGGATTGAATTTGGAAACTCTAAAGGCTAATAAATATTAATTAGTGGGTTTTTAGGATGATGAGACTGAGAATTCTAATGCTGATTTGAGTAAGTTTGATAAATGAAACTAGCAATGTTAGTCGAGAAAAGATGACAAGTCTTACAGTTTTGATAGCTGTGTAATTTGTAGCAGAGATTGATTTTTCTTTCATAAATGTGGCAGGTTTTCTTTTGTGTGGATTATTTGGCTTGTGTTTGTACTTACTTGAGTTTTTTGTTCCCTTCATATCTTACTGTGAAGGCGAGCATTTTAATTTATATCTCATGAAATTGTTCCCATCTTACATACTGCCTTTTCAGGAGTTTGTATTTGAAAATAATTTCAGTGTTTGTAGTGTATCCCATACGTGCACGTAATGCTGTTCAGCAGCATATTGAATTGCAAACCAGAATTAGTTTCACAGATTGATAGGAAGGTGTTTTTTAAGATATTCATGACTTCACAATTTAGTTTTAGTTTATATGTTGGAAGGAAAAGAGAAGTTAGGCTTAAAGAAGACATTGCAAATATTTTGGTTTCGAGCATTTTGTGTATTTCTGTTTAGTTTGAAATGTTATTTTAAAAACCTGTCAGTCAAACCTGTCTTTCTGAAACAATCTTAAGTAATCTTAAAGGCAATTGTTTCACCATACTTCTTGTTTTTACTGAGTACCACATACATGGAGAGTTCTTTGATAATATTTTAAGTAAACTTACAAGAAAAACATAGCTATTGTGATTTTTGTGACTTGCAACATGCTATGGGTTACAGTACCTGTTTATATCTTCAGAAGGATAAGAAGTTGCAATATACCTGTGTTGTTTTTCATCTTTAAGTCTTTGTAGGGGTTGTCCATGAGGCCCAGGTATGGCTCAGCTTGATGTGTTGGAGCAGGAACTTTGGGTCTTGCAACTCTTAAAAGCAGCAACCAGCTGTTACAGAACCTGAGCTGTCACAGGGAAGGCAGTTAAAGTATTTAAGGAACATCTGAGGGACAAAACCAGACATGTGTCTTAATGTCTTTGAGTTCAGTAAGAAATTTTTTTTAAAAAGATTAGGCAAATTTATTTTGATGTGTCTGTATTGTAGCTCCTACTTATATCATCCTTTGGAGGATTCTTTGCTGTGCAATCACACAGGGTTACGAAATCTGATCAACTCCTGACACAACAGGAGAGAGGTTTTGTGGTGCCAGCCCAGCATGCTTTTTGGGTTAATATTGTTCAATGGCAAATGTGTACAGGCTTGGACTGATTTCAGGGTTTCAGCAATGGTGCCCCAGCCTTGCTTGTTGGGCACAGAGGAACTGAAGGGCTCCTGCTTGTCCCTGTGCTTGGGGATGTCCCTGGCAGTGCCCTGTGGTCTCTGACCAGGCTGTCCTTCTGCTCTGTGTCAATGGCACTTTCTGTTGAACTCCACTGAAGATGATAAGAATTTCTCTTGTCTTGACCTCTACAGTGGGTCTAGGCCTGCCACTTTTGCTAGCAGGCACTGAGTTGAGATAAAAAATTATCACTATGCTTGTTTCTAGAGACCTGTCTTGCAAGTTTTTCTGCTTGATCTGTCCCAAAAGTTCATACTCCTTGCTGGTGGGGATTTTTTGTGGTTTTGTTTATTTGTTTTTGTTAATGGTTGTCCCTATGAAGTTCTTGAATGCTGTGTTCTTTATCTAGACATATTTCAGGAGACTTTTGGGGAAAAAACAGTTTGTGTTTTTGCTTTTTTGGGTATCATTTGCCTGAAATAAAATTCTGCTGTTCCCTAGTAGCATTCTCTGACTTGGGGCCTCTATTTTCAAACCATCACCACTCCTTTTTGATAATTTCCTTTTCTTTAGGCATCTTGTTTTACTCCTTAATTAGGGGGGAGGATTTTATTCATGAATATTTAATTGAGAAAACTAGATTCAACAGGAGTGGTTTCATTAGGTTAGCATATATGCTAAGGGACCCTTTTGTGCTGAAGATTCCAGCATCTAAAGCTGTTGAAGTAGTTCACCGAAGCTGAAACAAAAAATACCTAAGCTGGTTTGAATTGAAGTGGAAGAAGTATGGCTCCCCCTGCCCCACTTTGATTTAAATGGAAATATGCTGTGCAGTCAGTACTGATATTAGTGACTCCCCAGCTGCTGATGTTAAAAATAATTGCTTTTCCCAATTCCTGTCAGTATATGTATTAATGTGTGTTAAGTGCTGGGCTTTTTTATCTCTCTGAAACTCTGTTATCTTAACATTTTGGATACTTACTTAGGTATCAAGTAATACTAGAAAGTTCAAAGATTGAGTAAACTTTTAAACTTCACTGTTTTTAATGAATAAAATTATTGAAAAGAGAGATGTTATGTGCCAGCCTTTCTGAATATGCAGTCTGCTTTGCTTTAAAGATCATTCATGAACAGTATTTCCCTATTAATCAAATTATACCTATTGCAAAAATAGGTGTGTGTTTCAGAAGGAGCAGCTTCTAAGGTGGTGTTGGATGATGTGTAATTTCAGTGGATCAATATATTTGTGGAGCTTTATCTGGGGATTTTGAACTCTAATGACTAGTCTTTTTAAAAAACAGAAATATGTTTGATTTTTCTTGTTCTTGTGAAGTATTTTACAGATGGATTTCCAGATGCCCACACAGGACTTATTTCAAACAGTGAACTGAAACCTGACTTTCCTTTTATAGATTACAGAGTTTAGTCAACTGTTTTTTAAGGAGTCAAATAATTGTGAAATTTGTAAGGTTAAGATTGGTCAAAAATGCAAGAAAGAAACAGTGTAGTGGAACTTTTTTGCTAAAACATTTTGACCCCTAAGGATAGGTATTAAAGGCTTCAGAAAATCTGTAGAGTTATGGCATGACTGTGAATTTGGTCTGAGCAGAGTAATTCAATGATGCATCTACCAGTTGTCATGAATATGATCATTACTTTTTTCATATATAGGAGCCCACAGTTTTCTCCTGTTAAGTAATATATACTGATATTTCTAGTGAGGCCCCAAACCTATAGGTGGAACATGAGGTATGCACTGCAAGAGGCTACTGGTGTTCTGCACATGAAGGAGCACTGAGAGGTTTTGCTGAGGCAAGGGGGGGTTTATTGGCATTGTCTGCCATGTTCCAAACAGCTCTGCTCGCCATTACAGACTGGAGCCCAAGAGAACTGGGTACACGATGGGCACAGAACACCCAGCCACTGAAAACTGACACCATTCAATGCCGTAGCCTGGCAGAGCAAGCAGGATGAAGTTCTCAAGTTCTTTTATTTCCTGGCAATTTAATATTTTCCATTACATAGTGCCTCCTTTAAGAATTACAGTGCAAATTACACAGAGGTTTTATCCCACTACTAAATATTCTGGAAAACATTCTAACTATATTTGGCAGTGAGCCCCAAAATGCTGTCTTCAAAGTCTTCCAAATGGAAGCTGTATGTGTGCTGCAGACTCATTCTGTAACACTGATGCTGCCTCTGCAGCATGCCCAGGTTTGCAGCTGCTTACATGGAACAGTGGCTTGATTTTTCTCCCTGTGAATGACAGGGGAAGTCACTGGTTAAGAAGTTGCTACCAATAACAACTGTGGTATCTTCGCTATATTAGTAGCAAAACATGATTAGTGATATTATTACTGGGTTCTGTAGCACCGAGATGTGAAACAACACCGTGCATAGAGAATGTGTGACATACAAACAGGTGCATGTTTCATCTTAGAAATATCACTAGTTCAAGGTTGCTGACCTTTCCATTAATGTTTTCATTTCTAAATAAATTTAAAATTTGGTTATAAGCATGGTGTTAAATGCCTTGCGAGGCACAAATCATACTCGCATCCCAAATCATAAATTTATATTCTGAAGTGATTGTTATACAGATAAAAACTTTGCCCAGCCGTGTTGCTGTAGTTGTTAGCCATTCATTCACCACAATTACAGATAACAGTATCAAGGATGGAAAAGATAAATTCTCCCCGTATCTTTTCCCTTCTATTTGTTTATTTTTTAATCTATCTGTAACATTTCTATTTTAATTTGGGTTAAATTTCACATATGCTTGTCTTGAAATTCTGTATCCCTTTTAAAGACTGAGACATCCATTAACGATGATGATAAACAAGAAAAAGAAGGAAGAGTATTATCAGCATATTGAAAGAACCACAATTTTGAAGGCTTCATTGGCTCTCTTATTAGTTCCATACATGCACCAAAGAGAATGGAAAAATGATAGAACCCCATGGATCTCCATTTGCCAGTGCTCTTGGCTTTGTGAAGTAATCCCAGCAGATGGTGTGGGGCAACTGTTGAACAAGAAAATAGCAATTCAGAAGGAACTCTGGAGGAGCTTCTCTCTGGAGAAAAGAAACTGTTGCATATTTAGGTGAGCTTCCCATTAGTTGTGCAGAAGTAACTTGATTAACCATGGAAATCTCATTTCAGTATATTGTCTAAAGAAAACTACATCTTTTGCTGGGAATGCCATGCACACATGTGGGGTGACACACATTCATATTGTAAGCAGTTGTCTACAGATGACTCTGGCAAGGCTGTGAGTTCTTTTTTTTTAGTAGGTAAACTTTTTAATTACAAATCCACTATTAAAATCACTAGAAGAGTTATTTATGCAGGCTATTCTAGAGGAAAAAGGGTCAAGTATTAGAATGGAATTCTGAAGTCACTGAGTTGAGTTCATGCTTTGTTGGGGTTTTCTTGAGTTGAATTCATAAGTACAGTTTTAGAATTCAAATAAGGAATGGATATTCCTTTAAGATTTTTCACCACAACAGGTTAAAAGTAATGGCAATTTTCAAATTCCCATGTGATTATGATGTGAAAAAATAAAAAGCTAATTTGGACAAAACCTCCAAACTATTGATTATCATTAATTATGCAATTAATTTATTTGGATTATGGTTGTGATGCTATTTTGGTAACTTGATATGCAGAAAGGGATGCCTTGTTTAGTATTAAACATGAACAAAGACGATGTGGTAAGGCATGAAGATCAGGTTTCCAGGTGGCTAATTTTAGCTGCTTTTAGTGCAGTTGATGTCAAGGTCATCTTGATTTTCCTAAGGACCTGGTAGACCAGGAAGAACTTGTTATGCTCTCGAGGCATTTGGTCCTTAGTCTGAGCATCTTTCTGCAGGTGTGTAATATTACCAGTAGGAGTAAAAGAACAATTCAAGCCATTGCAAATTTAAACCTTAGCTTTCTACTGTTAGACTAGTTAGGGTCATAATTTAGTTCGTAGTGGTAGTTAATGTTTGGGTCAGTAAATCCCCAAGTGAAAAATGTTATTTGTAAAAAGTGTTTTATATAATTACAAATGTGTGACTCATTAAAATTCCAGAGAAAAGCATTATTGGTCCTTAAAATATATCAAGAATGGATGCAACTCAGGAGAGATACTCAGTCCTAAAGATTCTGTGAATTGAAAGTCATACTACTCTATCATGAATGCCTACTGTAAGAAAGCTGTTCTTACAGGGGAAGCCATGTTTTACTATTGGAACAGATAGGCAGGATTTGGGAGAGTTTTCCAGGACTTAGACCTTTTTTTGGTGTTAAACTTACCTTCTCCTTGGGACCTCTTTGTAGTGCTATGCAAAGGATGTGAAGAAATGTTAATTGTTGTAGAGCAAATTAACATGGATTTAGGTTTAGGCCTTTGAGGGAAAACCCCCAGTGTCTGTAAGTGTTGAGGATGGTGGTTTGTCCTTGCTGGGGGAAGGACTGTTAATGCCAGTGAAGGTCTTCAAATGCATGTCCTGTGCAACCACAACAAAATGTTGGAGAAATGAAAGGCCTGCACAGCAGAGCAGTACTGGCTGTTGGGAAGATTTGGTTCTGTTTCTCAATATTGCCTGGTAACTTGATTGCTTTTACATCAGGTTAATTAAGAAATCATTCGGGTATATTTAGGGTACCTTCTATTCCTGAAAACTGGCATGTCAAATCTGTTTGAATGCTGCTGAGATGATGCTCCCCTGGCTGTGAGTCAGAGTGTGTGTGGGGAAGTCTGCAGCTGTTGTCTGAGCTGGTCCACCCTCGGTATTTTTTAGGGCTGGCTCTGCGGTGCGAGCAGCAGCACGGCCGTACCTGCTGCTGTTAATGGCTTTTGCAGGCAGCAGCAGTGGTGTGAATTTGACGTGATTCCTGCCAATTTCCCTGCTGCCCACAGGATTGCGTGGAGCAGCAGGGAACTGACAGGAGGCTTGTTCACTGCACTCGCTGCTGCTTGGCAAAGCCATTAGCAGCAGCAGATACCCTGGAGCTCTCTCTGTGCAGGCTCAAGACAACATTGCATTGGTTTATGTTCAGTTATATTTGGATGATTATCTTTGCAACCATGAGAAGGAAAACAGATTTTTCCAAATAAAATGTTCAATTTTATATATGTGGCTGCCTCAGGGTTTTCCCTTCCATCTTCTCTATGTTTGTCAGTTAAGAATTTTCCCTATTCTAGATGGAATAGGTTTGCAAGCCATTGGTGAAAGGATATGTTCCTTTAGGATGTTTGATCTGTGTTCCCTCTCAGTAAGGGGGAAGGGGTGTTTTCAGCTTGGCAAAAGGCTTTGCCCTTTTTGCTCTAGGTGCTGTGGAGCTTTTGAAATGGTTTTCAGTGTGCATGATGTTTTATAACCATTTAATCATTTTACAGCCATGCATATTTTGGAATAATGAAATTATTATCAGAATAAAAGACCTCTGCTGAATTAGATGGCTTTTGTTGCTTTGGTTGCTAAGTACACACAGATCCTGTCCTCTGTAGGGCAAGTGTGTTTGTGTTCTGATCTCAAAACACTTGTGTTGCTTTCCAGTTTTGTTTTTGTGACAATGAGGACTTTCTTGAGGAAGGTTTCATTACAGCTTTATTTAGCTTAGAATGGCTGGCTGGTGCCTTCCTGCATCTTCATGAATGTCATTTCCATATGGTTAGGAATGTCATAGCAAAATTTAAAAAACAGTCTCAAATGTCTAACAAATAGCTTAATGTTTGTGCAGTGCAGGAGACAGAACTCGGAAGGGATAGTACAGAGCAAAGAGCAGAGGGTCAGCCTGAGCAATTATGACACAGAGAAGCCTCGTCCAGCATACTCACAATTCTATAGCAGGAATGTAGTAAATGTTGTTAAGGAGTAAACTGGAAGGCAGCTTTGACCTCTGAGTAAACATAGCAAAGAAACTTTGTTTTCAAGGGCTAAAATGTCTGAGAAGATGACTGTAAAAGGATTAATGAAAAAGCCACCATTTCTGTATAGCCCACTTAATTATTAAGCATTTTTTGTTTGTTTCTGGCCCAGAACGTTCAAGAACATACCAGTGTAACAGTACTGTCTTTTAACAGTACTTGGCTTAGAGCTGAAATTACACCAAGGGTACATTTGGAATGTTTTTTTAGTTTAGGTGATCTCAAAATGCAACACAGTACATACATTATTTAGAATTTTTCCTAAGATATGAAACAATAACCTTAAAAGATAAACTCCTGTAATTTGTTATAGATACTGTAAACATAATGTAGAAACATTTTGGCTAGAGTTCTCAGAAGTAAAATTAATATGGAATAATTGTCCTTGTGATTAAGCTGCACATTTACAAAAATATCCTTGAATTTAAATGGTATTGTTAAGAAACCATTTAACCAATTGGTACCACTAGTGTTTTTACTGGACAAGGAATTCCATTTTGAAATTAATCTTAAATAGAAGTGAAATTCTGTTTTAATGCAAGGCCTGTTCTTAACAGTCTGAAAATCCTTGCAATAATTTAAACTTTCTATGGAAAAACATACATATTGCAAAACAAAGGCACAAGTATATATTGAGCAAAACAGAAATCAAATCCTGATCTTTCTTCATTCTTCTTGAACAGGCTTCAGAGAACCAAGGGTATTGCTAGGATGGAGCTATTCTGTCAAAAGCTTCTTGGGTTTTTAATAACCTTCCAAAAAACCCAATCATATCTTCTGTTTGGGTTTATTTGATATGTTTACAGAACGTATTTAAAAACTTGTCGGACCTTTTAAAATAGCACTTTAAACCAACCTCGGAACGAAGAGGCGCTTACCCAGAGCCGTGTCCCGATAACCGAGGTGTTCGCCGCAGGGTCCCGCAGGTCTGGGAGGGCAGAGGGATAAAACCAAGCACTTCTTCCATTTTCTGTAGGAAGCAGGGATGCTTGTCAGCAAAAGCTTGTGTAGTCCCTGTTGCCAGCTTATAGGAATGAATGAAATGCAAGAAAAATAGTTTTAAAAATATATTGAAAAGTAGATTGGAGAGCAAAATCAGTTTGAGGCCACAGACTCGGCCCGAGCCGCTGTCCCCCCGTGCCGTCCCCGGAGCTGGAGCCGCAGGGCTGCGGCGGGCGAGGTCCGGGCGGGAGCAGCGCCGGTTCCCGGGGCGGGAGCAGCGCCCGTTCCCGGGGCGGGAGCAGCGCCGGTTCCCACAGCTTTCCGGGGAGCGAGCGGCGCTGGGGGCGGCGCTGCGGGCGGGGAGCGCCAAGGGTTAAAGCCGATCCCCGCGGGGGTTAAACCGGAGCCTAATGGAATAATGACGGGTAGCACCATCTGCTGGCCTAGTTCCGCGGGGAGCGGGTCTAACCAGCGCTAATATTGGCGCTGATGCCGTTTGATGCTTTGTGCGTTTCTTTCCGCGCTTTGTTGGGCTCCTCTGTCCGCGCACGGCGGGTGCGCGCCGGGCAGGGCGCGGGGATGCTCCGGCGGCCGCGGCGGGTGCGGGGAGCGCCGTGCACGGCCCCGCTGCCGCCCGCTAAATAGGCCATTTAGCAATCTTCTCCCCATGCTTTCCTCCTGAGCACTGCCGGGGGTGCTGGAAAAGAGGAGGGCAAGTCTTTGTCTGACGCCAAAAATGTCTTCAGTGAAGAGGCCAAGAGGAAGGGTAAGTGAGAGCCTGAATGAGTGGGAGGAGGAGGGGTTCTTTGGGCTAAAAGGCTAATGGGATTGAATAACCTTCCTTATTACTGGCTGCTGCTGCGGGAGCCGCATCGCCATCTTGAGCTGTTCCCGTGCTGAGTCCGGCTGTTTGTTCCAGCCCCGGGGCTTTAAGGTGGCATCGGGAGCGGCCCCATCCCTGCCTCCGACCCCGCCGCCCATCAGGCACCTAAAGAACGTGTATCCCGGGAAGTGCGCGGCGTTTGCCCGCAAAATGTGTGTGGAAATTCCTGGTGGCTTTTCTTCCTGCTCTAGGCAGAGGCGCATTTACGGGTGAGAACGCAACATAACTGTTATCTGCTGGGGTTTTGTGTTTGAATAGGAAATTCTTTCCATTCCTCCAAGGGGGAGGGGAGGAAAGCAAAAACATGTCTTCTGGCTGGCTGCAGGAGAGGCTCATCAGCCCGGTAAACAATTCTGCGTCCATGAAAAAGGCATTAAAACCCCGAAAATAAAAACAAGTTACGTTTTTTAACCAAGGCACTGAGCGTATGTTGATCTAAATAAAAGAAACGCTGCTGTCTGATCCTTTTACGGATATAGAGCTGTGTAATTTTAGTTTTGGTTTTTATCTTTTGTCTGTTTTTTAATCTTGGTGTTGTTCGAGCATCTGTTGTGTTTATCACCGAGTTAGTCCTGTAGATCATTCGTCTGCTTTAAGGTAACTGTGGTCCTGGTATCCTACCAAAGCCACACCACTGACGCTATTACCTTCGGGAGCTTCTTTCTTTTTCATGTTTTACTGGAGGTGTTGGACATGTGTGTCAAATGTATGGGAATGCTGGAAAGGTGAAGGATTGGTTTCTTTAACTACAGATGAGAGGGGAAGGCTGGGAGAATTTTCAAAGGGTATTTTTTACTGGCTTTCAGTGCGTGGATTGGTTGTTTAAAACCCACAGTTGATGTAGTTACTCTGAAACCCATGCCATTCTGTGGGATAAACTGAATTCTTCTGGTTTTGTGTCTGCATGAATCCCTGACAGTTACATTTTTTAAAAATGCGTATCCATATTAAAAATGCTTGCACTTTTTCTTTATATTTTTAAAATAAGGGGTTTTTATTTACTTTTTCTCTCTTGCTACAGCCTCCTTCCTCCAAGAAGACTGATGGTTCAGGATCATATACTAAGTTGCAGAATACCCAGGTGAGGGCAATGTCTGAAAAGAAGAAGAGAAAAACAGACTCAGAAAGTAAACAAGAGAAGGCCAATCGCATAATATCTGAAGCAATTGCAAAAGCAAAAGAGAGAGGAGAGAGAAACATTCCACGAGTAATGAGCCCTGAAAACTTCCCCAGTGTTTCAGCTGAAGCAAAAGAGGAAAAGAAGGGTAGAAAAGTGAAATCCAAACCGAAGGACAAGGAGAGCAAAAAGCCAAAAACTGGTTCCTCATCCAAAATTAAAGAGAAAACAAAAATTGGGTAAGTAGATTAAAATGTCTGTCTTTTCTTCAGACTGTAAATCCTTGGTTAAAATGAAAACTGCTTACTGATAATAAAATGTTTGCCTCCACTGCCTACACAAAATTCTTCCTGATTAAGTCCATGTGTGGAGTCTCTCATTCAGGAACAAGAATGAATGCTCTGTTTTCTCTTTAGATAAAATCACTGTGGGGCTGTCCTTTTGAAGGACTTACTTTAAATTCATATTTTAAAACATTCTACACTCACTTTGAAGCATAGACCTAAGTATGTTTCTAGTGTTGTAATCAGTTCTGACTCCAAATTAAGTTTTTCTGTTTTATAAATGCTGCCTTTATCTATTTTGGCATGTAACTTCAGTACAGTGTGCATGATAACCTGCATGGGGGGAAACTGGAAGTTTAATTAACTTCCAAGGAAGAGAATATTATAGAGATCACATGTATCAAAAGTGAAGTGCCTATCGGAAAAATTGTATTCTAAACACTTTGTAGTCTTTGGTCATATCATTTTAATCTGCCCTCTTAAAAACTGCAGACTCAGCTGGCTCAGGCTGTGGATACCTCGGGGTAAGGAGCTTTCAGAGGACATGAGATGTTAGAAGGCTCCAAGGGATTCAGTGGGTGGCACATCCACTGACTCCACAGCTAACCTGTGTGTGCTGTTAAAGGAAAGAGGAGCGTCTGATTTCCAATAAGTGTGTCAGTTGGAACCTGAAATGAAATCATTCCTACAATCTGTTTTTTGTTTGTTTTGTTTTGTTTTTTTGAATCCTTGCTCTTTTTGTGGTAGCAGAAATATTAACTGGCATATCTCTCCAGTTTAAATGTCTCATATACATATGTGTATTCTCATGATGGAGCTGAAGTGAATGTTCTTTTAATCTGCCCTTTTCTTTGCATTTTCTATTTTTTTTTCCAAGAGTTCAGTGCTTTTCTCACGTATTTGAAGTAAACAACATTAAGTAGTTATGAAGGTAAACATACTATACCCATACACTCAACTTGATTCTTAGTGTGAACTTTCATGTTTCTCTCTGTTCTGGTTCTGGGCTGGCATATGATGCTGCTCGTAATTTTGCTGGATAGTACTTCCTTTTCTTTTTTTCTTCCTCTTGTTTAAGGTGGCATTTTGGATGTGTCCTTCCAAAATTGATTTCACTTTCATGTTTCTGAATTTACTCATGTTCTATAACAAACATTTTGTAGGTCTGTCTAATCAGAAAACTTTCACACAGTTGTTTAGCTGGTATCAGTTTCATGAAGCTTTGGCATTTGTCCTTGTTCATTCTTTTGGATAATTGGCAAAACCTGCTAAAATAAAATCCTTATGATATACTGCATAGTTCCCATAATGTTCTTAGTGTAGTTAAGCAAACAAAAAAAGAACTAGGCTGTTAACCTTCAATTTACAATTCTGCATTCAGTTTTGTCTTTGTGAAATGATTTGCTATGCACATCACTTTTCAGGATTTCATCAGAAGTTGTCAGTTGAGAAAGAGATGTTTCTCAAACATGTTTTTAACCATAATATTTGTGCTTGATGCAAACTACATGCAAGCTGCTGAGGAACTCCTGTTTAATTAACTATGGTTAGTGTTCCATAAGTTTGCGCTGAGCTGTGAAGGTTTGCCTCCCTATTGTTTACCACTTTAATCTGCTAATGCCCCAGTGCCTCTCTGTTAATCACACTGCCAGGTTTTGCTTTAACTCCATGGGATATGTACATAAAGATTTAGCAGTCAGGTCCTTTTAAAGAGCAGTGAAGAGAGTATTGCAGAGCCA
>JAOXXN010000015.1:72684-87170 GCA_026770055.1 Myrmophylax atrothorax | reverse complement strand
ATGCTGTCCTTCTCTCTCTGGGAAAATAGCTGCCCTTGAAAGAGATGATGGGTATTCCCTGGTCCTGTGAGCTTTCCCCTCAAGCCTGTGCTGTGAATTTGCGTCTGCTCTTGGAAGGTAGGGTTAGTGTGCTGTTAACTTTTCATAGAAACAGAATAGATAGTTTCTGCTCAGAACAGTTTGTTTCAAAGAGGCAAAAAGGGGTTTTAGCCAAGGATCTTTATGCTTTCATGCAGAAATTTATAACCTGGCAAGAGAACTTGCTCTCTCAATGAAAATTTTTCACAGGATTGATCCAGTTTACAAGCTTCCAAAAATCATTGTTTTCACATAGCAGATTTTTTAAGAAGTTTTTGGCCAAAATATGAGCAGATTGCATTTTTACTGATAGAAATGCATGACTTTAGCACCATACTGTCATTCAGCAACTTTTGATAGCAAGGTGCCTTGTGGTTCTGGGCACTGGATCAGAAAGAAGTGAAACTGTGCATTTATTCCTCTTGTTGGCACCATGTCCATATAGAGGAAGAAACATTCTGATCTGCAACATGTAGAGAAGATGTTAAGAAAATTTCAGGGAGATGCCTGTGGAGTATGGGAGTCAGGGAATACAAGCTCAAGGCAAGACACAAAAGCTGACAGAGGCAGAGGCAGAGCAGGGGCTGAACACAAGGAGGTGAACTTCAACTGCAGAGGAGAGGAGCAAATGTGCAAGGAAAGGTGTAGCAGGGCAGTCTAATCACAAAAGAATCTTGTATTCTAAAACAGAAGGTCCTTAAAATCCTCTGCTGTTCAGTGCATATCACTACAACCCATAGTTAATGTTGTATCTCTTACTATGCTTCTTGAATACAAAAGGAACCTGAGCCTAAAATACAAGGCAGTGGTGCATGACCTCTTTCAGCTTGACTTTAATCTCAACATTTAGCTGATTTAAAGAGCATTCCTTTTTCTTCATTGTTAGTAGTCTTCTTTTTCATTTAAAAATCAAAATGTGTGTCAGATTCACAATCATGTCTACATTCCATACATATATCAGGCCTTTAATGCCTTTGTTCAAAATCAAAGAGCAGACTTGGGATCTTACATTTGGTCAAGAAAAATAGTAATTTACAGATTATATCGTGTGAGTTCCCTGGACTGAATATGCTCTATGCCCAGTTGTTTCAGTGGAAAGATCAGGAAGGGACAGGTCCAGGTCAGCACAGCTTGTTGCCTTTAATGACATCTGTACAGAATTTACAAGTGTGTGTACCAAATGGATGCTCTCCTGGAGGGGCCAGAAGCAGATGCAATGGGAAGAATTTAAGAGCAGAGAAAACATGTATGATACTTCTTACTATTTTTCCAAACTCTAGAGATGCAGACCAGGAACTTTGTAGGATGGATATTGTTTCATGAACCATCTTCCAAGAAATTATCTCATACGTTTGCCAGGTTTCCCTTTAGATCCGTGTTAAGTTGTAGCATCCAGAATTCCATTTAACAAGAAGCTCAGACGACCAATCAGTGTGCCTTGTCTGCAACACTTTGGAATATATTAGCTAATTTGACATATTAGCTGACAAGTGCTAATGTAACACTTAAATTTTATGAAACAAAGTGAGATAAAAATGAAAAAAAGTGATTTATCCAAGTCCATCACTAGAAAGAGTCATATTGGACAAATAACCGAGAATCCAAGAGTCTTAAAACCAAAAAACAAACCAAGAAAAGGATTCCTAATCAGAGCTTGGAAAATGAGGGGGAAAACCCCTCAAACTAACCTTGAAGACAGTAGAAAAACAGTGTGTTCATTGTTGAAGTTATTTCCTGCTATTATGAAACAAGTTTTCTAAGTAATCATTAAGCTGAGAACACCTGATGAAAAGCCAAGGAGCAGAATTTACTTGTGCCCAAACAGCTCTGTGAACAAGCAGCTCTGGGATGGCTCTGACTGCAGCTTCGTTTCAACACGCAGTGGCCAGTGCTGTTCACTTTGGGCTACCAGTAAAAACTACGGCAATGGACAATTTAGGCCTTTTAAACCTTTCCACTGAACATACATAGTGATTAAATATTGAAAACTAATGAAAACATTCACTGCTTCTGGAAATACACCTAGAATCTTTTGTAAGCTGGGTTGCTTAAACTTTCCATAGTGTTTTGGTGATTTAAGGTGTTTGTTTTCTGTGTGGACTGCTGGTCTGGACATAGTAAATATGTGTGTTCTCTTATTTGAACACTTGCAAAGAAGCAAATGAGATACAAGTGTTCCAACCATTACCTTCTCATCAGTATTTTTTTTCAGGTGACTAATATGGTTAATGCTATTTTGGTGTAAAATAAATCACATTGTTTGTATAAAGACTAAAGTCTTGTGTTAAATGTGTTTGTAACATGGCAGAAGCAGCTTGAATGCAGGAACTTCATTTTCTGTTACGTGGGTCTGCTGATTAGAAACTATATAAGAATATATTTTAGGACAGCTATTTATCTATGTTTTTATTGAATACTTTGTCATCATTCTTCAATGATTATGAATTACTGAGCCACTGCAAACGTACGTAAAGAAGAGTATTTGGCACGTTTCAAATGCAAAAAAAGTATTTTTTCGGCCTTTAGTTCAAAACAAACCTGATGAATTGTTACTGTGGTTTACAGCGTAATCTTTAAATCCAAACAAAGAAATAGTTGGTGCTTTTTTATTAGGGTCTAGCTAATTTATTCAGCACAATGTTGGTTCTTAACCTATTCTGGTGGGTTCTAATAGTTCTTACAGTTAAAACTTCTCGATTTTGGATGTAGCTTTACTTTTTTTCTCTAAAGGCAAAAAAGATTCATGCAATTCCTTTATTTTTACCATTGAATGACTTAAATTTAAGCATAAAAGTTTTACATGCCAGACAGCTTTGAGTATTTTTAGATTGTTCTCCACAGGAATTTTTTTTAGTAAAAATAAGAGAAGAGGCATTTTACAATGATAAATTGCTTGTGATAAATAATTTGCTGTTGTCATCTGCAGATGGTATCTCTGCTAACTTTGTGTAGTTTACCCTTGTCAATTGGTTTAAATGTTGGATTTTGCATTTCTGTTACTTGTTTAAAGATTTAAAATCAGTATGACATGGAGAGTTGGTGATAGCAAGGTAAAGAACGCTGGTGAGCAATACTGTCTCTTGTACAATATTTGAGACCCATTTTTCAGACAGTGGTTCTTTCTGAGTTTTGTATTAAGAGTATGGGTGTTGCTTTTAATCCTGAAGGTACCCTCTCTAATTTGTGGCATTCACTTTGGTGCTGGGGTTTTGTTTCTAACAGAAAGCTGATCATCACACTGGGTAAGAAGCAGAAAAGGAAAAATGAATCTTCAGATGAATTGTCTGATGCCAAGCAGACTCCACAGCGGCCACTGAAAGATGAAGACTCTCAGGTAAGTAGTCAGAATTTTTCTCTTTTAAATTTGTATATGTTGCTATTTCTACAGGTCTTTTTATCTCCTCTCTCCAAAAAGTTACACTCCCTCTGACACAGTGACAGTTACTCTCCCGCTGCTGTCCATCTCATACGTAGAACCTTTCATGATCAGGTGCTTTTCTTAGTTGAAAATCAGCAAATCCTAAAGTTTAGAATCCCCCTTTCTGTGGTGGGCATCGGTGCCCTGTTTGTATCTGTTTTATTTCAGTACAGAAGTCCATAGATGTGATGCTGTAAATACTTAACCCTGAGCCTGCAGTTAGACCTGGTCCTTACTTTGGCTGACTGTGCGAAAATGAGGAGGTTGCCAAATAGAAGGCACTTGTGTTAGTAAACCTGGATCTTTGAGAACATTCAAAAGATTTGTTTAGAGCTTTACTGTGTTTTTCCTGAGCTCCGCTTCTGTAGAAACTGAAAGAATAAATTTCTTGCAATGTTGGATCTGAAGGGAGCAATGATCAATAAGCTGATAGGCTCTAGTTGATTGTGGAATACATGAAGGAAGTGCCAGATGAAGAACTGAAGTGATCAATTCTTTCCATTGAGGAAGAGCTCTCTTGCAACTTTCTTTCTGCAATTTTTTTCATAGATTGCCCTGGTATAATAATAACATAGCTAATTATGTCCCAAACTTGTGCACAAAGCATAAACTATCGACAAGAGATTATATTCTAATTTATGTGAGTTAGCAATAGAATTCTAACTTCTTGCTTTAGGGCAGTCTCCACTGAAGTAAGGTGATATGCTGGAATTGCACAGGTTTATATCCTGTGGCAACTTCATCCACAGAGATGAAATCAATATTCAAAATAAGGTGCTGTTGAGTGAAAATTAATTGCATTATTTGATGACAGTTGTCAAAAAACAATTATGAGATACTGAGTTGCACTCTGATATTTCACAGATAGTAATGCTGGGGGGGAAGGAAGGATCAGAAGCCATTTTTCAGAATGACTTATTATCAACTTGTGATAGCTTGTCTAAGGTAAAGGTTGCCTGGAAGGGAACATGAAGTTATTTATTTCTCTTGGAAATCATCTTAGTATATGAAGTCCATTTAGTACATTGAAAGAGGTGAAGTCAGGTTTGGTGGGACTGAAGTTCTGTAACTTCTCAATACTCTTCTGTTACCAGATAGGTATAAATTTGTGGGTTAACAAATACAATACAAAAGAGTGAGGATCATGTCTTTATTTGGTTTCATTTTCTCATTGCTCTTGGGGTTTTTTATATTTGTTTTTTAGCGTGACAAAGGTCATCTTCAGTTCCAGTGTGGATAGGCAGGGGGGGTATCTTGAAGTGAGCAGAGGGCAGAGATAATAAGGGGTGGCATAGGAGAGGAAAAACCTCTCCTTCACAGTGTCACAGCACTGCCCCATTATCTTTGAAGGAACTGGGGAGAAGCAGAACAGGAAAGACAAATTGCTTTACTTCATTAATTCATTCTCTCTTTAGTTTTCGAACATGTTCATGATTTTCTTTTCAAAGAGCTGTTTCTAATTTCTGTTGCAAATAGCTGTTTCTAAGCTCTAGGGGGCAATTTTAGGTCTTTTTTCCCCCTAATTCATTTTGTATGCTTAGTTTCACAGTAAGTGTCTTCCTTAAATACATTGTGGGGTTTTCTTGGTTTGGATTTTTTTTTAATGTGTGGTACTACTTTATTTTGTGGCTTAGAGCATCTGTTTATGACCGTGGTTCTCAGCTCAGGGAAATAACAAGTTTTTTTCCAAAGAGCTCAGGTTATATATTAATGTGCTGGAGAACATATGTCAATGTTTTGATAATCACTTCATACTTTAAGAAAAGACATAGTGAGAAGAATCGAAAATGCCAGTTACATAATTTTGTATTGCTCTTATTACCTGACCTTCTTTTTTTAATCTACTTCTGTCAGCAGACTATTATTGATTTAACTGTAATGTGACATTAGTGTGCCTGTTAAAGTAGAAGTTTCTTTTTGTGTGAAGCCCCCACCCTGCACGCATTGACTCTGTATTGAGGAATAGCTAACCTGTGTAATTCTGGAAAGCTGTTGGAGTAGTTCATATCTGTAGCTTCTGTAGAGGAATGATGATGCTCATTCTTTGGCTTTTAATACATCTGTGGTTTACTAATCTGCCTCACTGAAATGTAGTTGTTGAAGTATAAAGTATAGTGACGTCTTTTAGCAGACACCAGTGGCCAGGAGCTGAATTTAACAGTCGGGAGGAAAAGTTCCTGTGCTGCAATCTTAGTGTTACTTAATATCTGCTCTGCAGAAGCCAGTGTGACCACAGGATCTTGGGTTTGTTCTGGTCACCTCTTGTTCTCCCCATCGAGTCCTGCAGTGTAGTACAGCATTGCAACCTGCAGTGGCTTTTCCTTCACAAAAACACCCTTTGCTGTGCAGCTCAATATAATAAATTTGTTTTGTAGAGGCTGTTTTACTCAGCTGATTTTATGTTTTTGACAATCAGTTCTCTGAAGCAGATTGCAGTGTTTTCAAGTGTTACCTCACTAGTTTGATACTGCTACTTTTATCCAGTGAATCCAATTTACAAATTAATCTTACAGTTTAATAGGCAATGTCTCATATACTGGTACTGAGGGTTGGAAAGGTTATGCAGTAACCTAATAATCTAAATATTTGAAACTGTGAGTGAGCAGCAATTTCTTAGACTGAATATTATTTCTTCAGCTAGAACTTGTTGTCCTCAGATTCTTTTCAGAAACCAGAATGAAAGGTTAGAGAGATAAACAGCAAAGTAAGACAGATAATGCTGTTAAACAAGCCTTGATTAAGGTGAGGGAGAAAATAAGTATATTAACAAAGCAACCAACTTTAGTAGCCATCAAGTCACACTTCATCAGCAATTTGACCAATATTATCTAGTGAAAATCTTTGTCATGTTTTGTATAGCACTGTTGTTCAGGAGAGAAACTTCAGTGTATTTTGTACCTTCTGATTCTGGAACTGGAGAGAACACTCTGCTGTTTCACTGCATTAGGAAATTGCTGTTCAAATAGTGATGCTCATGGGAGAGCTGTTCTATAGCAGCTTTTCTCCCATACCCAGAAAATGGTGGTTTGTGTTTGCTTATGGACTCTAAAAATCAACATATCAAATGTTTATATGAAGCAGAAAATAAATAATTAATTAGAAATAGTGTGCCTTTGTGATTCACATATTTCATGTTTTATATCAAATGTTGGCCTTTGGTTTTAGAATACAGCTGAAGTATTGCTTAGAGTGTCCCAAAATGTGCAGCTTGTGTTAGGGGAAGTTTTGGGTAAAGCCTCTGGGTTTTTTTCTCTTTCTCCTACATGCAGAAGAGAAGATCAAATCGTCAAGTTAAAAGGAAAAAATACTCTGAAGAAGGAGAAGGAAAACAGTCAGAAGAAGAAGCAGCTAAAGTTTCTGTAAAAATCAAGAAGAATTCTGCCCCTTTGCCTGCTGAACAGCCTTTACAGTTATTTGTGGTGAGTAAAAACTGGCTTGGTCTGTAGTGGGAACTTTCTGTGTGTCTCAAGTAGTTCTGTGAATAAAGCTCATAACTTGGAATACGTTATTATTACTAAGCCATAGTTTAGAGTGACATTTTGCTAAAATCTTGAAAACTGAAAGAAATGGCTTCTTAATATTTTTTTCTGTTAGAAACGTTTGTTGATTTAATTGAAGTTAAAAATAAGGGTAAGGCTAAGGATGGGTATATCTCAAATAATACTTTTTGCAGTGTGGGCATTATGAAAAAGCTCTATGTTGATGTTATCATGACTTAAACAAGTATAAGATGATTCAACAAATCTCTGCTTGCTGAGATATTTAAAAAGGATACTTCTCCTTTCCTCCGACCCTTTCAGGTTTGCACTTCACTGTTTAACTTGTGCCAGCTCTGGGATTCAAACTTCCTGTAGAACCATTCTTGGTAAACAGAGTGGCAGGCAAGAAACAGGAAAAAAAGTGTTTGTGAGGTGCTTGAAAGAGTGCCAAAAGTTGTAAAGGAAGAAGGATAGTATAACTGGGAACAAGTCAGACAAAAGAGACGGTGACTTTTGCAAGCAGCTCTTACAGATTGCATTTTTATCTTGAACCACAGCTCCAGTCTTGGCAGAGCCGTGTAATCCCATGTGTGTCACATCCCAGCCCTGCTGGAATTCCCAGGCATGAGCTCCTCTGCCTGATCCCACAGCATGTTTGTTACCTATGTGCAGAGTAAATCTATTCAATTGAGTTTGTCACATGCTGGGTTTCCCTTCCCTCTTTTAACTGTCAGAGTTCCCCATTTCTGTGTGACGAAATTCTGGGTATGTCCAGCACATCAGTTTAACTCAGCAGGGCAGTCACAGCGAGTCTGTCTCTGGGAAGCATTGAATCCTGAGTGCTTGCTCTCTGTTTGGCAGGTGAGCACTGCATCTGATGATCTTTGGAAGTGCCAGGCTTTTGCATGTGCGTCTCTCTGGATAAAGAGACTTGTATTTTAAATTTTACTCCCAGACCGTAAGAGAATATTAATGGGGGAGGTCAAATTTACCGTTATTGTTGGTCTTCTGACAAGCCACTTGTGGTGAAAACTTTTAAGCCTGATCAGTTTAAAGAGGTGGCTTTTACTGCAGTTTTATAATGTCATTGTTTTCCTGCATTTATAGGAAAATCCAAGTGAAGAAGATGCAGCAATTGTAGACAAAATCTTATCCTCCAGGGTAATAAAGAAAGAAGTAAGTGATTGTCACGGAGTAAAATTGTGTATTTGAATAAGGAGTTTGCATCTATCATATTACATTTCGCCTGAATTTCCTTTCCTAGGTATCTGCTGGGATAACAGTGGACACAGAAGAGTTTTTTGTAAAATACAAGAACTAGTAAGTATTAAAAAGTTGTTTCATTGTATGTGTTGCCTGAACTGCTAAGTACCATATATGTGTACTCAGTTTTTATATTGTTTGAAGGTTACTTGTAATAGATGTTGTAATTTTTGAGATTTTCCTTTACCAGTTTAATCTTTAAATTGCTAAGAATCTGCATTATATTGGTAGTAATAATTTGAAAATTATCAGTATTGTGAAACCAGCATTGACCAACTAGTTGAAAGCCTTTTTTACCAAAGAACAGAATTTTTTAGAGAAGATGTATTTATTAAATTGAGCAGGAACTATAGGCTTTAGGCAAATTTTAATTTCCTGAATTTAAATCAGAGGTGTTTTGTGAACCTAGATTAGATTTACAGTGTCACACATTTAGGAGAGATTCATGTAGTAGTTGGTCTTATTGTTTCAAAAAGAAAACAAAAACTTACGAAAGAAATTATTTTGCATTGAAAGCGGGGAGGGGGAAGACTGAAGAAAAAAAAAGAACCTCCATATTTTCTTACTTTACATTTCATACCTATCTTCCTGTCACTGCTCACTTCTTGATGCTGAAAACCAAGCATGTTTTTAATTCCATGTATGTGCATAATTTAATCAGATTTTTTCTAATAAATACAATTTTTTGAGTCTCTGCATTCGCATGTTTCTGGAGGCCATTTACCCCTTGTTTTTTGAAAGGGTAAAGTCTGTCTTTTCATCTGAGAGTGAGTAATCCCCAGCAATAGCTTTACTTTATTTCTAGCATATCTTCAGAGAGCTTAAAAAGCAATGCAAGTATACTGAAAAGGGGGTGTGAGGAAGAAAATATATGTACTTCTGTAAAGTAACTTCAGAGGGGCTCTCTTGGAGTGCAGTTTGATGGTGTAGGTGCTGCTGCTTGTGAGTCCTCCCTCTTTGAGTCTGTTACCTGGGGCTTCTCTCCCAGCCCAGTCTGGGCACTGATGCTCCTCACTGACCTTTCCCTGGGCTGAGCTCTCCAGTTCAGCACCTGTGACCATCAGGAAGTATGGGAGAAAAATAGATCAAATATATTAAGTTATTTATATATCTGGGTACTTTCTGACAGAGGTGTCAGATTTTAAACTTGACTTGTTTAAGCTCACTTGAAATAAGCTTGTTTCCCTTCTTAGGACACATGAAAGAGATTTGTGAATCCATAGAATTCTGTGGATTCTAGCCTAAAAAAACTGCTGTAACTAGATGCTGTAAGGTGATTATTTGGAGGAATAAATCTTTTATCTTTACAGAGGATTCTGTCTTAAATGATACAATGTTTTGTTGATTGAAATTGGGTTTTTTAAAATACATCATTTTAACTGTATATTAAAAATAGACAGGAAGTTTTTTCATTCACTAATGTGTTAATGTCAATCTCTGTGATTTTAGCTCATATCTCCACTGTGAGTGGGCCACAGAACAACAGCTTTTAAAGGATAAAAGAATCCAGCAGAAAATAAAGCGATTCAAACTAAGGAAAGCACAAAGAGCTCACTTTTTTGCAGATGTGAGTATGAAATGTGAATTAAATAAGCTTTTTTTTCTCCTTGTAAAATTGTGATTATTACTTGGCCTTTAAATAAAAGAGCTGATTGTTAAGAAATAAAAATGAGCTGTTGGGGTTTGGTTGCAGCAGCAGGTGGGTTGTTTAACATGATTTTAAGAGCAAGTCTTCTGGAATCAATGAACTTAACTGACTTACATGGTTTAAAATTGAAGTTGGTTGAGTAACTAATACTTAGAAATGGTAGGGAGGGAAGGATTATGTTAGTGTGCTGTTTCTCTGACTTACCCATGACAGCACTTCATCCCCAGGTGACTATTTTCTGTTCTGATGTCAAATCCCAGTGAGTGTTGCCAAAGAGAATAAAGTGGGGGTGTGGAGGAGGGGTTGTGGATTTTAAGGTGTGTGCAAAAGCCTTAATAGTTTGCAACTACCAAATTCATTTTGTGTATGGTGAGACCAAGACTTAGCAAATACCAGCTTTTTTTTCCCCTCTAATGGCTTTATTAACCTTGCACTGCAGATGGAAGAGGAACCTTTTAATCCTGACTATGTTGAAGTAGACCGGGTATTGGAAATATCTCTTTGTGAAGACAAAGACACTGGTGAGGTAAATACACCTTAAAGCAAGTCAAGAAGATGACACCTCCAAGTAGTGTTTGATAATTGTAATTTTATCAGATATCAGACTAACACTTCAATGATTTTAAACCTTGAGGCAAGTGAAGAGCAGAGGCTGGCAAAGCTGTTGATTAAGGCTGTTGGAATATCCATGATGCTTATTCTGCTCTTGTAGATAGCAAAATGAGCAGACTCTTACCCAGTGATTTCTGCATTAATCTTCCTACAACAGAGGTGGGGGTTAGAATGACTTTTGATTGTATGCAGCAGATTTGTCATTATTACATGTTCAGAAAAAATGTGTTGTCATAAGACTTTCCCTCCAACTTCTTGAGAGATGAGTCTTTATTTGGTTTTTTAAATATTTATGCACTGACTCTAAATAAGATAATCTGCTTTGCTTCCATCTTTTGAGACTTTTGCTAAATTTTTATGTAAGTTGCCAAGCAAGGCTGTAAAGCTTTCTGTTTTGTTGAGAAGACCTCTGGTTTAGGAAATCTCTAAAGCTCTTTGGTTTAGGCCTTGGTAGCCTGATTTGGAGAGTGGAGGGAACATTCTGGATAGCACCTCTGTAGTTACCTCTGCCAGCCTGCCCTGTTTCCAAAAATACCATAATTTGTCTTTACTAAGACTTAAGATTTACTTATGGGTAAGTGGGATTGAAAAGTACTCCAGAGGTCTAGAACAAGTGGCAGAGTCTAGGAGGCCAAGGATAAGTAGGTAAGTAACAGGAATTTACATGGAACATTTAGAAGAGTGTCAAAATATTTTTTTGCTTCCAGCTCTCTTGTAAGCAAGCTACTCAAATAGTAAGGCATATTAACAGTCTGTATACTAAATTAAAAACTGATAACATTCAGAATTTTCTTCTGCAGCCTGTTATTTACTATTTAGTAAAATGGTGTTCGTTACCATATGAAGACAGTACGTGGGAGCTGAAAGAAGATGTAGATCAAGCAAAAATAGAAGAATTTGAACAATTGCAAGCTTCCAGGCCTGATTCAAGGAGATTGGTAAAATTATATCTAATTTACTTGTCTGTCTTGGCAAATTTGATTTTGTTTTCCCAATTTTACACTTATGTGGTAAAAACAAGGCTTATTGAGGTTTTGTATAAAGTATCTCAGTGCCTTGGTACCTTGGAATAATAATATATTCAGGTAGGCATAGATAAATACTCTCATCTACGTTGTTTCTCTTTAAAAAAATAAAATTTTTTGCTCAGAAAAAATTATGAAGTGCTATAACTTTTTAACAGGGCAGTGAGCCACACACTGGAATTAGCTGTCGCAGGATCTGAACATATTTAAGATGAGAAGAAACCAGAATGAAGTACTAACATCCTTTTATAGAGGATAGAGTTAAGTCTTGTGCTTCAGCACTGAAGGAAATTGGCAAATGAGATCTGTCAAACAGATTCTGTAATTACTTCCTGCTTTTATTTTTCTTGGTGTCATTAAAGGGCTGGCTGAAAGGAGAAAAAAAAAAGGTGTAATAAGGGAATGTTTTTTTATCTTTGAATTATGAATCTTCTGTGTCATAGAGGAGGAGAAAGCAAAACAGTTCTATTTCAAGTCTTGTATGTCATTGTCAGAGTAGGACATGTGTCCTGCGTGGTGTAGTACAACACTTGTTCTAACTTCTTTTACATAACTAAATATGCACAGTGTTTTAATTTGTAGGCTTTGGGGTTTATTTTAATGGTTTTTTCCATCTACAGATAATGACAGTAGTCACGATTAACATGATCATATTATATTGAGTTCATTTTTGTAGTATTTATTTAAAATCCTGACATTTTGGCATGTGGGAATAAGAGCTTTTATACCTCTGTTACCATATTTGGCTTTGAGAGAAAAAAGATGATTAAAGCGCAACTGTACAACTGACAGTCATCTCAGCATCAGCAACAAGTATTTTTTGCTTCAGGCTCCAGCAGCTACAAGAAATTATTTGCTGACTGCAGCCCTGTGAGCAGGAGCGTGGCTGCTGCCGTGTGGGGGAGTGCACAGATGGCAGCTGGTGGGAGAGGGGAGGAGGGACAGCCACTGCTGCGCCCAGACCTGGCGTCAGGTGATGCTGACGCTGCCAGTGGAGAGATATAAAATTCAAATCTAAAATTCAGAGTTGCCAGATAAGGCCACATGAGTGGAGTGAATGCAAGCTTTTATAAATGCTGAGAAATGAGGGGAGTGGGGGGTAGGGAAGTACTGCTGGTCAGAAAAGCTCTAACTAAAATTACTTCACTTGCATGTGTGAGTTTGTTCATGTTGGGATGCCGAAGTGTTCAGAAGAGAGTTTTTCTGCTGGAATCATACCTAGTATCAGTCAAAAACTTCAGGATTTCACTACTAAGTTGTCTGCTAAGCTTAAGGCCAAGCTGGTGAGGCTCCAGGTTTGGGAATTAGTGGATGGGTATATATGCATATATTTTTATATGTAGCCTCTCAGCTTTCCTGTAGCTTTCTAGGGACCTTAAGATGATACACCTTGATACTGTTACTCTATTTTGTCATATCCTTGGTATCATGAGCCTATGCATGGTGATGCTGTTTTTCATCTCAGCTCTTGGTGGAATCGAAGGAACTAAACCACTCACACTTTTGTTTTGTATTCCTGGCCTTACCTTTCTGAATGGGTCAGCAATGACCAGGGCAAGTGCAGAAAGGAAAGGGCAAGATCACATAACTTAGTGTAGATGCTGAGAGTGCTTCAGGAGAAGGGCAGCAGCATCCAGAATTGCTTAGACTCCGTGGATGTTGACAATCCTAAATACTCAGTTGGTTCTGTTGCAGGGCAGCTGTTCTTGGAGCTGCCAAAGCGAAACTTCATGTAGTCTTGAAGTTGCTTATAAAAATGAATTAGTGTGTCAAATTACACATGGCAACTTATATTCTTTGTTTTTAAAACCAGTTACTTGATATTATTATAATGTAGTCTTAAATTAACTTTAAAAGTAGTGATTCAGATAGAGAAATAAATACAAATTTCAGGTTTCTACAGACTACTAATTAGTAAGTGATGTTAACAATGGCATCTTCCTGCTTTTAAGGTTTAATAGTAACATTCTAAATCTATAGTGATATACTTAGAAAACAGTGGGTAAAAGTAAAGCATTTACCAATTTGCACATGTGTTAATCTCTCCCTTAAAGGACCGACCGCCTCCAAGCTCCTGGAAGAAGATAGAACAGTCCAGGGAATACAAAAATGGCAATCAGCTCAGGGAGTATCAACTGGAAGGGCTTAACTGGCTCCTGTTCAACTGGTACAATAGGTATATGCATGGAACATTTTTTAACTGTATATTTTACTCAATATGAAGTGAATCATTGTTACTGGGGCTGAATATTGTTTTAACTAAAACAGTGACTTTTAGGAAATCCACATTAATTTCTAGCAGTTTTGTCAAGGTGAATGTGCATGCAGAAAATCTGCTTAATTTGATTTCTTTTAATTAGGGCAGATGTAGTCCCAAAAGAACACTTCTGGAATATATTTTTTTCGGAGATCTTTGTGGAACATTCCATTCCCAGGTTTCACCAGTGCTAATCTTGATGCACAGCTTGTGATTTTGTGTAGTGAGCATTCTTTCGCCATAATCAGGGAACGTTTGCAAGGATCTTTTTGCATTGCTTTGGTTTTGACTGTTGTTGTAAACTGTATATTTGAGCTTTGCTTTTATAAATTGTCCCTTTGAGTAACAGCTTTAGTGTCTGTACTTTCTTTAATGCTGGTGACAAAGAAATATTTTTTGCTTTCAGGCGAAATTGCATTTTAGCAGATGAAATGGGTCTTGGCAAAACCATTCAGTCCATTACATTCCTCTATGAGATCCTGCTGACTGGCATAAGGGGGCCTTTCCTGATCATAGCTCCGCTTTCCACTATAACAAACTGGGAAAGGGAATTCCGCACGTGGACTGACCTGAATGTTGTGGTGTATCACGGCAGTATGATCAGCAGGCAGATGATCCAGCAGTATGAGATGTACTTCAGGGACTCCCAGGTATTGTAACGTCACTTGTGTGGAATAACTTACCCAAAACCTGTTTCTGGTGGTAA
>JAOXXN010000015.1:53289-67127 GCA_026770055.1 Myrmophylax atrothorax | reverse complement strand
GTGGGGCCAGTTCTGCGCACGCTGAGCCTCACCTAAACAATCCACTGCGCAGGCTCGAAGGGCACACCCACGTGGGGAGAGCCCTGCCCAAAGCTTCGTTAGCGAAGTTTGGCCATACATACATAGAAGAAAAGTGGTTGTGAGGCTTTCTGACTACCAGATACACATTCAGCATCTTACTGAGTTTGCAGCATACAGAAGTATTTTCTCCCTTTTTAAGCATTTTAATTTATCTGACAAGTTTCAAAGGAGTCTTTCCAATTGTTGGATGTTACAAATGATACTTTTACTTCAGGCTTTTAAATTTGCTGAGTTTAGTCTAGGATGTGTTGGGTAAAGACTGTGAGAGGTGCTGTCGTGTCGTTTTTGTTTCATTTCTCTTAATCCTTATAGAATTAAAATGCAGTTTGTCCAATGACAGCTCACCAAGTTCTGCTTTCTGCACATTACTTGGTTACTCCTAATGTGTCCAGATAATTTGGTCTATAATGCAAGTGTCCACTGTCCTGCTTCTGTGCTGCTAGGCAGGGATCCAAGGATAGTAGCATGTGAAAAACTTGAGTGTCCACATAGGACTTCAGGTTATGGTGTGTTTTAATGCAACTGAGTGCCATGGTAATACATGGTTTTTTGTTATTTATAATCAGGTACTTGCCTTAGTGGACAAAGTCCAGAAGAACTTAAAATGCTCAATGTTTGGACTTGCAGACTACCAGTACTACAGATGTGCAAGTTCAAACGTGATTCTTGGTTATGTTACCCACTGCTAATCAAAGTTAGTCTGTATCACTTCTGTTCACTGTAAAGAATGAACATGCAAGCAGGACATCTGCTTTAATCACACTTTAAATTATAAAAAAAATCGTAATGATTTGTGTGTGTTTACATGGCAATTTGCAGGTACTTGTATGAGCGAATCGATGGGCGAGTACGAGGCAATCTCAGACAAGCTGCCATCGACCGGTTCAGCAAACCAGACTCCGATCGCTTTGTCTTCCTTCTGTGCACCAGGGCTGGGGGTTTGGGCATTAACTTGACTGCAGCAGACACATGTATAATTTTTGATTCTGACTGGAACCCTCAAAATGATCTACAGGTAAATTCCTTTAAGCGTGATAGTGAGGCCTGAGAAGTCCAACCTGATAGATAAAAATTTCATCACTTTGAGTATTGTCTTTGAACATACATGATTTTAAAATGTTCAGGTTTTTAAGGCATGTGTTAAAAGTTTTTTGATGAATACTTTCTACTTGGATAGGAGAGCTTACATTTGATTGTGTTCTGTCTTTTTCTTTCAAACTGATCAGTCTTGAAAAATGGAACACAGGTAAAATCAGTGAGTTGATAAAACCCTTAAGATTTGGTGACACTCTGAAACCTGGGGCTGTTTTTACATGTAGTGACTAACACAGTTTATGTAAATATAGGTGTTAAGCTAAAGCATAATATATAGAAAAGGATTAATATGTATTAAGAAAGAGTGAATTAATCAAGTCTAGGAATTAGATGCTGAAATTGAGTCAATTCTCAAGTTGCAATTCCTTTACCATTTGTATCTGAAGATCAGATAATTTATGAGTTAGCATTTCTTTCTACCTGGTGTTACTGCAAGGGAAATACCACTCAGGAGCATTCAGCAAAGAAAATTTATCTGCATTTTACTTATTACACTCTTTTCAGAAAACTCTTTACAATGTGGAAAATGCCTGGTAGCTTCCACTTACTCAAATGAGTATTCACTCCTCTTGAGTTTGTGCTCTTGTTTTTCTGATTGTCCTACAGCAGAAAGAGTTCTTTAAAAGAATAGTATCTTATTCCTAGATGAGTCTAAATTCTTGCTGCCATTCTCTCTTCCTTCCAAAGGCTCAAGCCCGATGTCACAGGATTGGCCAGAACAAAGCAGTGAAGGTCTACAGGCTGATCACACGTAATTCCTACGAGAGAGAGATGTTTGACAGAGCAAGTCTGAAACTGGGACTGGATAAGGCTGTCCTGCAGAGTATGAGTGGAAGAGAAAACAGTGTTGGTGGTGTATGTAGATTTATTTCCTGAAATAACCTTCCTTTTGCTTTTGAAATCTTATGGGAATTACTTCCAATTACAGAAGCTGCCATTTTTTATTGCTGTCATTTGCATCTCCATTCTCTTTTCTGATGTGGGCTAGCAATGTAGCTGACATAATTTTAAATGTAGTCAGTTACTCTGATAAATCTTTCACGTTTCTTGCCTCTTAAGGTCCACGGTAGGTAATGTCAGAGTTAAAGCAAGGAGCTCTTTAGTTCCTTGTTTTTTCTAATATTAATATAATGTGTTATTTTAAGGTGAGATTCATGTCTAGTATGAATAGGTAATTTTTTAAAGCATGATCATTATGGTACTGATAATAGCCAAAACAAAACAGGCACACTGATAAAAATGTGCTCTGTAACCACATAATAAATTATGTCAACTGTCAGCTAGACTTTTCTCTTTGCTTTTAATAGTCTAGATTTCAGTTTATAAATCATAAGGCACAGTTGGGTTGCAGAAACATAGGAAAGGGAAAGAGAAACAGAATAGACTTGGGGATTTTTTTTCTTGACTGTCTAAACCCGATTTTATTTGCTCAGATCCAACAACTCTCCAAAAAAGAAATAGAAGACTTGCTTCGGAGAGGTGCATATGGTGCCATTATGGATGAAGAAGATGAAGGCTCTAAATTCTGTGAGGAAGACATTGACCAGATCCTACAGCGTCGTACTAAAACTATCACAATTGAATCAGAGGGAAGAGGCTCCACATTTGCCAAGGTGCAGAACAGCAAGTTGTTCTGTGACAGTATAAGCTGTAAATGTAACTGAGTGTTGTAGAACTTATGCTGTGTTTTTTTTGAGTTATGTTTGCTTTTGTTTAATGGGGGGTGTGTGTTAGGTTTGTTTTTTGGGTTCTTGCATCTGTGTATTTATGTTAAACATGCCCATAGCCAAGTCAAATTTGCACATACAGATTGTGTAAATGCCAGATGCAAAGAGCAAAGATGAGTAATGGTTATGTGCTGCCTTTGAAAAGGCTGGATTTTGTCTGAGGTGTAGTGGGCTGCATTAACCAAGAATGTTTCAACAGATTTGTTCATAGATCCATTTGTGTTCAGGTACTTTAAGAGTAGGGGAGAATGTATGTGACAATAATTAATAAGATTAAATATTCTTAATTTGTGTAGGCTTATTCTAAAAATGCCTGACAGAAGAAATAGTTTGAACCTTGAGCTTTTTTGGTAAGAGTTGGAAGCCTCCTAAAATAGCAGAGGGTGGAGAGTGCATGTATGTACATGGGAAGGGGGCTGAGAGTGTAAAATACCAAGCAGTATAACTGAGTTGGAGCGTGGGCACTTCATGAATGCGATTGTGACAATTCCAAAAGGAAAAACAAAGGCAAAGCAAAATGAAAGCTTTTAAAATACAATAAATATACATTTATATTCTTAATAGTAATATTTATAAATACTATTTATTTATATGTTTATTTAGACTTTCTTATATCTTGCTGATTATGGCTTAAGTAAGAACTGGACTTCAAAATATCGTCATCACTGTCTTTTTATCAGAAGAGTTAGAAATTTTTCTATATATTTACTCTTTTCCCAAATGCAGTGTATCAGGGTTTTTTAAATGCCTTCTGAAATTAAGCTCATTCCACGCACTCAAGCTTTGATTGTTGGCAGCTTAAACACCCCTTTGAAATTTCCCTCAAGCGAGTACTTTTGCATGAGATGAAATCCCCAAATGCTGATAAGCCTCTTCAAAAGATTCTTTTTTCTTCCATTTGAGTAATTTAGATTCAGACTTAGAAGCAGAAGAATCTTGCTGCTTAATGTTCTTCTCTCCTGATGGTGCATAAAAGTTCATTAGATTTTTCTGATACATTATGGATCTGATTTTTAAAAATTAAGGGGGAGGAGAACTTTTGAGTTGCTTTGCAGTGGAAGTAACTTCTAAAGTTTTAACAGCTGCTTGGGAGATTTTTGGTGAAATAAGGTCATGCAGTCTTCAAAGCACTGAGGCGAACCATACATTTTGATGTGTGCTCTTGGTAAGATTTAGTTTTATTTGTTACAGGCTAGTTTTGTTGCATCTGGAAACAGGACTGATATTTCACTGGATGATCCCAACTTCTGGCAGAAATGGGCCAAAAAAGCAGAAATAGATATTGATGCCATCAGTGGTAGAGTAAGTACTTTTCTTTTTTTAATGTGTGTTTTTCCAAGTACGTGCTTGCAATTGAATTCTGAAATAGCAGGTGTAGGATTCCTGGTGCTTTTTGATTAATATTTCAACAAATCAGACTTTTTGTGCTGGATGATTTGTGCATGGACAATTGGCCTGCTGATAGCTTTAGTATTTCCTATTTCCCTGCTGTCCCCAAAAAGTTTGGAGGTCTTTGATTTTTGTCAAAGACCTGCAAATGATTGAAAGTGTGGAATTACTCTGACTGCCCTGTTTCTCTGTCTGTCTGGAATCTGCCAAACTAAGACCTACATAAATGTTATAATACTGGAAGTTGTGTCCTATACTTGAAGACATTTCCATTGCTTCAGTTCAGAAAGGTTTCAGTACCCCTTTTTGCTCACAGAGGCTGTAGTGTAGTCTGTGTAAGTCTTCAGCTCAGATGAGATACTCAGTGTTGTTTATGACTAGTATACTGGAATTATGGTGTGAAACTCATTTTTTTATTGCCTTAAATAGCACAAAATATTTTACGTCTTTAAGAGTGTTCACTGTGCTTTACAAAGCAGCTGTTAAAATGACATAAGAATTGTTTCTGAACTGAAGCATCTACTGTAGAAAAATTTACTGCTTCTCTCATGAGGTTTATTTGAAATTTTGCAGAACAGCCTGGTTATTGATACCCCAAGAATCAGGAAGCAAACACGGCCCTTCAGTGCCACAAAAGATGAACTGACTGAGTTGTCTGAGGTGGAATCTGAGAGTGAAGAGAAGCCAAAGCTCCGCAGGCCTTGTGACCGTTCCAACGGATATGGAAGAACCGAGTGCTTTCGGGTGGAAAAGAACTTGCTGGTCTATGGGTATGGTTGTACATCTTTCTTCATTCTAGAAAGTTTTTAAAAATGCTTTTTTTCAATGTACTAAATGGCATATAAATAACTTTTAACTGTGTATTGGCAATAGCCTGGTGTATATACAGAGAATGTATTGAGAAATGGAATTTATCAGGTGCCTTGTGTAAATCTTTCTGGCAATTTGCAATTAAGGAAACATTAATGAAGAAAAGTGAAAATCTTTCTTCCAATGAGATTACAACATTTAGCATGGGCACTGCAGGAATCTCTCTGAGAATCACCACAGTAAGTGCTGCAGGCAGGCTCAAAACTCTTAAATAAAAAATATCTGAAATAAAGGTTCAGTAGGTAACTTGATTTTCATAATTGCAGAATGTCTTGCACTTTTATGAGGCACAAATAGGAACTGAAAACATAACCAGTTATTTTAAGCATATTGAAATCAGACATGTTGATTTGGAAATCAAATCTTGGGTCTTCTCTCACCCATCTTATAAGAAAAATAACTGCAATATGAGTTCCCATCAGTTTTGTGTCTTAGAAGTCTAAAACAATCATTTGTGTATTTTGTAAACAGGCACTTTTTGTTTAAAATGGAGTGTTAAACAGATGGAGTTTTGTTGCAAATGTTGGTTTCTTATTTCCACTCAGTAACTTAAGCTGAAAGAAAAAGGTTGAAAGCTAAGTATTTCACAGAAAAATTCCCTTTTGTTAGTCTGCAGGCTGCCCCAGTGTTTCACTTCCAAGTGCTGATTTGTATTTCACTTTGCACTAGGTGGGGTCGATGGAGAGAAATTCTGTCCCATGGTCGCTTCAAGAGGCAGCTGAATGAACAGGATGTGGAGATAATTTGCCGAGCCCTGTTGGCCTATTGTCTTGTTCACTACAGAGGGGATGAGAAAATAAAAAGTTTTATATGGGATCTCATTACCCCAACAGAGGATGGGCAAACACGAGAGTTACAGAATCACCTCGGTAAGGACTTGACTTGTTTCTGCAGTTAAATATCTTTGCATATATATGCCTGTGGTACTGGGATAAAAACAGCTAAAAACCTCTTGGAATGCATCCTACTTGAAATAAATGGAATTTATTTCAGATACACAATTCAACTGATGGGTGAAGAAGTGTCATTTCTGTTTTGCTTTGGATTTGATGCCTTACCCAAATGGCTTGGTATAGTCTCTGTGAGCTATCATTTCAGTTCAGTTCATAGACCATGTTTTTCTTAATAGGGAACAGACAACACAATTCTTTTTTCTTTTCCCCTCTCCTGCCTTGTCCTTAGTTGGTGATATACTCCAGAGATGCTCTGAGCAGCAAAGAGACTGTGATGTTGATGTTTTTTCTGCACTGCAGGTCACAATACAGGTATAGGATATAGGAACTGTAAGTATCATGGGCATCTATACCTATACCTTTAATATTTTCCATTATATAGGCTTATCAGCGCCTGTGCCTAGAGGAAGAAAAGGAAAAAAAGTGAAGACCCAGGCTAGCACTTTTGACATACACAAAGCAGAATGGCTTCGAAAATACAATCCAGAACATCTCTTGCAAGATGAAGGATACAAAAAGCACATAAAACACCATTGCAACAAGTAAGCAGTAGCTGAATTATGAATGTCTTTCAATTTTTTTTTACAGATTTTTTTTTTCTTCTTATTTCTCATTATCTTAGACTTTAAAACACTTGTGGCACTACAGAGATATAAGTTTTAATGGTGTTACCTTGATTAGAATAATCAAGATTGCAGCATATTAGGAGGTGAATGGATGATTTCACACAAAATAATTCTGTTACAGTTTTTAAAGAAACTATGTGTTTGTCTAATGAGAGAGAGATCTCTTGCAAGCATGTTTGGGATGCCTTGCAGCAGCCAAAGAACTAAGAAGTGGGAGTGCTTAGCAAAGAAAATTAAAGCACTAAAGTTGTTGCCCCTCAGTCTTACATGCTGTTTCCCTGGCATGTTTTCCAGGCTTCTGAGGATCTCAGTTACCAGCTTGTTGAAAGCTTAGTCATGGCCATGCATGAGCTTGTTCTAGATAAATCATTTTTGTGTAGCTGAACATGTCATATTCTGCTTGGACACTTCATACAGCTGTAGTCAAGAGTTGAGGTCAAGCATGGAGTAGCCATTGGGGTCCTGCAGCAAATTGTGACTGAGAAGGAATGGAAAGGTGATGAGGAAGATGTTGATTGTCAGCCCACTTGATCCTTTCTAAGGGCAAGTTCTAGGCAGGAAAAGGGAAATAGCAGGTTGTTCCTAGCAGTGTTTTATAAAGCAAGTGAAGAGTGTTCTACTGACCTGGGTCTTAAGGATTTGAAAGAACTTTTGCAATGAAACAAGTTGTAAACATGATGGCAATAAAAACTGTTAGGTGTCCTGAATTGGAGGCTATCTCCCCTTAACACTGAAGGAATTATGTTTCAGGAATATGTCTTGAAATCTCGGTCATATTACAAAAGATAAAACAAAACCATCCATAGAGACTGAAAGCTATTAGAGTGCTAATATTTTTATTTCTCTTTTTCCTTTGTTTAGGGTCTTACTTCGAGTAAGAATGCTGTATTACTTAAAACAAGAAGTCATTGGTAATGAATTCCAAAAGGTGTTTGATGGAACTGATGCCAGGTGAACTATAGAGAGAGTATTTTTACTTCTTTATGTCAAATGTCAGATGAAAATTCAGTAATCTTTCTAGACCAAAATAAGAAATGTTAAAATGTAATATTTGTATTCTTAGGCTGTGAGGAACATGTTTTTGTTTATTGAATACTTTGTATGAACTTGGCATGAGGAAGTCCTGATTTCTGTTTATGAGTCTAGCTATGTGAAGTGAAATAAGTCAAATAGACTGACAAAGTTAAGTGGAAGATAGAACTCTATCCATTGTAATTGGCAGGGTTTTCCTGTCACTTTATGCATGCTTTTGGTTAGGTGCTGTGTACTCTGATAATTTTTTTTTTTTATTTAGTTTGTTTTAATGCAAATATTACTGTATGGGAATTCTTAAACTCACTGCTACAGGAGATTGTGATGGATAGAAAGTCGTGATTTGTTTCAGTAATGTTTGTGGAAGAACAGTCCCTCTCATGCTATTAAACACAGATAATCCTGGGTTTGCAAAGTTATGCAAGCACAGACTGCTGGGAGTTTTTGAGTTCACTGAGAGGAAAAATACTGTATTCTGATTCTGCTTTCATCTTGTTTCCCTGTTACTGGTCTCTGTCAAATACAAAACAGCAAGCTGTCCGGGTGTTCTGTATTGCTGGTTTCAGCGTATTTGTGGCTTGAAGAGGCGATTTTAAAATCCAACATAAAGTAGAAATATACAAAGAATATAAAAATGTATTTCTTCCTCTGAATATTATTGATATTGGTGTGCTGTTGGCGATTCCCTTTAGTGAAATTGATGTTTGGGTCCCTGAGCCAGATCATTCTGAAGTTCCTGCTGAGTGGTGGGATGCAGATGCGGATAAATCTCTTCTAATTGGAGTTTTTAAACATGGTGAGGAATATGGATGCCTATGCACCTCCCCACTCCCCGTATAAAAACACCCTACACTCAAATTTTTTTATCGTTTACTCTGAAAGTTGAATTTTTGCCACCTTTTTTTCATTTATAGGTTATGAAAAATACAACACTATCAGAGCAGACCCAGCGCTTTGCTTCTTGGAAAGGGTTGGCAAGCCAGATGAAAAAGCAGTTGCTGCTGAGCAGAGAGCAAATGATTATATGGACGGGTATGAGCACTTGGAGGGGGCGTGAATGTTTTGGGACCTTAGAGGAAGCAAATCTGAATTTACATGCTGTACTTTATTCTATTCCTAACTGGTTTTAGCCTAGTTTGATGCCATTGTTTTGAAGAATACTGCTTTGATTTTACTCCTAGAGAGGAGAAAAGAGTCAGGAACAGTGTAACAGAACCATTGAAGTTTAGGATTTCAGTTACAGAAAAGAATGCAGCAACTTGTTAACAAGAGCTCTACCTTGTGTTGCTGTATCAGAAATATTGCATAGGCAGGCACTGAAGTGCAAAAAGCTTCAAAGGCAGAGTGCTGCAGACCTATTTAACTTGATTTCAGGTCAGTCAGCTTGGTCTAGTAGCTTTGTGTAGCTAACCAGTGACCCCAGTAGATCAACTTGAGAATTACTGATAACTGCTGAAAGAGAACTGCTTTTATTCATCATCAGTGAGGTTATCATTTGTGGTTATCATATCTTAGAATGGATGGTGAATTGAGGGGAGCCAGATTCAAGCCCAAGCTGCCATGAAATATTTTCCTTGTTTCAAACAGAAAATTAAATACCGCATATCTCACTAAATTTAAATCAGTTTTGCTTAATTAAAAGAGTGTAAGGACTTGTAAAATATTATTAAGATGTCTTCTTTTTTGTTGAAATTTTAACAGGGATGTAGAAGATCCAGAATATAAACCGGCACCAGCACTGTTTAAAGATGACATAGAGGTATAGTAGGCACCTATTAATAGCTCCTTTTAACACTCATTCACTTAGGCACTTTAATACATATTCCCTTAGAGTGTAATACTTCCACATTCTTGTTGAGAAAATTATTACATTTTTTCTCTAGTTCTCTAAATTGATAAAACTTACTCTGTGTGTTTCTGCAATTGTCTGGTTGGGTGAGAATGGGAGGGAATTGTTGCATAGTTCTGTTGAATGCCTTGTTAGATATTTGTCCAACTGATATGTTCCTCTTCTCCTTTGTCATATTCATAACTTGTCTGCAAGATGCAAGTTGAACCTAAATACCTGGAAAGGGCTGTATTTTAAATTGTGCTTCACTTTTGTTTTTCTACAGGATGATGTTTCATCCCCAGGTGATCTAGTAATAGCAGATGGAGGTAAATACAGAAATCTTGAAACTTGAGCCAATTGTTTTTGTGTTTTGAATTGTTTAAATCTCCTGACTCTTAGGTAAAGCATATTTAGATTGCCTAGAGTAGAACCATAGGCACCAGCAATGATTAACTTCTCTATTTTTCCTGTGACTTGGATTTCACGTAGATGGACAAATGATGGAAGGAGACAAAATCTATTGGCCCACTCAGTCTGCCTTAACCACGCGCCTTCGCCGCCTAATCACAGCTTATCAGCGAACAAGTAAAAATAGGCAGGCCCAGCAGATCCAGCCAGCATTCCCCATACAGACGAGTATGATGCAGCCTCCATATGAAGAAGCTGCGCTAAATCCAAAGATGGCTGCTAAGATTGAAAGACAACAAAGGTGTGTGTAGCATGTAAACACACTTTTTTATATTCCCTTAGATATAAAAAATACTGAAGAAATAATAATGTGTGAAACAGTGAAGAAAACAGAATTTCACTTTTTTTCCTTCTGATCAAGGTGGACAAGAAGAGAAGAAGCTGACTTTTACAGAGTTGTGTCCACATTTGGAGTGGTGTTTGATCCTGAAAGGGGACGATTTGACTGGACCAAGTTTAGGGCAATGGCTCGACTACATAAGAAAACTGATGAGAGCTTGGAGAAGTACTTGTATGCATTTATGTCAATGTGCAGGAGAGTCTGTCGGCTCCCCTCAAAAGAAGGTGGGTGTATATGTTTTTACTTTTTAAATTTGTGTTGTCAGTGCTTACCTTGAAAAGGATTTTCTTTCATGTCTTGCAAAATAAAAATTGGGGAGAGGGAGCTAAGGAAACTTGTTGAGAGTCAAATTGAAAGCTTATAATGGGGAATCAGCTTATTCACTGATTAAAGCCATTTACTTGTACTCATTTGCAGTGGGTTGTTGTTTTTGCCAGGTTCTCACCTTTGTTTTGTTTTAATGCAGAGCTCGTAGACCCAAACATTTTTATCCAGCCAATTACAGAGGAACGTGCTTCTCGGACCTTGTATCGCATTGAACTCCTGAGGAAAGTGAGAGAACAGGCTCTTAGACACCCACAGTTGTTTGAACGACTAAAACTATGCCAGCCAAACCCAGACTTACCTGTCTGGTGGGAATGTGGGACTCATGACTGGGATCTACTTATTGGAGCTGCTAAACATGGAGTTAGCAGGACAGATTATCATATTCTTCGTGATCCTGAACTCTCATTTATGTCTGCCCAGAGGAACTATAATCAAAACAAAGTGGCACTCTCAAGGACTTCTACTCCACTCTTGCATCAGTACCAGATGGCATTATCTGCTTCTCCTCTTACACCTCAGTCAAGACTGTCAGATGCTAAAGTGAACGCTTTTGAGGACACAAAAGCTAAAAATGAAAATCTGAAAGAAGATCCTCAGTCTTCTGAGGAGGAATCTATGTCTACAGAGGAGACACAGACAATAATGAAATCTGAACCCTTGAGTCCCAAAAATGGCACACCAACACAAATTTCAGACCACAGACCTAGTGTGAAGGCTGAAACAGACAGGCGCATGGTGGCAGCAAGGACAGAGCCTCTCGCTCCAAACCCAGCTTCCAAAAAGCAGAGAGTCAGCAAAAGGGGATCTGACTCTAGCTCTGACTCAGACTCTGACTCAGATAGATCATCCTGTTCTTCCAGGTCGTCATCTTCATCCTCTTCGTCTTCCTCATCTTGTTCACACTCTCGATCTGGCTCTAGCTCTTCATCCTCCTCATCTTGTTCTTCAGCATCTTCATCCTCCTCCTCATCATCCTCATCATCATCGTCGTCATCATCATCATCGTCTGAAGAGAGTGATAGTGATGAAGAGGAGGCACAAAAACGTGGTATGTGTGTAGTCTTACTTCTGCAGTATAACTCTTAAACTGAGCAAGTTTATTCTTAATAGAAAAATGTCTAAAAAAGGATATTAAATCCCACAAAAGTAAAGCTTGAATAAAGTAAACTTAAGTATTAACACATTTGCTTGATTCCTCCAAGTGTGTGGGAAGAATTTCAGGAATACTGCATTTTCTTTTCTTCATTTCAATGCCTTGGGTGAGGCAGTTAGGATGTATTGACTGGTTCCCTAAGCAAGGTTGCTGTGCACATGGTTTACATGTGGGAGGAGAATCAAATGGCCAGTGTTTTCTGGGAATATATTGCATGTGTGTATTCCCTGCTGCTGTTTCTTTTTCTTCCTAAAGAGAGATTCTTTTGGTTTTCCCCTTTGTTTTTCCCACTCTTGCTCACCTGTCCTTGTAGCTTCCTCATTGTGCTTCCGTGAAACTTGCAAGTTTTCTTCTGTCCAAGTTCTAGAGTCATGTCAGCTGCTTTTTATTGTGAACTGGATGTGCCCAAGCAATATACTTGCTCTGAAAATCTTCAAAACACCTAAAAAAGACCTAAAAATAGGTACCTGCTTAGAAAAGACTGATGCAACTGCAGCGCGTAGGACCGTGTAAAACTGAGACACTTTCAAAAGCTTCAAAGTAGTAGCAAAAAGCTCTGATAAGTGAAGGGATTTAAAGTTTGTAATAAACAAACCAATCATTACTTAATACATTCTTGACTTTTTCTGCTATGAAGTGTCCTCAGAATGTGAAAAGATTTCTCTAATGTGTAATGCAAATGGTAATAGAGAAGGCAAGAAGATGAAGGCAGGCAGTGGGATTACAGCATACGTAGAGAACCTGGTTTTTTTCCAATACCTCAGGGGAAAAGGCGTTGTGTTAATCAGCTGGATCTTCTTGTCCATGGAAACAACAAATAGAAAACATAGAATTAATTTACTGGGGAAATTATTACTGAGCAACTAAAAAGCACTTAAACAAAATGATTAAGATGCTGCTGCCTGTAGCAGTGGAAGGACATTTTGAGAGGAAACAGTTGTATGCAAACATGGAAACAGTGAGACCAAAGGAATGTTTATATAACATAAATATTTAGGTCAAGATCATGGATACTATAACATGTGCTACAAGTCCAAATATTAGGCTTGTTTTGTGCCAGCTCAGTCTGCTTAGGCGCGTAATGTTGCCATCTCATAAATCAGTCAGCCTTTTGTTTTGTGGCTATTTTGCTCTGAGTTGGTATTGAAGAGATTGGTAAATGCTGGAAAGTTCTCTTAACTTCATCTGCATTTTAATTTTAAGCCCAGGTTTTATTTCATTTGTTGTACAAGTGATTATAGGCCTTTGGCATACTTTTCACATTTGAAGTGTCTTTTAAGAAAATGCTTAATTCTATCAGATGACTGTCAGAACACGTAACTATTGTTAAGGATGAATTCTATTTCTATAGAGCAGTCCCTCTTACTCCTTTTGGTGATGTAATATTTACCTTTTCAGGCCACACTTTTTTTTTGTTTTAGACTATTTCCCCATGTCATAATGAAACATTGTTGTCTGATGGAGGCAAAAGTAAAATAATAATGATAATAGAAATGTAAGAAAGTCAGAGGACATTCTACACTAGAAAGATAGTAGGAAAAAATTGAACAGTTGAAATTTGTGGGCATACATGTTGAAGACCTGGAACACCCAGCATTCCATCCAGTAAATGAAATGGGCTGTTCTTTTAAAGTACTATCCCAGTGTATTTGCCATGTTCTGGTGATAGACAGTTTTGATTTCAGTTTAATTCTATATGTTAGTGAATGTTGGCTTACAAAGGAAATGTTATGTGATGACTGTCTGTTAGATTATTCTGGAGCATGTCTGTTTTCAAATAGCTAAATGTTTGACATGTTAAGCTTTTGAAATATTAGCAGGAATATGTGTGGAATTTACAAGACTAGAAAAGCATCAGCCATCATCCTGCAAAACTCAACAGATTAATTCTTCAGTTTAACTTTGTGTTTGGACTTTCTCTGAACATTGTTCTGTGTATTTTGTTC
>JAOXXN010000015.1:37203-50305 GCA_026770055.1 Myrmophylax atrothorax | reverse complement strand
GGCTTACAGTCAAAAACTTAGAGCTTATTTTCAATTAAAAAATAAGAGTAGGTATACAATGACAAAAAAAATGAGCCTAAAGTAAGGAGTTGACATTTGGATTAAAATACTTGAAATTATTAGAATTAGGTGCTTGATTTAGGCCAGCTTCTGATTAAATGACTGTGATTTGTTGGGATTACATACAGACGTGGATAAAAACATTTCCTTTAAAAAAATTACTACCCTTCACTTGCATTTTGTACTTTCTTGTTCTTTTGCAAAATACCATTAAGGTCTTATTAAATATTTATTTAGGATTGTCTGCCTCTGTGTGTGTGATGTCAGCAGTTCTCAACAGCTCTCATGTCTGTGTAGATTAATTTGGAGAGGGTAGAGGAGGCAGTAATGAAATTTCCACAGTAGAATGGCTTTTCAGAGCCTGATATTCATACTGTTTTAAACAGTCATAAAACAAAAGGCAATTTGTCTTAGCTATTAGATGTAGAGATTATATGTGCTTGCACTATTTCAAGTAGTTTTATTTCCATTTTTTGTTCAGACATGTTTAGTTTTATAAACAAGTATCTGATGCTGGTTTTATTGCATCATTTATTAGGTACTTCCAGTCACTTAACAGCCAGTGCCAATGGAGTCATAGCTGACAGTCAGCCTGTGGTCAAAAAGAGACGGGGAAGAAGGAAGAATGTGGAGGGAGTTGATGTCCTCTTTATGAATAGAAATAAACAGCCTAATCATGTAAGTAAACTTGATTTTGTATCAAAAAAGTAAGATCCACATTACTGTTTGTGCCTTAACTAAGCATAACCAGCTGTTGACATTCAACAGAAAACTTTATTGCTCAAAACTTTGGTGTTTGGGGGTTTTTTTCTGAAATTGTTCACTGATGGTTTATGACTGCACAGATAAGAACTGATGGAGTTTTATTAAATTTATGTATATATACACAATATTGATAACTATTTGTAAAATGCAAGTTTAATTCTAGTTTTGATGAACTTTAATTAATGATGTGTTATTAAAAATTTTGGGTTTGGTCTACTAACACTCCTGACATCCTCTCCTGTAACATCTGTGCTGGGACCTGGTTGCACAGTGACTTGAAGGGGGATCTGTGGCATGAGCAGTCTGCCCAAGTCCTTGAGTCTGTACATCATGGTCTGCAGGACTGTGGCCTTCCTTGAGTCATACATGAAATAATTGTGTTGGGTTGTTTTCTGTGGAGAATTTAGTCAAATGTTTTTCATTTCTCCAGGTTAATCCAGGTATTAACTCCTGTCAGGTTCCTGCAGGAATAAACCCAGCACTCACTTACACACAGCCTCAAGGAATGCTTGATGCAGAGAGTCCAGTTCCCGTTATTAACCTGAAAGATGGAACAAGACTTGCAGGTGATGATGCCCCCAAAAGAAAGGATTTAGAAAGGTGGCTTAAAGAACATCCTGGATATGTTGAAGATTCAGGAGCTTGTATTCCTGTGAGTATTCCTTCCAGTTCTGCTTTAGCTAAATAGTAAAATATTTTTCATAAGTTGTATTTGGATTTGTGTTCTGTATTATTACAGAGAATTACTCCTTTGTTCTTCTGTTTTGTTTAGGAAAAGAAAAATGTCCATTTCTTTTACAATTTGAGTTTGCAACCCTTTGTTTTTCCTCACAAATGTAATTGCCAAGAAAAGCAATACTAAACCAAGACATTCAATCTTTGTTTTATTTCACCCCAAGATTTTAAAAAACTGCCTAGGATAAGAAAACTCATACTACCATGATACTGATGATGGGAGGTGAAAATGTATAACAGTATGTTTAGTGATGTGCAAGAGGATTAAAGACTTTACTGTGGAATGTGTCTCATACCTACATTACAGTGCTGTGGTGCTGATGTTTGTGTGGGTATGATCATCTCATTTTGTTACCTCTGAATTTGAGATTTGTTAATGTGGAGCATGATGTAAGAAAATCGTGTATGATGTCTGGAATAACAACCTTACTTCTCCATAAAGATGTTCTATTACAAACCAGCAGCAACATTCCAGACAGTCAAAGCACTGCTAAAAACTGAAAAGCAAAGCAATGGGTAGAGGCATCAGAGAGAAGATGCTGTTTACTGTGCTGCTCATTAAATGATTGTGATTATTAAATTACTGTTGCTATTAAAATATTTCTGAAATCGAAGATGATTTCAAATGAATGCCTGACTTGAGAATGCACAGTTATCTTACCATTTTTAGAAGTTATGTCAGAAAGATAATTGGCTTTTTAATTCCTTTATAACAGAGGATGCAGCTGCATGATGGGAGGCCCAAACAAAAAAGACACCGTTGTCGAAACCCTAATAAACTGGATGTTAATAGTTTGACTGGGGAAGAACGTGTTCAGCTCATAAATAGAAGAAATGCCAGAAAGGTATTCATGATACTGTTCCCATTCTGATATTGTCCAAATGAAACATTACCCAAATGAAGAACTCTATACACTACACTTGCTAAAACTGTGTGAATGTACAAGTGAAAGGTGTTTGTTTAAAGAGTTTGGCACAGAGCAAGAAAGTCAATTATAGTCTTCCAGTAAATGTTTTTCAGCTGTACGAATATGTAAGATAAGGATAGAAGCTTAGCCCATGGTTCATGTTCAGATATAACTGAACACTCAGTATGGTGCAACATTTGTGACAGTGAGTCAGACAGAAGCAGGGCCAGTAGAACATGTGCTGTTCTGATCAAAGTGGCAACATTGTGAGAAGTTGGCAATTCTGTGTAATTTTCTCATTACTATTTTTGACATGATTAAAATTATATTGGTTGCACATCATGCCGAGAAACTTGTCCATTGGAATTGCAAAAATCCTGTGTACTGCATTATTTTGCTTTTGTCAGCTCTGTCTGGCATGTGACCTTTATGGTCAGTGTGTGTGTGTTGGCTGTCAGTCACATTTCTAGGTGAAACAGTAGTGTAACAGGAGAACAAAAGGAGAAGGGGAATTCGTGCATAAAAACCCAACAGTGGAAAATGTAAGAAAAGGTGTTGAAGTTTTTGGACAGGTGATCCAATTTTGGGAACAGTTGAGTAGGCTATGAGGAAGGCCAAAAGGCAATACTCAAGAGAAGCATGCAAAACATCACTGGTGTCTCCTGAACAGATGTGCACAGATGTGTGTGATGGTGTCTTTGTCAGTGTAGCACCAGAGCAGCAGTCCAGTGGGAATCTTTGAGGTATTGTATCCATATAAGGAACATTTTTTTCTTGTGATACTGGTAGCTTTTCTTTTGGTTAGAGTAGGTGCAAGGAAAGCAGGAATTTTTTTTGTCTGCTGCTGTATTAAGATCAGAGGCTTTGTCCATCTGTGTAGGGGAGTGAAGCAGAATTTGAGTCTTTAATCTCCTCAGTGTATTGAGACAGCAGCTCTGAAGAGGAACCAGAGATTGTGAGTTTCTTGAAACTGGGATCCTTGGCTGCTCTGCAGCGAGCTGTGCCCTGAGGAATCTCTTCAGTTACTGATCAAGGAGTGAAAGATTTGATCTTGCTTTACTCTGAAAACCTGTGTTTTCATGATGGCTTTTTTTCTCTCATGTTTCCACACCACAGCCGAGACTTGGTTACTTTATTAATCTCAGTTTTCCCATTGATAACTTGCCTCCAACTTCTCTGCATCACCAGACTCATTCTTCTTTTTTAGTTCTGTTATACTTTGAGTAGCATGGGGTGAGGGGACCAAAAGTAGCCCAGAAAATGTGAGGTTAAGTTGCAGTTTGTAGAGAAAGTTGAGCAGAAGCTGCAACTTTTTTAATTTCTTCTTTTTGAATCTGAATAATATATCTGATGAATCTAAAAGCTTACTTTCCTGCTTATATGATTTTATTATGATATACTGTTTAGCAGTTTTAACTTGGTCTTTTTTGCATGAAAAAAAATCTCAAGAACTAATTTCATGATTTCTACTCTTAGTAGAAGTATTTTTAGAAGTTGACTGAGATAATAGAATAGGAGTGATACAGTGAGTAAAGGAAAAGTTTGACAGGACTGTACTTACAACCTTCTTGGTAATACTTGGACCACTATTCTTTATTCACGTGGTAGCTCTTTTGTTTATTGCATGTCTAAACAAACTCTGATACTAAACCTGAGTTGGAATGTTAAATGTTGAAGTTGAGAAGTATCAGTTTGAGTTTAGTAGATTTAGAGTAAATCATATGCACATACACCACCAGGAATCAGTCAAAAGCTGTATCATTCTCCTGAGAATTGATTTGTTTTGTTTTATTTGAAAGACAAAAGTGAAACTGTGTCAGGTATGAATGTTGCCTCTTTTCTTATCAAATGGGAAGTACTTGCTGATTTTTATCTTCTGCTTCTCAGGTTGGGGGTGCATTTGCCCCCCCTCTGAAGGATTTGTGCAGGTTCTTGAAAGAAAATCCAGAGTATGGAGTGGCTCCTGAATGGGGAGAAGTTGTAAAACAGTCTGTGAGTATTTACAGAATAAGATAACCATGACATGAAATGTATCTGAAAAGCAAACAAGGCAAACAGGAAAAAAAGGCATGCCAAGAGGTGTGCTTTTAGTTTCTGGTGTTACATTAAATGTGGAACGTGAGTCACTGTCAGCTTTGTTCCTGCCAGCCTAGTTTGGTAAGTGGTTTGCTGGCACAGCTGTGAGTAGGAGGAAGGGGAGGAACAGTGGCTGGCAACCCCAAATTAGAGACTTTGTTGAAGGTGCTAAAATACTGAGACTCTTTCATGTCTTAAATGCAGCCTTAATGTTTTTTTAGGAAAGATATTAGCCCAGGTTTTGTTTAAGAATAAGAATACTTTTTTAAAGTAGCAAATTTGCAGTTACGAAGAAAAATTGCATGATTTTCAAGATCCATTTTTAATATTTATTTTATTTTGTAATTAATTCATCTGTAGTGTGCACCTTTGAGAAATTACTACCCTCAGTCTTGCCTTTGAAGATAAGGACATATTGTGAACTTCTTTTGAACAAAGTTACGTTGTATAGTAAAGAATGATTTCTGTGTAACTTGGTTACTCTTCCATTTCACGTGTCTAACAAAAGTGAAGATGATTTTGTCAATTTTCTTTACAAGTTTATTTCCTCACTTACTATAACTTGTCAGTTTATTTATGCTACACCTTCAGCCTCTGGCAAAGACATGACCAAGTTAAATTTTTTTCTAATTCACTATCGACAGAACTTGCAGCCTTTCTGTGAAGCTCTAAATGGCAGTCTCTCCCATACCCTGGTGCAACGTTCTTGTAGAAAAATAGATAACTAGGAACAGGATTAGACTGCTGTGAATAGAGGTATAAATAATAGCAGAATTACTTTGAGAATTTAGTAGTTATCCCCAGGACAGAAGAACACAGCTTGAGTTCTGAATTCTTCCAGTTGTGATAGGCCTATTTATATTAGAGATATTTGCTCTGGGGACAAAAGGTGATTGTAGTATGGAGCTGAGTAGTAGTTGATCTTATGATTACCCTTTTAAATTTTCAAGGCAATGCATTTGGAAGGGAATATTAGTGTCCACTGCAATGTTAGGTAGGAGAACCTATAGAGGTGAAGTAATTCTGTACAAATCCTAAATAGAGGTGCTCCAAATTTAATTTAAATTCAACTTGAGTCTTTGCTGTTTATTCTTATGTATGCGATGAAATATGAGTACACTAAACAGACAATAGCAATAATAAAAAAGGCTCAGAGATTGCTGGTGTGTGTGCAACCACACATATTTAACTTCAAATTGAGTAGTGAATTAATCTGTGACATGACTGCCATGTGATAATATTTCAAAGCAATGCTGTTTTAGATTGAGCTTGTTTCTGTAATTAGCTATATTTGGCTTGATCTGCCAGCAAGCCACTAAGGATGAGTGGGTAAGGATAAGCAGAGGGTGTGAGAAGATCCCTGTGTGGACCTCACTGTGGAAATAGTCCCTTAGCCATTTGAGATGCAGTAGCAAAAAGTCATCATAAATGCCAGGGAGTTGTCTGGATAGAAGGTGCTGTGCTGACACACCAGCACCACCTCTGGCAGTCCCTGTACACTTGAGTCTTACATTTGCTTTTCCTTTGCCATCTCTAAGCTCTCAGAATGCTAACAGGGCCGCTGTGTCTCCTGCAGGGGTTTCTCCCGGAAGGGATGTTTGACCGTATCCTGACGGGCCCCGTGGTGCGGGAGGAGGTGAGCCGCAGGGGGAGACGCCCCAAGAGCGAGACCGCCAAGGCGAGCGCCGCCGCAGCCGCGGCCTCGGCCACCAGCGTGTCCCTGAACCCGCTGCTGGCCAACGGATTGCTGCCAGGCGTGGACCTGCCCGGGCTCCAGGCCCTGCAGCACAACCTGCAGAATCTGCAGTCGCTGCAGGTGACCGCGGGACTGATGGGGATGCCGGCGGGCTTAGCTGCTGGAGGAGAAGCCAAGAACGTGGCTGCCATGTTCCCCATGCTGCTGTCAGGGATGGCTGGATTACCAAACTTGCTGGGCATGGGAGGACTTTTGACAAAGTCTACGGAACCCATTTCAGAGGAGAAAAAGGGAAACGATTCAAAGGAGGTGGATATAAAGAAAGAAAGGACAGAAGACCAAAATACAGATACTGGTGGTGAAAACTCTGTTTCAAGTTCTCCTTCAACATCCTCTGCTGCTGCAGCTGCCAATCCTCTCTCTCTTAACCCTTTACTTTTGTCCAACATACTTTACCCAGGGATGCTTCTCACTCCAGGCCTTAATCTTCATATCCCAGCTTTGTCTCAGTCTAATATTTTTGATGTACAGAACAGTGAAAGCAATGACACAGGCTCAGCCAAGCCCACAGAAGAAAAGGAGGAAAATTCTAGGGTTAGAGATCAGGAAGACAAAGGGGGAACAGAGCCGAGCTCTCACAATGAAAACAGCACAGATGAGGGTTCAGAGAAAGCAGACGCTTCATCTGGATCTGATAGTACATCGTCTTCATCTGAGGATTCGGATTCTAGCGATGAAGACTGACCCCAGACTCTGCACTTAAATTATAAACTGATTTTGAATTTATTCTTTAATTATTTCATTGTAAATAACCCAGTGTTGAGTGCATCAATGATTTACTGACCGAACATTTCAGTATTTGTTTAGAAGTGCAAACTGCTTTCAGAGACGTTTTGCATGTAATATTTCTTGAAGTTCATAAGTTTCTGAACTTGTATGTACTATCAAATACACAATGGTGTAAAATTACAACAAAAGGCATTATAATTTTGTTGGGGGGTTAATTTTATGAAAATAATGCTCAAGTAAGAGCTGTATATTTAATATATTTGCAGTGAACACAGAATACTTTATGCATATTATTGATTTAATTTGAATATAGTTTTACAGCCTCCTTGACACTTATAATTTACAGATCAAAACTCAGCAATAATTTGGGCAGCTAATGAATGTCATGAAAGCTGTAGAATCTACATCACCATCCATTGCTTTAATTACATGAAAATGCTCTAGTGTTGTGATGCACTGCTGTTTCCAATTCAGGTACAAGTGTGTTTAAAAGAAGATAAATTTTTCCCAGTCAGCCAATTAAACTGGCTACCTGTTACCTCAGCTGAGTTAGTTTAGGAAGTTTACATTGGTTTCTATTTCTTGTTTTCAGGTTTTGTTTTGTTTTCTAAAGACATCCTGTACAGCATGTTAAAATCTGAGTTATCTGAGGTATGACTGTTGGGGTTTTCTTTCCCCCTTAATACAACTGTTTTCTTGGACAGCAGTAAGGGGAAATTAAAGCAAAAACTGTCTTATCTCATGCTACTTGGCACCATGTAGATCTATTTAGTTTACACCTTGCAAAGTTTTGGGCTCCCTCTGCAGAATTAAAAGTCCCGAAATGAGGAGTAGTTTCCCCAAGACTCAGAAGAGGCAAACTGTCATAAAGTGCCACTGAAAAGACCTTTCAACACTGCATAATTCATGTAAAAATTGTTTGTTTGCTTTGTTTGTGTAGATTTCTATTTGTGTTTTATGTCATAAAACCTCCTGGAGTTCCCAGTTAATAATGGTAAATAAAGTACAGGTAGTTTTGAACTCCTTTTGAGTTTAAACTTCTCTGCAGATTTAAATCTGACTAAATATTATCCAAAATCATTATTTGGATCTCACTTCATATATTATGCTGAGTTACCCACTAAAGAAAAAGCACTTTGAATAGTAAGGATGACAAATTATTTCTTGAAACCACAGTAACAGGGCATAAAGCCTCTGTTTAAGTCCAAATCCTTAGAACCCTTCACTATATAAAATCTAAAATTTGATGTGTGATATGATTCCTCCTTCTTCTTAAGCTGCTATTACTCTGACACGGTCGAGGCCCAGATTAACATTTACAGAACTTCTGAACTGACTGAAACTTCAGTTTGACCTTGGTTACATCATTTGTGGTCCAAGAATAGGCAAGTGTTAAGAGAAAATAGATACAGGTACTAGTGAAAGTCATTGAAAAAGCTTTACAAAGGGATAAATTTAAAAATAAAAAACAAAAACTGTATATTTTGATATAGTTCTGTTGCTTGCTTGTACAGTAAAACAACTGTGTTGTTTTTTATCAAGAACTTTACCAATGAAATATAAGTTTCTATGTGCAAAATAACTAGCCCCATGATTAGAAGCAGTATTAGCTGTAATTACACAATTATACAAGTACCATTTGGATTGTGCTGGTTACGTATTTTCCCAGATAGTGTTCTGATTTTTGGCCCTTCAAGCAGTGTCTTAGCAATAGTGAAAATCAAAAACTGCCAAGAGAAGGGGGTAGCAATTCTTCATCATTAAAAAAAAAAAAGTATTTCGTATTTAATATTTTGCCCTTTGTAATATAGCACTTTTATTTAACTAGGATGCATCTATTAAATAGCCAAAGTTTTACAAGCAGTTATTAACTTCATTTGCTGATGGAGTATGTCAACAATGCCATCACTTCCCACCCTTCCCCCACAAAACAAGTCTTGTGGCTAAAACCTAATTTATATCAGATTTATGAAATAAAGTATTTTCCTATTATGGTCAAGTGAGTTTGGTTACCATTCTAGTGATTCTTTCTATGTAATAAGGCAATTACAGTTTCAAGTAATGAAGACTGGTGTAGACTTGAACATAATATATTTGGTTTATTTTTCATCAGTTCGAACCAGAAGGGGAAAAAATGTTCCACTATCAGCTAAACTATATGCACATACGGTTGTATAAAGTTAAGGGTTATAAGGAAACCTCAGTAGAATTACACTAATACTGAAGTTAAAATTAAAAGGATATCCAAGGTGATGATAAAGTGTGTGTTGGTAGTTACTAAAAAAACCTTAGCTGTTATTGCCTTGTATTTCTATCCCTTGTTTCAGGCTTCATGATCCAAGTCTTAGTCCAGGTTTTTTTTGGACATTTGCAATATTTGCCAGTTGTGTTCTGTGTAGTCTGGATTTGCTTTCTGTAGTTGAACGAGCGTCTTAAAAAGTCATTTGTAATTTATTGAATTACTTTCTATGATGTTCTATAGAGCAAATGGAAGTTTAATTATTTTTTATTAAACATATTCTTTGACTACCCGTGATGTCGGCCTCAGTATGTGAAAGTAATGCTGTGTAAGGATCAAACGTGCATCTTCCAGCAGCAAGTCAAGTTTCAGGGATAAGCTTTAAAACTGAAATTACTCTTAAGATCTTAAAAAAAAAGACAAGTAAGCCAAGGAAGTAACACACACCGCCCCCTGCCCAAGACTGTGGTTTACTCTTGTATAATTTTACTGGGAATCAATTTCCTCTACTTGTCTTGTCTTACAAAGTGAGCTGTTGTTCCCAGCCCTTCAGTGCTTGTGGTTCAAAAGCAACATACAGTGTAGATTCTGGTCCTGAAGTTGCCTTAATTTCAAATAACGATGCATCTCATGTTGCAGGGTAAGCAAGTTGGCAGTGCAGTACCTTTTGAACCTTTCTTTTTAAAACTTTGCATTACTTTCCACATGTTTATTAAATATTTTAATTACATATCCAGCATTTATTATTGCTAGTTTTCATATATTTCACACAGGGCACAGACATTTCTCCTGAACCCAAGTTGTCTCCTGGTTGTCCAGTGCCACCCTGTTTCAACCTGCCATTGCATTTGAATGATTCGGTGATATTCTGCTTATTTATTTTGTTCTGAATTTTGTCTTCATATCATGATATCCTTCCTGAGCTTCTGCTTCCTCAGATCTGCACACAGGTGATAAAAATGCACATACACATGAACTCTGTTCTCAAGTTCTCCTGTTTCTTTTTTCCTTGGAAGTCCTGCAGAATCCTTAGTAGTACATTTTAAATTTATTTGTAGAGTCTGTAAATCGAAATACAAGTAGGATCTGTTTCTCAATTTAACCATTTCCAAGAAATAGACAATACAGGCACTATATTGGTGGTTAATTTCTTGCTTTCCTTTGAAATTTTTTGAAACGGTACCTGAATATGATGATTAGATGAGACTCTTAACAAGGTATCCCATGCAAATTCCTGTCCTATTTATTATACTTTGAGAAAATTATTTCTTCCTTGTTATTTACTAATGTATTTTTCACTGATTGCTGTGTAGAACAGTGCTGTGCTGATCAGCCTTTAGAATGAAGGTTTAATTCTTCCTGCCTGCATTCAAGCTGCAGTGAGATGAGGTGTGTCTGGTGTACAGGGTTAGTATAAAGGGATCTGCAGTGTAGCTTTAAGAGAAATTATTTGTGATGTGCAAGTTACTTACAGTTGTATCACCAGTTTCTGATCTAGTTACAATGATCTTCCACATGAGCAGGTTGTTGTTTCAGTGCAGTGTGGCACTTACAGTGCTGTAGTTGGCCAACAATTACAATTTTACATCTGTAATTGTTGGGACATTGGGCTCATGTCAGTCTGCAGTGGAGACCAATTGTACTACTGTAGCTACGGGAGTTTACAAAATAACTCCTGCCTTATCTAAACGTCCCTAATGTTACACAAACAGGCAGTATGAATTCTTTGTTACATTTAGAGGAAAGGGAAATAAAGATAAAAGCTTTCCAGGTTTTTTTATTTTTTTTTTTCTTTAATGCTGGCTCCTTGCAGGCTCTCTCACAAGGAAGGAAGAAAAATGCCATGCACAAGATCCCTCATGAAGTTACAGTGCAAAATAATGGCTTGTTTTCCCTGCCTCCTGTCTGCTTCAGTTGTGAACAAGACCAACAGTGCACAAGTCTTGTTACTGTTCCAGGTAAGGCCTCAGGAATATAAGGGAGGCTTGTTGGGGAAATTCTTGGGATCCTAATGTCAGATACGGTATCATCTGTCTTTCACTAGTGCTCACCCAAAACTTGTAGCATGTCCTCAAACTCATTTCTGTTCTGAGAGGATGAAAGCTTTGGGAAACTACCACGTCAGCTCCTCTGCTTCAGTTTGTGATCTGTGTGCAGCTTCTCAAAGCAGGTGGCAATATCATGTTCTTAAGCAAAGTTTCTGAAACTCCAGGACAGTAAAAAATGTTACTGTAAGGTAGCCAAGCAGTTGTCAGGGACCCAGCTGAGAGAGAGTCTGTGGCTGTAACTTATGATATTAGTAGATATAATAATATAATAGATACAATTCCAGTAGTGGAAATGATTCAAGTAATTAACATGCCCAGTGAGGATAACTTTATTACTCTTGCATTTTTAAGGGCTGTGGGAGGGCAGGAGAGGAGAGGCGGAGAAACAAGTGAAGCAAAGTCCTCAGGGGTCGAAGAGATATCACTGTGTTTATGTCTAAACTGTTTCTTGTCTAACTTTTCACCATTACGTGAAAGCTTAGCTTTTTTAAAAGTCTTGTGCACAAGAACAGTCAAGTTAAACCATTTATTTATGAAGTCTGGATGCATAAAACCATAAGGAAGTACAGAGGTGTAATCACAGCATAATAACCTGACCTTTAACCTTGGCTTTGTTTATCATTCAGTATTGTGGGGGTTTATTCCTTTTTTTTTTATGCAAAAGATTTTGAAAGAGCAGACTAATGTTTCTCAGTAGAAATTAAATACTGAAATGCTGCTTTCTGCTTTAATGGGTACTGTAAATCTAGCTAAACAAAAATGCCCTACAGCATTATATAGTCCTCTGGGGCATAGAGAGCATCCCATCAATGCCCTGCAGACCTGAGAGCAGCTGCTGCCTCACTGCAAAGTGCACAGCTCTTCTGTGTTAAAAAAAAAAAAAAAGAAGACATTAAATACAGCCAAACCACTAGTGCCAGTCCAGAGAGCTGTAGGTATAGGGGGGACTCTGCTGCCATCACCATCTGCCAGTGCCAGCTCAGGCTTTTTGCTGCTCTCACTGCTGGGTTTAAACATGTGTTTGTGTCCTGGGTCACATCTCAGGTCACCCAAATCATCTCGTCTTGACATTTCTTTTTTTCCTCTTAAGCTTTCAGTGTTAGTGAAATATCAGTAGTAGAAAATCAAGCAGGCAGAGCCAGTAAACCTGTTCTCATAAAGTTTTTTTGATCACTTAAGTGACTTGTACCTGCTCCAGGACTGACCTCTCAGACCTCATTTTTGGGAGCCTCCTCTGCTTGGTGGGGACTTTGCCAGTGCCATATCCTGCTTTATCTTTGCAAAGTGTTGCTGTTTGTACTTTGAAATCAGTTGATTCTCTCCCAGTTACTGGGGTAGCCCTTTAAAAGCTTTTTGACTAAAAGTGCTTCAATAAAAAGTGAATCTGCGTTATTTTGCGGCCTTGTTGTGAAATGCCTTTTCTTGGTGCTGCTCTGAAGCTGCGCCTGAAGCAGCGCAGGCCGCGGTTCCAGGACAGGGCCCGGATCCATCGCCAGGAAGGTGTCGGTGAGACGGACAGGGGAGCGGGCACTGCCCAGCCCCGTGTGTGCGGTGCCCGTGCGGGTTCGGTGCCCCCGTGGCGACAGTGACAGTGTGTGTGATGACCCCGCAGTGTCCCTGTCCCTGTCGGTGGGTTTGGTGTCCGCACTGTCACCATCTCTGTCACTGTCCCTGTCCCTGCCTCTGTTCTGTGCCCGCACTGTCACTGTCTCAGTCACCATCCCCGTCCCTGTCTCTGTGTCCTCCCCCGGCCCCCCCGCGGGCCCCGCGCGGTGCATGGATGGAG
>JAOXXN010000015.1:25185-36148 GCA_026770055.1 Myrmophylax atrothorax | reverse complement strand
GGGGGGGTGGGCGGGGGCGGCCCTGGGGGCGCGGCGGCGTCTCCCTCACACCGGGAGAAAACAGCGCAGTTCGGAGCCGTGGCGGGAGAAAGGTGTTAAAAATAGACGTGCCCCGTCGCTGCGGCCCTCCCGCCTCGGCCGGCGCGGGTGTGTAACATTTATGAGCTATTCGCTGTCCATCGAGGGCCCGCCGGGCCGGGGGGCAAAGGGCGAAGGGGAAGGGCTGTGTCACGTCGTCCTCGCAAACAGGAACACGCGTGACGCGCCGGGAGGCGCCTTATCGGGGGTGGCGTGCGGGGAAGGTGGCGCTGGAGATAAATAAACCGCGGCTGTCCCGGGCGCTCCGGCACCGCCAGAGCCGCGCCGAGGGCGGCCCCAAACCCCGGGGGAAGGAGGAGCCCTCGCTGCTCTGACAGCGCCTCTGCCCCACGCGCTCGGGGCCATCGGGATGCTCGGGAGGGACACCGGCCCGAAGTGTGTGTGCTTACCCTGCTCCGTGATCCCTCATAGCCCAGCAAAAGCACAGCATCGAATTCAGTTTGGCCCCTTGTTTTACTCGTCCTTTTCCGATTAAAATGTTACTACTTGATGGAAGAGGGAGAATAAAATTTCAGGTGTTCATTAGAATTAATTTTTGTCCTTAGGTAGTAGACTGAATAATTGTAATTTTGTGTAATACAGAGCAAATGGAAACGATGTGTTTCTTTTCCCACTGTGGATTCAGGGCAGAGTAATGTTTTGGTAGCAAGGAACTGTAGCCTTTTTTTAATATATTAAAAATCAAGGCAGTACAAAATGCTCTAGGAGAAAACCAGCACTAAAAATATATTGCTACACTTTGTCTCAAGTGTGAAATTTATCGTGGTTACCGATAATTTTAGTTTGGACGCAGTTCAATGTTAAGTATCTGTTCAGCACCTGCTTTCTTGTAGTTAAAAACACAAAAGCACAACAAAACTTTGGAACAGCAAATCAACTTTGTCACTGGCTGAACTTCATCAGTTTAGGACACAGTTCTTTTCCTTGATGTTGGAGTAGCTGAAGAGTATGTTTTACATGCAGTGAAGTCTTCTAGATCTCTGATGTTTTGATTCACAGGGAAACGATATGCACTGGCTGGCTTGTGCCTTGTATGTGGCTTGCAGGAAGGCAATTCCAACTGTGAGCAGAGGGACAGCTGAGGGAAATTACGTGTCCTTAACGAGAATCCTGCGCTGTTCAGAGCAAAGGTAACTTTTCTTTTCAGTGATTTTTAAACACAAAACTCAAGGACTGCTTATCAGCTTGTGAAATACAGAGCTAGAGAACAAAAGCTGAATGTATTTCTTGTTTCCTGCATTTAGAGGTAGAATTTGTATCACTGGAATGTTTGTTTTATAGCTGGTTGCCACAGAAGTGGGGCAGTTCCATTTGCTCAGTACTGTGTTCTAAAAACACTGGTTTTCAAAATAAGAAATTTACTTCCTTCTCAAAGGAGAAAGAAGCCAGGCACTGAAGAACAGTCAGTTTTTGGAGTGTGCAAAGGGTGAACTTCTCACAGGAGAAACCACTTTTAATTGGCTGTGAAGGTGTTCACACAATTTATCTTATTTTTTTATGTAAGAAAACTTTGCTTTTCACATGTTTGTGCTTTATGAGACTAAAGTGATGTCAGATCTGATAAGCAAATCTGTGTCAAATGTTTATGTCCATAAAGCAATGAAGAAGAGCTTCCTGAAACAACTAACTTTATTTATTAGCAATCTGATTGTTTTCCAGATATTCAGTAGGAAGGCACAGAAAAAAAAAGAGAATGATCTTATGCACTTTTTCTCCCATTTCCTCTGCTGTTGGTTTAAACACTGCGAAAGTGTTCCTCTATAAACTCTTTTTCCAAGTCAGAAATTCGGGGAATTGAATGGGGTTAAATTGTTTCTGTGATCTGGGCTATCAAAGACTAATAACAGTGAAAAAGACTTTGTAGATAATGAAGCAAAAAATGAGTGAAAGTCAAATTTGCTAAAACTTACAGGGTTTTTGTACTTTGTAGAATGTTCTTAGCATTGTAGAACTCAGAATTTGTTTTATTTAAGTTAATAAATTATTCTGAAAAATGAGGGAAATCTGATTTTAGCATAATCTGACTGTTGGAGCTGATTTTGTCTTTGTGAGAGAACGTCAGAACGGAGGGTACATCGTTAACACAGTTACCAGCTGAGGATGTAAAACATTTGCGAGCTGTCTGAGCTGATCCATCCTTGTGGGTGAAGGAGCTGGCTCTGAGCTGCTTGTCATGTTTGCAGTACCATCATTTTATCAGTAGTTTGGGAAGTAGAAACTGCACTTTTGCTGAAAATGTATGGTTTATTTCTGCAAGAGAAGCAGCTTTTCAGATCTAACCCATTTGGTATTTTCAGCTTGATTGAGTTTTTTAACAAGATGAAGAAGTGGGAAGACATGGCAAATCTACCATCCCAGTTCAGAGAACGAACTGAGAGATTAGAGAGAAACTTTACAGTCTCTGCAGTCATTTTTAAGAAGTATGAGCCCATTTTTCAGGACATTTTCAGGTATCCTCAAGAAGATCAACCTCGTCAACAGAGAGGAAGAAAACAGAGGTACATTTCTATTATTACCAGACTGATTTTAGAGCATTACTGTAGGAAAAATATAATGAAGTTTCTTAGTTGTATTTTGACTGTATTTTCACAAGAGTTGTTTATAATATCAGAGTTGGTCTGTCTGTCCTTGCTGGAATTTTTTTTAATCTCTTTCAGTTTTGGATCTCACAGGGTACAGGAAATCCCAATGCTAAGTTTCTGTGCTTTGGGGAGTGGGGGAAAGGGGAGAGATTCCAATCAGCTGGTATTTCTAAGATGGGAAAGGATGTAAAAATTTGATCCTTGTATGATCTGCATCCCTTTAATAGCTCATGGTACAACTCAGCCTGTTTCACTGCCTGGTAACTCCCATGGTTTTCTTCATAGGTGCAGATCTTGTGGCTGTTTTCCTTCCCACTGGAAGCTTTGTTTCTTTGTTACTGTTCGTGTAGGAATGCTGTGAAAATGAACCATTACTGGGGTCCCACTTGTGTCTGCACAAACCAGTGTGCAGCTTTTGCTGTTACCTTCACTCAGGGTTTTTGTGGGAAAGGGGTAAACCTTTGGCCACGCTGTAGTAAAGCTTAATTTCCTCTTGGAATTACTGACTGTTTATGGTGTTGTATCAGTTTTGATTGGTTGAGCTTATTGGGTGTCTCTGCTGTATTTTCCTCCAAAAGACGACAACCATGTACTGTGACTGAAGTTTTCCAGTTTTGCTGGGTGCTGTTTGTTCATGCAAAAGGTAAGAGATCTGAAAGGGATTAAATACAGCAAACATGGGGTTGTTGGCCATTACTTTGTATCAGTCCTTAAAACACCGAATAGGTGGGGGCATTTCTGAATTTGGGAGTGTTTTTGGAGAAGGGGCCTTCTCACAACAGCTGGAGGAATGTATTCTGTCTTTATCTCCCCAGCTGTGTTTTACCACACTTCCAAGGTAAGCTACATGACCAAATAATTTTTTAGGTTTTATGTGTAATATTTTTATGAAGTTTTCAGTATTGTGGAGATTTATGCTGTAATTCCAAGGGGGAAAAAGTAATTTAGTGAATTCATATTTAGATGTTACTGTAATCCAGAAGGAGGGGTGTGTGTGTACACGCTACTGGGAACAAAAAATATTTAAATTTCTCCTAAATTTTCAGCAATGCTGAAAATATTTAGTAAGTTTTCCTATAACCTAGTAGAAGGAATACAATAAAATTTTATGTGTGAATACTTTCACAGCAGTAGCACAGATACTATTCTGATTTTTTGGATAGCCTTTTTGCCACCCCAACCTTTTCAAAAACTGAGCACACAGCAGGTGTAACCACATGCATTAATAAATAGGTCTGCATGTGCTTCTCTTGTGAGGGTGATTTTCCCTTGCATTTTGGACATTGCAGTGTGTTCATCAATGGGCAAGTGTCTTGAAGATTTGGATTCCTTTGGGAGATGTAAGGAGATCATCTCTGGATATGCTGCTGTAGAAATAATGCTGTGAACAGAAAATATATTGCAATGTACATGTAACCTTTATGGTAAGAGCAGCCCTAAAGCTGATAAGAACAGTAGAGAATTTCAGTTGCTTTTCTTAATAATGACTGTTGGGAGAGCAAAGAAGGAACAGGATTAAATCCTTGTTTTAGGCTTCAGTTGTTCAGTCATAGCACGTACAGTCTAAAATCTTTCCTCAAACCTGTGTCTTAAGGAGTTTCTGCATCCCAAGACCTTTTCTTGAGAACTGCTCACTGTGAGTTATGTGTAAGTGGGATAGTGCTTTGAGGAAAATAAAGACAGGATTTATATTCCCAATTTAAAAGTGAACCAGCGTTAAGATTCCTACAGTGTGCTGTGATTTCCTTAACTGGATGATTTTGAGGACAGGACAGGGGAGGCTGTTGGGGTGTTGAATGGCCTGGCACCAATTTTGTTCAGTGCAGGTGACCCTTTCTTTCTACACTGTTCACACTGTGAGGGCTCCCGGCAGCTTTACTGACCCTCCCCATCCCCTCTCTGTACAGAGATCAAGAAGGGTGTGCTGCTCTGAGCCCTGTATCTTCGGGGGAAGATGCCTTTGGTAATAGGCTGAAAATTCCACTTTACTGGGGAAGAGAAATCTTTCCTAAACCATTATGGTGCTTTCAACCCTGAAGTGCAGTCTGATTTTCATCACTGAGCCCAGAGGAGAGTTAGTCCTGTACTTTACTTCCAGTCAGTTGGGACTTCACTTCTTTAGCAGAGTTAGGCAGTTGAGAGTAAGTAGGTCAGTGTGAAAAATCAGATTCTTTTCTCTTCTGTGAAGTCCCCAGTTCTGTGGGAAGATTGGATGGTTGACAAGATGCAAAGGAACTTTATGGTAAATAATTGCTAAATTATTGGTTAATATATCTGATTAACTACATCATCAATTGACTACACCTTAATTAGCAAGCAGTTTCAGACATACTAACTGATTTTGTGGGGGACATCGTGTTGGTAACCTATACAATTGAATTTTACAAAAAGAAGAAAAATTTACATTAAACTATAAAATTAGTAAATTATTACCAAAGTGTTGCAACACAAAAATGGAAACTAAATGTTGACCATTTAAGGCATTAAGTATTCAAGGTAGGTTTTGGTCTCTGTTTTGAGGGTTGGCAGTAAATCCCTATCACAGCAACCACACATCAGTGGCAGGTTCAGGCTTGTCGGGGCTGTTCCTTTGGGTTCAGCTGCACAAATGCAGAACGTGCAGGGACCTTCAGCACACACTGCACAGTAAAGGAGCCACTTTGCTCAGTGGCACTTGCATCCAATCTGTAAGATTTGCCTTTTAAACTTCTTCTCTTTAAAATCAATGGGGAAAAAAATCTCTGCTGTACCAGGATAACTGTTATTTGGTCTGAGGTTGTGAAAGGGAGCAGTAACCACTGTTTGAAATGTCATTGACAAGTCATTGCTATGGAACTACTGCTGAAATTAGATTTATTTTTGACTGTGCTTACAGTAATGATTGCCATGGTACATGGTTGTGAAACAGCCTGTGTTATGAGAGTTACTTTGAGAATTTTATTGATTGAAAGTTTTGCTAATAATATTTAGGACTTTCATTGCTTTGCTGTGAACCTGTGATTATTTGGAAATAATTCATAAATAATAGAGTTAATTAAAATTTCATGCAGGGTTTGTTATTTTAAACAGTTTAAATTGTCTGCCTTGAAGTTATTTGCCTTCTAACAAACATGAAATCAGAAAATTTAGTACAAATTTGTACAAACTGGTATTTTGCTGGTAGAAAAATAAAGCATAATATAGAAAAGTTTCCAAGTATATCTCCATTTTGACATGTTCTAAGTGAGTTTATTATTATATGATAGATTCTTTCAAGAATCCAAACCTGTTCTTCAAAGTGGGCTCAATTAAATGCTTTGGAGCTTGCCTGAGAAAAAAGGGGGAAAAAAAGAGTGAAAGAGTTATCAGTATTCAAAGAGTGTTAGAAACATCATGCTGTGCATATAAATTAATGAACTGTGATTTATGGTAATAATTAAAAGTATAGTTCATTTTACAAAACTACTTTTAGCTGTGGCCACTCCTCTAAAGCAATATCATAAACATAAATGAGTTCAGTGAAGAGCAATGAATCTGAATGTAATCTTTGTGAAAGGTGATAAAGAGGGAAGAGGTTACAAGGACTCTTTTCTATAAGGTGATAAATAAGAAATACTTGGTAAACCAGATCAGAGATACACATTTTAACTCTTCTGTAAAACACAAGAGAAATAAAGTTCCATTTATGACTGTTCAGAATGAGCATGCCCTCAGCAAAATCTTTGTAGGAAAAGAGATTTAAAAAAAAACCCCCAACAACCTGACTTTGAGTTAAATACAGATTCATTTTGGAGGGGTGAAGAGTAGCAATGGGGAGTGGTGTTTGCTGTTTCCAGGACCTCTGGAAACGTGGGTCTGGCTTTGCAAAAGTTAAAAGCTCTTTGCAAGTCTTTACAGCAATGCCAAACTGGGGAAAAGGAGAGTGTCGGTCAGAACCTGTTCTTCCCCCTTGTTGGCCTTTAGAGCAAGATTTGCTCCAGGCAGGTTCAGGAAGAGTGTTGAGGGATGTAACAGCACCAGGCAGTGGGCCTGCTCTTGCCAGAGCCATGAAACTCATTTTTGTTCCTCGAAGCAGTTTGCATTCTACAGTTTGTGCTGCTTCCCGTTATTTATGCACTGGTTAATCAGATTACTGTGAATGAGGGAGCCTGCAGCAGCATGTTTATCACCATTCTGGTAAGGTTTGATTTCAAAACAGGTCAGTGATATTTGAGTTCCTTCACAATTGCTGCTGTTTCTGAAAACAAGTCTGTGTTAGTACCTGTGTTGCTATCCAGATGTTTGTAGTCACCAAAGTCTGTTTCCAACACTGCATTGTTGATTCTAATACATATATCAACAGTTTTAAATCCTTGCTGATTTTAGATCTTATGTCTTTTTAATATTGAAGGAAATTTTCCTATGATCAGTGATGACTTGGTCAATTCCTACCATCTCCTGTTGTGTGCTTTGGATCTGGTGTATGGAAATGCTCTCCAGTGTCCTAACCGTAAAGAGCTTCTGAATCCTAATTTTAAAGGTATGCTGAAAAAAACTTAATCTATTTGAAGCCTGCAAGAACTTCTAATGCTACTGAAATGAGTATGAATCTCTGTGGTAGAGAATAAATTGAATAACGTTGATATGAAGCACATGGGAATGAATATTTTCTGTCTCAGGCTACACAGTTGCATTTCTGTTAATGTAGTGTGAATAACAGACCAGTGGGGTTTGTCAATAATACAGAAAGTCAAGAATTTGGTAACTATGGAAATACCATTGAAGGAAGTTCTGGAGTAGAAATTTGAATTAATGAGCATTTATTGGCTGTGAAAATGTATCCTGGCACAGCCATCACTGGACACTGTCAGACTGAATGTTCCTGTGGTGCAGCAGTTTGGAAGGATCTGGTGCTCAAATATGAGATTTGCTTCTCTCATTTCGGGATTGCTGCTGTTCTCTTTCTGAAGAGAATGGAAATGTAGGTTGACTTCATAACCACCAGTGCAAATAAGTGGTGAAAGGTTTCTGTGGAACTTGTGATGTAATTCTTTCCAGACTTGCACTTCATTTTCAGTGCTGTGCAGTGTTGGCCTTTGCTTTGTTGTGCTTTGGATGCGAACTGGGACCATTATCTGCAATATTATAGTTCACAAGTGTTTGATTGTTTTTCTATTAGAATTGATATATTTAATTTTTATCAGTCACTGATTTTTTTTAAATCTAACTCAGAATTTGTTTTTGATAACATTATCCAGTTGAGAGGCCATTATGTAATTAACAATTCTTTCAAAGGAACTAATTAGTTTACTGTTTTAATTTCACACTACCTATACTACACAGCATAGAGTTTAATAGGAAAAAAGGATATGGAATTGCAAAATAAAATAATACAGAATACTTAATTGTAGGTCTACCTGAAGACTTTCATAATAAGGATTATAAAGTATCATCTGATCCTCCGTGCATCATTGAAAAACTGTGTTCATTACATTATGGACTGGTTTTAGAAGCAAAAGGTATCAAGGAACATTTTTGGAAGCCATATATTCGGAAACTTTTTGACAAAAAGGTTTGTCAATAAATTTGTAATGTAGAGAAATGTCTCCTTACTCATTATCTTCTAAACCTTTTTAAGAAGTGAAATGCCCATCCTTTGTTCTTAACTGTTTTGCAGCTTTTAAAAGGAAAAGATGAAAACCTGACTGGATTTCTAGATCCTGGGAACTTTGGAGATAGTGTGTAAGTCCCTGTATTTGTGGATTGGTTTGCATGAGTATCCCTGTGTGATACAATTGCATGTGTTGTCTGTGTCTCAGCACCGATCCCAGCCAGCTGCCTCCTGTGTTTGTTAATGGTCCTGCACTGCTCTGCCTCCAGGTGCCTTTGAGGTGCTGTGGTCTGAGGCCTGTTTGAAAGAGGAACGAGGCTTCAGGATGGTGTCACCTGTGTCTGCTTTGATTCTTACCTTTGTGTTCCCTTGATTTTTGTTTTTTCTGTGTCTAACTCAAAGAATTATTAGGAAAAAAGATGTGGGAGCACATTGAGTGGGAAGTGGAAGAGGAAAAAATTTGGTTTGGTGGTGGTTTTTTTCTTTGTAAACCCAGAAATGCTTATGGGTAGGACTTACTTTTATTTAAATGGTATAAAAATGGTAGAGTGTAGTTTATGATGTGATGCTGTGTAAATTTTGAGGAGTTTCCAGCCAAATATGAATTCTCAGTATTTTATTATGTTCTTCCTGCAGCTTTATAAATGGAAAGGCATCAGATATGAAGGGAAAGTAATGTCCTTGCCACAGTCATGTTTAGGATAGTGTAGATTTTAAAGGTATTCCAGTGCTTAAGTCAGGGCCAAAAGAAGTTTGAAGTAGACTCGCCACAGGCCAGAACTGTGTTCACTCTGTGAGCAGCTGAACAAAGCAGCCTCAATAAAGGTCCCTCTCTTTCCCTTTCTGTGCAGCAAAGCCATCAACAAGGCCTACGAGGAGTATGTTCTGTCAGTGGGAAATCTCGACGAGCGAATCTTTCTTGGTGAGGATGCAGATGAAGAAATTGGAACTCTCACAAGGTGCTTAAGCACAACTTCAGGAATGGAAACAGCTGAAAGAGTACAAGTGAAGCATAATTTGCAGCAGCATTTTGACAGAGTGAGTATGGCATGGTCTATGTTGCTTTTTAATATGGAGAATAAGTTGAGTAGGTCCAACTCTGATGAAGAGAAGCAGCTACTAAAAATTGCCATCTTTCCTATTCAGGATGATCTGGGAGTGTACACAACACAGCTGAGTTTTATTTTTGTAGTTTATTAGATACATTGTTTACTTTTGGGGTTTTTGGTCTCCATGCATCTGGGTTTTATGTGATTAATTCCAGTACAGAGAATGTTTAGATTATTACCTATAGAGAGAGATCTTCAGGTTGATTTTTAGATGAAGGTACAGAATGGGCAGCTCTCTGTGTTTGGTTGGCAGATGCTGAACTGTTGGGGCTCTCTGGACCTGTCTGTCCAGTTTCCCCTTCCTTCACATCTCTGTCCCATATTGAGTGTGTTTTGTTGCACATACACAAAGCTGCTCAGCACTTTGATCTGTGCATTCTTTTTCTTTCCTTTTAACAGCTGGGCTTCAGGTGCTAATACTACATGTGGTTACAGTTCTAGTTAAATTACTAGGGAATGGTTTTCACCTTGTTGCCTAAAATCATGGTACATATATATGTCTTTATAAATGCCACTTTCCTGTGAGCTACAGCTCCCTTTGGTACTTGGGGAATGGAAAGAGTCCTTGGGGGTTTTTTTTGTGGTTTTGGATTGGTCTTATTGTTTCACACTTCACTTCCAGCATCTGCATTTCAGCGTAGGTCACACCCCCTCTGTTTACACAGAACTGTTGGATCAAACACAGTGTGACACAGACAAATCTTTCACTGCAGGCTCTCACCTGAGGCCTGATGTAGTTTGGGCCCTTTGATTCTGAGCCAGTTTTTTCCATAACACAGAGTAAGAATTCTGCAGATTGATGTTTCTAGGCCATGACCTTTATCAAAGTTTTATAATACTGTACATAAATATATATGTGGTTTTTTTCAGTCCAAATCGCTCAGGATTACGACCCCACTGACCGGCCGCAAGTATATTAAAGAGAGCAACCCATATGTGACACCTGTTTCCATGGCAACATACACTTTGAGCCGCCTTCACACGATGCTGGCAGGACTGAAAAATGCCCCCAGTGAAAATCTGGAGCAAATACTGAGGTAAGCTTGATGTGTAATCAACCAAATTATTCCATTTAATTCAATTTTTTAAATAGTTTTAATGACAAATATTAATGCTAAACAGTGTAATTTAAAATGTGAGCCAGTCTTGAAAGGTTCTGGAGTAGAGTAGAATCTAGAGAGACATTTACATTTCAAAAGACTGTTCTCTTTATTTAGACACATCTGTCCTTAGAGATTGATGGCTATAAGAACATACTCCACTTAAAACCCAACAGTTCTGAGCCTCTTTAACCTCAAATTGCCTGTATAAAATTTTCAAGACTTTTCTTCCTACTTAACAACTTGCACTATCTGGCAAATCACTCCATACTGTAGGAGATGCAAAACAAACCTTATTCTAAATGTAGATAATCTATTGCTTCAGGAACTATATTTTAAAGCCCTTTTCCTGTTGTGTGGAAAATGCTGTTTAAATATCTATCCCTGATCACGAGCAGATGAGCACATTTACTACAATGTATACAGTACACCCGATCCCGTCAGATCTCGGAAGCTAAGCAGGGTCAGCCCCGGTTAGTACTTGGATGGGAGACCTCCTGGGAA
>JAOXXN010000015.1:0-25085 GCA_026770055.1 Myrmophylax atrothorax | reverse complement strand
CTGCGCAGGCTGGAAGGGCACACCCATGTGGGGAGAGCCCTGCCCAAATCTTCGTTCGCGAAGTCTGGCCATACATATACATACAGTACTAAGAATGTGCTGCAGGTGTTTTACAATATGTATTTATATTTTCATGCACTTAGTAGGAGTAGTATATTGAAAGTATTTACTTTTTCTTTTCAGGTCATGTTCCAGAGATCCTTCTCAATCTATTGCAAACAGAATAAAAGAAATGCATGATGTGTACTGCCAGAGCACACAGTCTGAAGGAGAATTCAGTAATTTTTCCAAAGGTGGGAAACATTTTGCTTATCTCGATAAGAATTAAAATGCCTGTAAACACATTGATCTCTTGTAATTAACAGTTTTGCCTACAGGTTATGCTTTAGCACAAGTGTCTTTTCTACTTCTCTTGCCTTTTCTTGTATTCTTTAGAAATAACAAATTTCAATGACACATAAAATTTTCTAATCAGCCTTAGCTTAAATGGCTGGAATTTGATCATTTTTTCAGAAGTACAGAAGTGAAATGAAAAGCACTTTTTCTCTTAAATACGAGAATAGTAGCAATGACCTGGATTTCTGTGATAGTAAAGGAAAATCTGAGTAATTGTGGTCTTTAAAACCCACCAGCAGTTTTGGTTACATATGAGGATCGATTAGTACAGGTATTAAAATCCTGCCAGTATAGATACAAAAATATTACTTGCAAAATTGTCTCGATATCTGAAGGGCCTGAAGATGGATTGAAAATAAGGAAGATGCTCTTGACCTTATTTCTTAATGAGACCTTACTCTGTTCCTGTCAGCTTAGCTGCTTCATTGTTTTCTGTTGCACAGGGCAAGCTGGATCCATTCAGGTATACTTTTCAATGTATTTTCTGAACTTGATCTATGTATATTGTAGCAGTGTTAGGGATTGTTCTGATATATAGTGGTGTCATCAGAATCTGGGTTCAGTAGCAAGTTACTCTGCTCTGCCTTCACACGTCTCTGCAGTGTAGGAAAAGGATTCCTAAGTTAACTTTAAATTAACTGGTTCAGTTCTGAAACTATTGTAGCCACAGCAGCATAGAAATCCACACAAGCTACTAAACTGTTCTATCTCTGAGGATGAAGATGAAGAATGTAATAGTTTTTTATTGCATTTCACAATATTGCTTCTTTTTAAACTTCCTGCAGATGTTGCCAGTAAACATTTTCGCCATGCTGAGACGCTTTACTACAAGGTCCTGGAGTCAATCCTTGAGGAAGAGAGGAGGACTCGATTGGGAGACACTGACTTATCTGTAAGGAAAAACTGATCAAATAGTACCTCATTTTTACAGTGGAACCTACAACAAAGGAGCACAGTTGTAGAGCAGAATAGTCAGCTGTTTAAAATGAGGGTAAATCTCTGAGTAGTAGCCTGTAAGTACATCTGAACGGAAGAAAAAAGGGTACAGGAGATTGTGTTTGCAAACACAAAGATACATGAAATTTTTAATGAGTGAAGATGGCTCATTTTGGCTTCTGTTCTCTCTCTTACAAAATAACATCACTTTTTAAAAGCTTGATAATCTTGTCGTTGAGGCAGAATAAAAAGTGTTTTATTTTTCTCTAGTTACACTGTAAATTAAGCTTTAAAATTTGCAACTCTTGCAGGCAATACTGGAGCAAGACGTGTTTCACAGGTCTCTGCTGGCCTGTTGCCTTGAGATCATTACCTTTACCTATAACCCACCTGGAAACTTCCCATTCATCACTGAAATATTTGACATTCCAGTTTATCATTTCTATAAGGTAATGTGTTTGATAGCTAGAAATGTTTATCAAGTCATGAGTGCTCATTGACATATATGGCAGCATAGGATTGAGTCATACTAATTCAGCCTAAATATTTCTAATAGCTTCTTCTTCCTTGAAAATCAGGAATTGGAATTATATCTTTGTTTAATAAGAAACATATGAGACAAGTACTTATGTTGATCATAATTATCCACCTGCAGGTAATTGAGGTTTTCATTAGAGCAGAGGATGGCCTTTGTCGGGAAGTTGTAAAACACCTGAATCACATTGAAGAACAAATCCTTGAAAGTATGGCATGGAAACGGGACTCCATATTGTGGGACAGCATCAGGGATAATGAAAACAAAGTTCCTAGTTGTGAAGAGGTGAGCACATCTTCATAGGTTTTAGTTTCTGTAATCAGACAGGATGGCAGAGAGAAGACATTATACCCTGAAGGAAAGGAGGCCTTACATATCCCAGTCTCGTTTTCACCCTACCAGCCCATCAATGCAGAGAAAGCAGGAAATGCCGTGTGATCTGTTCATGGTTATCCCTGTAGAGATACCTGAAATAATTCTCATCCAGTATTGTATTGGTGTAGCAGAACAGTGGGCAGAACGGACAAGCAGGGAAGGTTTGGACCAGTCACACTTGAAAAGATTTCTAGGTGGTAAAAAGTACACCCAGAAGTAGTCACAGACAGACTGTTACAGTGCCTGTTACTGCACCAGGCAGTTCTAGCTGGGCTTGGGGCAAGTTTTTCACTGTTCTTGTTTTTCTCCATAGAGTTTTGCTGTTCAAAACTTGTAGTGCAGTAGCTTTTAAACATTTGCTATGTAGTTAATCTGTGATACAAACAGGCTAATGGAAGTATACATATTTTAGGTAATGCCACCTCAGTCCTTCGAGAGATCTGCTGGGAACAGTGTTGTAGGTTCACCACTGACACCAAGAAGAATAAATGAGGTTCGTGCTGAAAGTGCAGGACTAGGAAAAGGTGAGATTTTTTTACAGCAGAACATGCTGGACATGACTTACTTAGACTTAAGGTACATAAGCTGCTAAAATGTCAGTGATTTGAGGAAGTGATGTATGGGAACAGCATATGTGTATGTATACATATGTGTTAAATAATACACACATACCTTATGTTTTAATGGGTTTGCTTTATTGTTATACCAGCAGAGAAGCTCCACTATATATTTAGTTATGTGACATCTCAAACTTTTTTCACTAGAAAAAAGAAAACATAATACATTAACCTAGCAAAATATTAAACACAGCATTATTAGAGATTAAGTCACCTCTAAAAGCAAGCTGTACTTTTTAAAAAAATGTTTCCTGAAAAGGCTTTGCATGACATGTTTTGGTTTGCATTAGATTTCTGTCACGTATAAGGGACTCTAAACCCATAGTTAAATATATACATTATATATATGTGTGTGTGTGTTAAATCCACAGGCCTTTCATCACCTCCAGCTACCCTGTATGACAGATACAGTTCTCCTACAGCCAACCCTACGAGACGACGACTGTTTGCTGATAATGAGAATCCCTCTGACAGTGGCACCCCAGTGAGAGTGACCCAACAGCCCGTGGTGAACACGGTGCCTGTGCAGAACGTGAGCCCCGAAGCCGTGTCGGTGACTCCGGTGCCCGGCCAGACCCTGGTCACTGTGGCAACTGCCACCGTGACAGCCAACAACGGGCAAACTGTGACAATCCCAGTACAAGGTGAGGGAAAAGCTGCTCTAGAATTACTCTGGCTTGTTCCCATCAGAGTATTAGTACATAGCCAAGGGGAGAGGGGGGAACAGTTGGCCAGGAGAGAAAAAGGTACGTTTAAGGATTCCTAAGTAGGAAACATTTGGATAGACAAGCAGAATTTGAAGACAGAACATGTACAGCACAAGCATGTTCTGACTAACATTTATTTTATAAAGCAGGTATTTCAGTAAGCCCTCCTTCCTGAACTGGTACAGGATGGAAGTTGCATTACTATGAAAATCTTAGTTCAACTTCATTATCTTCTTGTCTTGTGATTAAAAGTCCAAAGTATTTTGATTAAACAATTTCATGTATAATAGACTAAATGTATAGTTATAAGCAGCTAATAAAAGATTTACTGAAGAATTTTTAGAAACTCAAAACAAAACCAGAAACACACACATGCCCCCCACACAACTTGCTATTATTTCAGACTCTTTTTCTTAAATTACAGGTATTGCCAATGAAAATGGAGGAATAACTTTCTTCCCAGTCCAAGTAAATGTAGGTAGCCAGCCCCAAGCTGTCTCTGGCCCCATTCAGCCTCTGAGTGCCCAGACTCTTGCTGGTACCCTGAACACCCAGATGGCTGGGGCAGCACTGCAGTTACCAGGCCAGTTAACTGTTCAGCAGATCTCTCCTGGGGAGCAGAGACAAACCCAGCAGTTCCCTGCCACAACCATCAGGCCTCGGAAGACAGGCTCACTTTCACTCTTCTTCAGAAAGGTACTTTTTGGTCTCATTTGTCCTTTGCCTAGTTTGTATTTTGGTAAATCTTCAGGGATTTTAAAAATATCTACTTAAGTACTTACTAGTTGTAATAATAAGAGCATATTAAATTTAAAAGTTAATCTATACCTTTAGTTATTCATACACATACCTGAAGTGTAGTTTTCTCATGCAGGACACTTCTCACAAGCAAAGGAGTGGGCTGTCACAGAAGGAGTTTTGAAGCAGATTCTGTATTTGGCCAGCAGGTTGTTAAAGGTGTCTGTTTTCTTGAAGGCTCTTCCAAAGAAAGAGGGAGACATCCTGGTTTATTTAGTACAGTGGTTTCTCTAGGTGCTGCAGGACCCTTTTGATGCTCAGGAAAACTTAAAATTCAAGCTTCAAATAAGTGGTTTTCTTTGCACTTACACCAGTACTGAGAATTTGTCTTGTAAGCAAAACAGTTAAATTTAAATTCACTTACCTCTTCTTTTGGCTTAGCACTTGCACAAGTTCTGCAGGGTGTGCAAGTCTGCACTACTCTTTCTCTGGGTAGGAAAAGCAGTGTTGGTGGGCCCTGAGCACAGTCTCTGTTCAAACAGGTGTATCATTTAGCCAGTGTTCGTCTGAGGGATCTTTGTGTCAAACTCGACGTGTCTGATGAGCTGCGGAAAAAGATCTGGACATGCTTTGAGTACTCCTTGATGCACTGCCCTGAAATCATGATGGACAGACATTTGGACCAGCTGTTGATGTGTGCCATCTATGTCATGACTAAGGTGAAATATGAACAAAGAAAAAGCAAACAAACAAAAAACTTCTTTCATACTTAATGTTCCAAATATTAAAACTCCTCAAAAAAACCCAGCCCCCCAAAGAAAAAGAATACCTGCAGAAAAACTGTGAACCTTTTGTGTGCATCCACTCTTAGGTTACTAATGAAGACAGATCATTTCAGAACATCATGCGCTGCTATCGGACACAACCACAAGCCAAGAGTCATGTGAGTACAGCTCTTATTAAACAATGTGGTATCCAGTTTATTAGATGCCTTAGTTCTATTTTGGGAACAGATTGCTTTGCAAAGTAGTATTTAGTATGAAATGGATGCAGTCTGTGAGCCATTCTGTAGTCATGTCCAAAACCTACAGTACTGAGAGCTTTATATGCTAAAGTTTATCTAAAATAGAAAATACCTTTACTTAAAACCTAAGGAGGAGTGCCCATATTTTCCCCACAAAGAAGTGTCTAGAAAGCAGACATCCCATGATGCAGACAGTTGCTTCCTGAGCTGGCATCACCCCTCCCTGGGGACTCTCCTCTGTGTCCCTGCAGGTCTATCGGAGTGTCCTGATCAAAGGCAGGCGGCGCCGCCGCTCCGGCAGCAGTGACAGCAGCAGCCAGCACAGCTCACCTGCAGACAGAAGCAAGGACAGAAACAAAGAAAGAAGTGAGTGATTCCAAATGCCAGATGTTTGCTTTTAATTCCCTTGTCACAACAGTGTGTAAGTAAAGCAAGAGTTGAGTTTTGTGTTGTCCCACCCCAAACAGACCCTCCTTGGGTATACTTGGAAACAATTAAGAATATATTGGTAACATTTAAGAGTTGCTGTAACTCAAGGGTTGTATTATGCCCACTTTGACAGTTTGGAATCTACCCCCACGTGCACTTTCCTTTGGAGCTGGAGGTACTGGCCTGAGCTCGGATTTCAGTTCACACACCAAAGAATGAGTCTTTGCAGAATGAGAGGAAATCAGGGCTAGCCTTACTCTTATCAGAACCCCAGAGCTGCAGCAGTTTCTATTGTAGCAGCTGGCTGTCTGCAGAGATAGGAACACCACCCACAGCATCAATTTCCGCATAGCTGACAGCTCTGAAGATTCTTTCCTTGATAGGTGAACTGACATATTTTCCTTGAATTAACTTTTATAAAGGAAAGCAAAGAAGTGGTGCTGTATATTCCTACTGCCAGTTTTCAGGATATTTAATAGATGATGGTATAAGATGTAGGTATTAATGTTTTCTGTCACTGAGGTGGCAGGAAGGGGAGGAAAACATGTATTTTGCAACTTCCCACATTAAACCAGCAGGAAGTATTACCAAGCCAAGTATTTGTACTACTGGCTGAAAAAGACTAATGTTCCTTACTTGAAAAGGTGCCAGGTGGCAGCAGGAAAGAGCTACTATTGAAAGTATAGCACAAATGCCTGAAAAATGGCGTGTCAAGCCTCCTTGTATTGTGATGAAACTCAGGTTGCACAGAAAAGTTAGAAGTGAGGGGTGTGTGCAGTGCAGTGTGTGGGGTGGCAGGAGGGCACTGAGCAGCTGCTCCCTGCAGGCAGCCGCGACTCCAGCCCCGTGATGCGCTCCAGCAGCACCCTGCCCGTGCCGCACCCCGGCAGCGCCCCCCCCACGCCCACCCGCCTCACCAGCGCCAGCAGCGACACCGAGGAGGAGGAGCGTGGGGACCTCATCCAGTTCTACAACAGCGTCTACATTGAGCAGATCAAAGACTTTGCCCTGAAGTACACGTCAAATGCTGTAAGTTAAAGTCTGTGCTTTTTAGTAGTAAACCTCTTTTTCTACTGACCATGCAGTGAAGTCCCCTTAGCTAAGCTCACTGTACGCAAATTCAAGGAATGCTTTTTATGACAGCAATTTCACCTCAAGGACGTACTCTTCTGCTAAAACAGATGCCTATTTGCTCTTTCCTTCTGTATAAAGTACATGTAACTCAGAGTTAGAAAAGTAATTAAAAAACACTAATCCAGTGCAATACCATGACAAAATTCATATTTGTTGTACATCTGTATGGTATCCCAGTGGTGGAAAAAGCCTAGACTGTGTTTAAGGTAACCAACTCAGAAAAGCCTTGCTGTGGTAACACCTGAGCTCAGGTGCAGCTGCTGAGTGACTTCCTTCTCTCCCGAGTAGACTGACTCTCCTCCGCTCTCACCCTACCCCTTCGTGCGCCTCAGCTCCCCTCGCCGCGTGCAGCTGTCCCAGAACCACCCGCTGTACATCTCACCACACAGAAACGAGTCAGCTCTCTCTCCCCAAGAGAAAATATTCTATTACTTCAGCAGCAGCCCCTCAAAGGTGAGACTGAAGAGTTTCAGTTTGATTTTAAAATTGCTTAATTCTATCTTTTCTTTCTGGTAGTGAAATTAGAAGAGATTGTGTTGCACAATATTTTGTTTACCTTGTCCAACATGTACTTTGTCACCTATTGCTCATCAAACTGCCAGTTCAGCTGTTGAAGTTGTAAAGCTGGATGGGCCTTTGAGCTCTGCAGGCAGTGACACAACAAGCTTGAGTTTGAGTAAGACTGTACCTGCTCTGGTAATGCAAAGACCAGTACAGTGATGAATGTCAGCTGGGTACAGTGCAGATCTCCACCAGTAAAGCCAATGTAACATTGTAACACACCAAACCACCTTACATTGTGGTAGTCACAAAATTGCATGAGCTGATTCTGGGTTTGCCCCCTCCTCCCTCCAGAGGCTAAAGGAAATCAACAGCATGGTTCGAACTGGAGAAACGCCCACAAAGAAGAGAGGCATTCTCTTGGAAGATGGAACTGAAGCCCCAGCCAAGCGCATCTGCCAGGAGAATCACACTGCCCTCTTGAGACGGCTGCAAGACGTCGCCAATGACCGAGGGTCTCACTGAGCCCACAAAGGTTTCCCTTCCTGCCGCTCCTGGGGCCAGGCTGCTCAGCCAGCACGGACCCACCCAGCCCTTGCAAGTGTCTTCAGCCAGACTGTACCCAGCCCTGTCCCTGCCCCGGCCATCGCCCCATCTGTGCCCGACTAAGCCAAGCCGGGGCAGGGGCAGGAGGAGAGACAGTGCCAGCACAGCGAGGACCCACCTCAGCCTCTGACACCTGCCCTGCCCCTGGTTCAGCTTCTCCTGAGGCAAGTGACCACCTCCAGCCTTCCAAAAGCAGCTGAAGAGCTTCTTGGTTGGAGAACACACTCCTAACACAGCTGTCTGCCTTGCACCAGGGCTTTCCTTTCCTTTGCTCTAACCAGTCCCTTCACAATGTATATCGGTGCTTCACCCTTGGCAGCTGGAGGTGCATCAGACACTGGAGCACTGCACCAAGGTGCCTGCAGTCAGTGGTGTCTTGGCTCCTGCAGCAACCCCCTCCACAAACTAACCACAACAACCTAGCAAAGTCCAGTTCTACTTGGAAAGGGATGATGGGAATAATTGTTTTGAGCCCTAAAGGAAGCTGTCTGGATGGATTCTGTCCCTATTCAGGATGTTCCACATGCCCCTGAAACATGTTCAGCTTTAACCTGTGGCCCCTTGCTGTACAAAGGGAGGGGACTGTATTGATGCATTTGTTTGAGCTGTGCAATGTTGGAAAGTGAACTGATGTTCCCAAGGTGGCACTTTGGTAGTTCTGTGAGGCATCATTTTTAAGGCAGATGAGTTTTGCTGTATATTTGCAATGGCACTTTCTACATGTGAATATTTTTTGCAAAGGTTGACTTCAGCTGTCTTTCTGTATTGAAGCAATTTGACTTTTGTATTTATTTCAATCTGACCTCCCATTGCTCCTCTTCTCAAATGGCATTGAGAATTCATTGTAATTTGATGTATATGCAGCAGTGAATGCAGGAAGCCAGGATGTGTGCTTTTTTCAAGGAATTTTAGATGCTCTTTGCTTTTCCTGAGAATCAGGCACTGCCTCCTGTCACTTACTCAGCAGCAGGACCTTGGTGTCCATCTCTTAAAACAAACACTTTAAAGTTGGGGTTTGGTTTTGTGGGTTTTTTTAAATGTACTAAACCAGGCTGCCTGGGAGAAATCTCTTCCCTACTAACAGGATGAGCAAGGGGAGCACATTTTAGACTTATTACTTGTTTTCATGTAAAATAGTTCCCAAATATCAGACTTGTTAGGAAAGCATCAACCATCTCACACTGTACAATGTGCCAGTCCACTGCTGGGGAGGGGATGTTCTTCACGTAAAATGTGGCACAGGCAAGTGCCAGAAAGTTGTCTAAGGAAGCAAAAGCTAATAGCTCTGTTTTCAGTCATTCCTGCCTTTATGAATAATAGGAAAATTTAAGACTTAATTTCAACTGTAAATTCAATTAAAGTAAAATAAAAGCATCTTTTGTTCTTACCTGCATAGCAAAAATGCTGAAGTCCACAAGTTGTGTAGATGTTTCTGTAAAAATATTTATGGAAGTGTCAGAAAATTCTTGTTACTCTGTACCATTTACTTCACTTTGTATGAAAATATTGCAATTGTATTTTTCAATAAAGACTTTATAAACTCACATTTTTGTATATGCAAAGCTAAAAATAGTCTGCAGCTCTCAAGCACTTGGTTTGAGGGCCAGTGCAAAAAAACCAACCAACCAACCAACCAAAACCCAGTCATATCACTGAGGCCTGCAAAGCCCAGGAACATGGGATAGTGCAAGGACTGGAATCCCACAGTGCAATTACAGGTTTAAAAATAAATAAATAATGGCACTTCTTAGTCACTCAGACACACTACAAGGGACAGGATTTACTTTTGCCCTGGTTTAGTCACCGTGTTTGTTCCGTGTGTTCCCTCCTGCTGCTCTGGCTGAAGGGAGAGCAGTGCCAGGGAAGGCTCCAGCTGCTGCTGCTGTGGCACAGCAGGAGGGTTGGCTGTCTCACCCCACAGCACTGGGGGGCACCAGCACACACAAAGCTTTGCCTTCCCTGCAGGAGCTTTTAACCACAGACCCCACACTGTAACTCAGCAGAATTACTTCCTCTGTACTGTGTACTCACCTTTCAATGATTTCCATGGCATCACCCACCTTGATCCTGGAACACCTTTGTTTAATACACAAATGTGATTACAGAAAGACAGTGTTGTCTCCCTTTTCCCAATCTAATAATAATAAAAAATCAATTATTCATTCAAAACTAAATAAAATTCCGTATTCTTTAAGTAAATAAAATTATTTTCTTCCCAGTAAACTATTAGCTGGATTTATTTGACCAACCCTGCAGCAATTTGTGACAGCTCAGAATAAACCACTTACAAACCCATCCTTTTCCCACTGTCCTATCATTGCTCCTTGGCATTGGTTCTGCCAGCTGTGGTGTTTGCCAAGCCCCAGGGATCAGAGCAGAGCCCTGGCTCACAGTAGCACTGCCCACGGGCCTGGAGCTGTGGGGCTTGGCCCTGGCACAGCAGCAGCAACAGTCCTGCACTGCAGCTGAGATCAAAGAGCAGCCCAAGATTAGGAGGGATTAAACGTCTATGCCAGCCCTTCACCTAAATGGCTTAAGGAAATGCATAAGTTATTGATTTATTACAGAAGCTTCTGAATAATCATGAAACCCCGTAAGGAAGAGTCACGACAGCCCAGATCAGCTCCAGCCCTGCCCCCTGCCCAGCAGTAGCCCACCCTCAGCACAAGGCCAGGCCCATCACCTGCTTCAAACCAGGACTCCTTTAACTAAAACTCTACCCTTGATAAATCTGAAGCATTTAATTTCAGTTTCAGCCTTCCCAAGAAAAGTTAAGAGATAAACAACAGCAACAACAGAACTGTAACAGTTGAAAAAAACAGTTAAAAGTATTTTAGTGGCTCCACTCCAGGCCAGTACATTCACCCTCAAACTTTTCCCCCATCCTCTCCTTGAAGGACCAACAGCAGCACTTACCAGGCAATACAAACAGCTTTCAGATCAGTTCCTTGATTTCTGGCCTGTACTGCAAACTCGGACCAGGCATGTGACAATTCACGCACTTGCAATTCCTCATAACCTGCCAAGTGTCCAAAATACTGAGGCTAAGGGGCACTAATGTCACACAGAACACAATGCTGACCAAGGCAAGTGCCACAGAGCCATGTGGTTTTCCTTTCACTGGGTGTATGACAGCACACTATTTCACCTGTTTCCTTAGGAGCCAAGAAGTTTTCTCCAAGGGGACAGGCTGTTACATGACAAGTGAATTTGGCTTGTCAGATAAAAACAAAGCACAGCCCTCCCCCCACCCCAAAACCCAATCAGCACATCACAGTCATGTGAGTCACTCCAGCTTGTCCCAGGGCAGCTGGGTTGGCACTAATGCCATCACTAAGGTAAGGGGAGCCCAAGGAGAAGCAGCCCAGCTGTAAGGGATTAACACATCACATTTTGATAGGAAAATCCTGTTAGGCAAGAATAAGGCATCACACCAGGCTCTCGTGAAAAGTTAAAGATTCAGTCCTGAGCTCACATGCTTTAGAGACGTTTTCCTGTGTTTGGAACATAAGTCTCTTCAGTACAGAACTGCTCCTGGTAACCTGTCAACATCCCAAACACATACACAGACAGGGACAGATGTATCCAGGTGCTTCCACTCTGGTTCCAGTCTTTTCTACATGTCAACAATACAGACCAATAGGGACAAAAGCTAGAGCACAGTTTCTTTTTATTTAAAGATGTCACTATTAACACACATTAGTCAAACTATCCTAAGAAACCACCTGGAAACCTACGGAATTTAAAACTCTCCAAGATTTTATTAGCTCAAGAGACCACCATTAAAAGCTTTTATTTTAGTGTTTATGTACTAGAAGTCTAACAAGCCTGACATTCTGCTCTCCCCCTGTTAGACTAATGTGTGCTTTAGTGACAATAACCATTTACAAGTCAATAATACAACATATGTCATCCCCAGCCTTACCTCTGGAAAGTGCTAAATGGAGTCGATGAACCATTTATTTACAATTCCAAATCCTAACATATTTACAATAGAAACCAAAGGTATTTAAAACAATTAAATATAGTGTTTAACTCTGCTATATTAGTTTACATGGACACAGCTTAACTCTGGCATCATATTTCCAATACTAATATTTCTGCCAGCAATCTAAGATTTCTTTAAAAAAATTGCTATTTCCTGGAGGGAAAAAATAAAAGCTTACAAACCAACCCAAAGCCTCCAGGCATTTCAGAGCCCTGAGGAATTACCCACCCTAGACAGTCTTCAGGTAGAAGTACTGCAGTGTTCAAGAAAGACTTCCAAACTCCAGGCAAGCCTTTAAAACCTAATGCATATGTAAAACACTAGGAGTCAGTAATCCATTGAACAGGTTTACTGGAGTCACTGCTACCATTCAGTTTTTACTAATCCGTAGTCAAGAAGGAAACTGCAGCTTTGCTGTTTCTCCCTCCGTTACATTCCCTCCACCCACAGAAAGTGTTTTGTGCACCAGTGTCCAGGAAAGTTAAGTGGGCATCGTCTTCTCTTCTTTGCTGAAGGGCTGCACCGAGCCAGGCTTTACCCAGGACAGGCCAGAAACGTTCATGCTTTTGCAGTGCTGGTCTTCAGGCTTCTTCTGGGGAGAACAAAGTCAAAGTTACAATTATTAAATATCAAAACCCTCTCAAGTCCCTCTCCATGCATTTTATCTTTGGCCATTACAAGCACAAGAGAGGCTTGCATCATTTCTTATCCTCAAAGAGAAACAGTAAGATGGCTATTGGCCTGATTTCTGGGAATGTGTGTGGCATCTGCAGAACTTCCCTAACGATACAGAAGTTTTAATGACTTGGCTCACATACTGCTGCCCTGCCCTACCCTAAAGCCCTGGAGGCCCCAGCCCAGCCACTGCCCTGCTCTTCTCCAGACTTCCTGGATCTACAGAAAGAAGTGAAGATGCAAACCCAAGCCTTTCTGTCACTAACCTGTCACTCTACCTGTACGTACCTGGCAGTGCTGGGTGTGCTGTGGAGGGACCCTCCACCCCACCAGTTGTTGGGAACACAAATTAACAAGGCAAAACAGCAACTGATGCCTTTTGTTAAGCCTGAGAGTTTCTTGATGCTTTCCAAGGATGGTCCTTCCCTTGCCTGACCATTTGTCATGGCTAAATGCAACAAACATTTTAGACTAACTACTGCAATTCAAAACACAAAAAAAGCTTCAAATTGAGGGAGAAAGATGCAACTTGAAGCATCTGTATATTTAAAGTAGTTTAAAGGATCAGTAAATTAGATACCTACTCTAGCTGGTCAAAGAGATAGAAGAGCTTGGACAGTTTTTTTAATACCAGAAACTGTATACCAAGTAGATCAAACATGTAATGATGCATTGATCTCTAGAAAGAGATAATTACATGAGCAGACTTTGTCACACCACAGAAAGCCTTTTGCTTGACAAAGTAAATTAAGTCAGCAAGAAAACAGAATGTGCACTTCTGCCCCTTCCCATGCTTTGTGCAAAAAGGTGACCCTGTGTGACAGAACTGCCACAACACTTTGGACAACAGGAAAGAAGAGGGATCAGTTCAGCCTGAGCCCAGCAGTGGCACCTGCCACTCCCATGCCATGGAACCACACCCGGCAAAAACCACGTGTGCTCAGAAGGGAACTGGGACATCCCAGCCCTTCCTGGGCTACAGCTCTAGAAGGGCTGAGCTGTTTCCCATTGCACAGGAATTACAAGGTAATAAAAGAGGGCTGAAGGAGGATTGGGGAACTTTTTTTACAGAGAATGTTCTCAGCTATACTGACATTTTGGAATCAATCCCTAAGGCACAGAAGTTGGGCCATTCCTGCTATTAACAAAACTCGAGGAACTAAGGATCACATGTGCAATAGTTACTGAGGATGTTAGTTGTCATCTAAAAGGAAATTAATGTGCATCTCCAAAGAAAAAGGACAAAAGAAGAGCCATTGTTAGCTGTCAGTCTCTGAGACATCATACCCCTTCCATTTCAAGGGCACTGACCTATTCTTTCTCTTTAAGTCTTTGGTTTAAAGGATAAGAAAGGAGGTAGAGAATGAAGAAGAAAAAACAAGTGTCAAAAGTATTTCTAAAGTCTTCTAAGAATATCAAACAGTCGATCAAAATATTCTCCTGTGTGTTTAATTGCAAAAAAGACATCACAGCTTTAACTGAGGGCACTTCCTTGCCAGTTCAGCTAAGACAGCAGCCACCACTTCAGAATCCATACCAGTGGATTGACTTGTCAGGTCACTCAGTGCAGACTCAGAATTGTTGTGTGCCAGCTCTTGTCACAGAATCACAGCAGTGATTAAAAAACAAAACTAAAAATCCTATAAACATCCCCCTTCCCAAAACCAAAGACATTTCTCAGGGGAAAGCTCTATGAGCCAACATGTTCTTGCTCTGTCAGTCAGTAAGAGCACTTTGTGATGGGAGGGGCTCTCAGAACCCTTCAGTGAGCTGATGTCTTACTGGAAATCAAAAAAGGATTAGAGAAGGGAGCAAGGGACTGTGCTTGTTTTGCTTCAGAAACTTTGTAATGAGAAGAAATTGCTGAAACTTTGATTCAGTAATGAAAGATCTCAATAGAAAAGCCAAGAAGATGGGAACTATCCGGTTAAGCAGGAGTGGTAACAACCATGACAAGTGCAGGACAAGCTAACAGGCAGGCAGCAAATCTCTTCTCTCCCCTTCTTCCCCACTTCCATCCATAAACAAAAAGAATCCACCAAGTGTGCCAGTAGTTGTACTAACAAAGCTTTCTATCTGGCTAAGTGATTAATTGCTTAACACACTGAAGTTAGAACAGTGACATAACTGCTTCATTAGGAGACCAAATCAGTTCCAACACGCCTGCTGATCCAAAAGAGGGGTGGAATAAGGTCTGTCCTGTACACAAATAGACAGAAAACCTTTCTTCCCATGTCGGGCAGTAAACCCTTCCTATAGGGAGAATCTGAACTTTGCACATACCTTCTGGGTCAACATCTTCTCTCGAGCTTCATCATGTATAGCTGGATTCCACGGAGAAAAACTATGGAGAAAGTAGAGTTAACTCTTACTTGGCATGTTTGCACAATACAGCTTAGACAGAGCAGAAGGCAGTGATTTTCCTTGGTTTAGTCTGTTGAATTCCAAAGAAACTATAAGTGAGTTTTCCATGTCAAAACACACAGTTAAGCACTGAATTCACATTGTCATGGATGTTTTCAACAAAAAATGTTCAGATTTACATTTCTGTATGTAATCAGAACTGGCAATTTAGCATGTGCTACACAAAATACTACTCCCATTTACCATGATGTCTGTTCCATCCCCCAAGCTTTAAAAGTACTTTAAAACTCTAACCAAAGCTGAAGTCATACGAATAGAGTTCAGTAAACTCAGAAAACAGTATCTACTTTGTGGGCATTTCTGCATGAGGGAAGTAGGTGTTTTGATGCTTTTTCTTTGTTCTTTTTTAAATCTTGGTTGCTTAGTCAAAAACCAGCAAACACAAGTGTCAGATTGCATTTAAGACTCACAGAATCAGAATCACAGAATAACTGGGGTTGGAACAGACCTCTGTGGATCATCCAGTCCAACCCCCCTCACCTAGAACAGGCTGCAGGAAAGTTTTGAATATCTCCAGAGGCAAAGACTGCACAATCTCTCTGGGCAGCCTGTTCCAGAGCTCTGTCACCCTTGTGGTAAATAAGTTTTCCCATACATTTAGGTGGATGTGCCTGTCACCAGGCATCACTGAAAATTTTGAGTCTGGCCCTCTGATTTTGACAATCTCAGATATTTCTGTGCATTCATAAGGTCCCCTCACAGCCACCTTTTCTGATGGCTGAACAAGCCCAGGTTCCTGGGCCCTCTTAAGAGGGATGTTCCAGTGCCTTAATATCTTTGTTGCCTCCTCTGGACCTGCTCTGGGATCTCCACGTTTCTCCTGTACTGAAGAGTCCAGAACTGGACACAGCACTCCAGATGTGCCTCACTAGGACTGAGGAGAGGGGCAGGATCCCCTTCCTCGAGCCTCTGGCAATGCTCTTCCTAATGCATCCCAGGATACTATTGGCCTTCTTGGCCACAGGGGCACACTGATGGCTCATGGACAGCTTGTTGTCCACCAGGACTTCACCCAATGCTAAACAGAAGGAAATTATGGTTGGAATATTCAAAGTACATCCATCAGTGTAAGAAAAACCAGGTCAGTCAGCTTGGCAGAGAAAGGCTGCTGTCAGCAACTACACCAAAACTTGCTCTCGTAACACTGGGACAGGTAAACACTCACACAAACTGTACTCACACGATTGCATAGGGGTCCTCTATTTTGGGCTGATCAAATAAATGACTACTGCATAGTTTGACACTGTCCACCACTTTACTTTTGAACAGCTGAATATCCTTTTCATACCTGAAAGATAGAAGTAAGTAATGTTAAGTAATGGCAAGGAGCCACAAGTTTGCTCTAGAAGCACAGACAGACTTGGCAAAGCCCAACTTGAGCTCTAATGCAACCAAGTCTGGAGGCAGAGACCACGAATGGAGAGATAGTGTTACAAACCTTGTTTCTGCAAGTCTATACAAAAACCTCTAAGAGACCATGTCTGTACACATGGAGGATACTCACAGCACTGCAGCCTCAGGGTTCAGAGGACTCGATGTATCAATCTTGTAGAAGACTCTGCGAGCATACATTAACACTTGCCATATGTGATTATGATTTCGCCTGAAAAGAACAAAAGACAATGAAGAAAGGAACAAACTTTTCACATTTATACCCCCATATGTTACCACTAACCTCCATTTTGCAAATGCTCTTTTCACATCCAGTTCGCCAGATAAAGGGTCCACTAGTGGGTGGAAGACAGGCAGGTCGAACACCAAGCGCTGATTAGAAAAAAGCAATTCATTATAACAACTTCAGTCCTACCCACACCCCTGGGTGAAGGTCAGTCAGAGCTTTCAAATACTAATTAATTGTTATTGTATAAAAAGAAAGCAATTGCAAGTGATTTGTACCAGCTGTGAAACCGTAACCCAACACACCTGTGTTACATGCAGGGTCTTGTCCTCTCTCACATGCTATCACCAAATCAGGACACTAATCTAGTTATCTGCACAGGCACTAGTGCCAACACAGGTAATACTGTCAGATAAGATCAGATTAAAGGAGTTTTTCTGGTTTAGCTATTTGTGACTGAGATCTTTTTACACACTTGAGCTACAGTAAATTCTTCTTTATCCTACACTTTTTAAAATTAAACTGTGCAATGACACCACAGTGTTTTCAACCCTGTACACTGGTTTCCTCCATCATTCAGACATTTGTCCAAGAGGAAACAGTTTCAAGAGGAAGGTTCTAAAGCCCTCTTCTATCAAAAGAATGACAGCTGGCTGAGAGATACTAAAGTCCCACCTTTAAAAGAAACTTTCTTACTAGTTCTGTCCTTTTAAAGATGATAGCTTTACACAAAACTTGATACTGAGCAGACAGCCTCCTGAGACAGCAATTTCTTCTCAGCTACAGCAGTTATGTACACATGCCCCCAGATCTTCTTAAAGAAATTTGGCCAAGAGGGTCATCTGCTCTGGAGAGTCAGACTGCCAGGAAATACTATTATAACTTAGAAACTTTTCACTAAAGAGAAAAAAAGAGATGGAAGGTAACACCATACTACTTATGTCCTCCCTTTGTTTCACCAGGTTGTCCTCAATTTCTTTTTCCTTGTTTAGAAGAGACAAGCAAGAAATCCTACAGCAAATACAGCACAGTTGCCTGGATTTTATGTTCCATTACATCGCTAGTCAGAATTTGTATTCCTCTACGTGTTTCAATGTTAACTTCCTGCTCAGAAAGTAGAAAATCAAGAGCTGAAGTAAAGAACTGGTTGATTACTCAGCACTCTAGAGCAGCAAACCTCAGGAAGTTCATTCTATGCCAGTCTCAGCAATCAAAGTAACCTGATTCCTCCACAGATGTGAGCAAATATGTACAAGCCAGCCCAGAAACTGAAGAAAATGAGTCAAGAAAAAGAGAGGCTACTTGGTATATCAGCTTTAACAAAAAGCCATACTTAAAACACCAGAAAAAAAGAAGAACTCAATACACACAACCACTTACCGGGCAGTCTCCGTCTGGGTAATTATCAGGAATATAGACAGTGAATTTAAACACACCATCCTGGTAGAGCCCTTGTCTTATGAATATTACACCAAACCACACTGCAAGTGAGAAAGTTTGCTTGAGTGAAAGAATTTAGAAATACAGATACATAAAAAACTTTAAAAGTTAAGTTTAAACTTACTTAATGCTGATCTGTAGGATGGCTGCACGTAGACACCGGGCAGCTTCTGCTTGACAACCAGGGTACTGCAATGAAACCAGCATTCAGAGCAGCTCCACAACTACACTGACAGCAGCAAACCCAGAACCACCCAGAGCTTATCAGGGACTTCTTCCACAAACTTACTCTCAATTCCCAAGGGCAGGCTGCTCACTGAAGGAGGAGGCAGAAAACTAGTGAAATTCTTCACTCACTAGATGTATTTAATGCATGACAGTACAAAAATTTACAACTTTCTACTGAGTTGCCAATTTTAAAGGAAGAAAAAAGAAACTCAATTAAATAATTTTGAACAAAGATTTGCAGTCAATTGTAGTTATTGCTGAAATGTGACCAAACTTCAACCTCAAGTTTAAACAAGTAGTTACTCAATTCAGTTTTAGATGACACTATGCTGCAGGTCAAACTTAAATTATACTGACAATGGACAAAACAAACCAAAACCCAAATTATTAACTTAATGGGTTTTCCAGTTACTTGGCATAGTAAACTGGACTCTGCATGCTCTCACAAATAAACAATCTTAAAGCAAAACATAACACAGTTCTCCGCTTACGATTTCCACAATATCTGTCATTATTTCACTAATAATGAATTTGTTAAACTAGAGGACTTTACATTATGGTACCAAGAAAAACATCTTTCTTGAATTAAGAAGTCAGGGTCAATTTCCTGAAAAGAGATAAACTGAAAGCGAGAACTCTCAAAACATTTAACGGTTAAATGGAAGAACTGAGAGTGTTGCATAAAGGACTCCAGGGATTTCATTCCAAAAGGCAGCACATACTTGAGAATCCAGTATGTTTGCTGCAGAGGAAGTCCCTCCAGCTTTGTAGCACTAACCAGTTACATAACCAGAAAGTTCTGAGGACAAACCAAGATTCTGATACTCCCACAGAAGTCTACAAATCACTGGACTGGGTCAAATGCAACTGCTCCAATAAAAGTATTTTATCACCCTATCTCCTCCCTCGGAAGCTTCATGTTAAATATCACTGAAAGGCAGGAATTCAGCCTTCCACTTGAGCAGCTGTACCAGGTAGTGTTCAAGTGTTCCACATAACAAGTGAAGGAAGCTCCCACATCCTGACTCCATTAGATAGTACCACACGTTCATAACCATCTCCCCACTAATACCTGCTCGCTTCTATTTCAATACTTGTTTCAAATATTTGGTATGCCTGATCAAAGAGCTATTAGGATAACTGGTCAGGGTATCTAAACTCACAACGTGTCTACTTCAAGATTGAGACATGCAGTAATTCAGAGAATGACATCTAAAACCACTCCTTAAAATCCAACTCATTTTCTTCTCCCTTTCCTCCTCAAGAGAATGAGTCTGATGCTGCAGAAAAAAGAACTTTGCAGAACTGAAGTTTTAACACCTCCCTCAAGGACTATGGAAGAGACACCTGACAAGGAACTGGTTCCTGCAGGGGAAACCTGCAGCGTTTTTTCCCACTGAAGCATAAGCCCAGTGACCTAAAAACGACAAAAAAGTGAAAACCTACAATTCTGCAAGAAGGGAATACTCCAGATAAAAAGGCCCATAAGAAGCGTGTGTTCCATTTGTGGACTGGGACGATGTGGCAGGAGAAGCAGGCTTGGTTATTGGCACAGCATTCTTTGGAATAGAAGGCAACTGTTTCTTTGCAGAGGCTCGCAGAGGACTCGATCGCTGCTCTCCACTCAAAGTTTTCTCTTCAGCATCCGGTCTCTGTCAAATTAAAGGAGAACCACAAGATCTCAGGCTGTGTTTCATAAATATATAAACATATTTTAGCACAGGTTTAAACTCAACTTTGCTAATTACAAGTTAGTTCATTGAAACGTATCTTGTGTTTTGGTGTTCTGTTGCTTGGAGGGGGGAGTGGGTAGATGCCTCTCTGCATTTTGTTTTTAAACCAACTTTTATTCAATTAAACACAGCCTACAAGAACAAAAGTATTCAATGCTGGATAGGAAATCTGCAGATTAGGACAAATGCTTAAGGAGGCTTACAGTTATTTAGAACCTGAAACCAGACAGTATATAACATCAGCTTACAAGTCAATCTATTTCTAGCACACAGTGCATCAAGATAAATCATTTCCACTGACAAGCATCCCTACATTGCAGACTTGAAAGAGTCTTTAAAAGTAGTGTAGTAAAACCAAAATGAAAAAACAAAGCTTCACATATTTCACTTTCTGCTTGTGCTTAACACATCAACATTCCACTTGGAACTGATCCTACAGCCTTCTCCTACTGTGAGAGAATCACCACTTGGCAGTGATACAAAGTTTAAATACTTTTACTATAGGACACTTTTGATGCCTTTGCTGCCTTTTCTTAAAAGAAAAAAAAACCACCACAACAAAACACTGCACTGCATACAGACTCCAAAATCATTCTGTAGATTGCAAGACAAATCCGCAGGGTGGAGCCTCGGGCTTAGGCTCTGTGTGGCTGACAAAGGCCTGATTTAAGCTACAGTGGAAGCACCAAAGACTTGGACAATGTCAGAAGCATCACCAAGAAATTCATACAGTTTGTCCTGGTACTGAACACCTGAGAAGTGACTAAAACCAGAACTACCCTGCTTTTAATACTGCTACAACCTAAAGCAGCAATGCACTATGGAGGCACAGTTTTGTCACATGCAATACCTGGCTAAGCTCTACGTAAGACAGTAAACAAATGCCCTAAGAAAGAAATGTTTCAGCCACTTAAACAAGTTTGTTTCACCTTTAGTACTTAAATATGGTTCAGATAAGAAAAGTCAACAAATCCTGAAGTAGATGCCATCCACAGGCACATTCCAGTTAATGTAGCTCAAAGCTAATTTATACCAGCCAGTGATCACAACCCTCAGGACAAACACACACTCCAACTCTATTTGCAGATCACCTGATGGTTTTTTCCAGAACTGGCACAGTATGACAACACTCCATGGCATCCATTCATTACGTACCTTGCGCACAGAACCTGTGGACATGCTCCAGATGGAGTTCATAACGTGTATTCCAAATGAAGGGCTGCAACTTCCCAGTGACTTCAGAGTATATCAGGTCTTTCTGACTTACACCCTAAAAGCACACAGAATGAACATGCATTTTAACAGATAAACAAGACTCAACATATAAACAGGATCCAGATCTAATTCTGCAGTCAGCATTACATTTCTGTAACTTCAGAAGAAAACTTAATGTAGTTGAGATCAACAACAGTTAAAAATGCCAAAGCTCTTACATGTTACACTCCAGAACAATAATATGTCTATTTTTGCATGTGAATCCCTGCCCTCTTTCTGCTACAAACAAACTCTACATTCTGCATTCCATGTTCGTATTGCCAACAATTAAAAAAATACACATATGGGCTCAGCACACTCAGGAAAGATCCTCTACATGTTTAAATATTAAAGCTACCACCTCACCACTTCAATCCAGCACCAGACAGCACCACAACCCTGCAACAAGACGAAGCCATTAAATATCCCCCACATACACTGTTGACTTTGCACATTGCTGAAGTGCCTCTGTATGAGAAATCTTCTGCCATTCCTGGTGTCAGAGATGATCCTCCCATTGAGTTCCATCATGTATGTGTCATTTTGTTTTCATCTGCATTGGAACACCACCAGGAATAGACAAAGCCACAGAACACAGAAGTTTTTCTGTAGCTTATTCAATGGTTTCATTACAAGCACTAAGGCTCAGTGCTCTTTAGATCACCAGTTCAATAACAGGGACTTCAGCAATATTTTGGAGTTTCAGTGTGTCATCCGTGTATGTCCTTGTTTTTCTTGCCCTTTTTTTCTCTCCTTTTTTTTTTGTTTGTTTTAAAGTCTTACTATTGCTTGTGCAAGAAGTCTCATCTACAGTACCTCTTGTCTGGCACAGCCTATTCCCTCCATGACTTCCCCCCCCTTTCGTTCTCCTGCTTTCCCTCCTCATCCCACCTTCCCATTTCTGGCTCTATTATCAAAGGGTTTGAGACAATTCACTTTACTCAATTTCTTTAATAAAAAATTGTACAACATTCACTACAACATTGACTGAGGCAATTAATAGGATGTGAGAGACAGAGCCAATGGCACAGCCTTCTACTGTGGTCAACACTACATTTTTCTGTAGTAAGCAAGGCAGCATCTGTTCACTATTGGTCTAAGTAGTTCATAGAGAAAATGGTAATGCTATGAACAAAAACTTTCTAAAAGTAAAATAAATGCCAACCTTGTTAAAAAATAAAAAGCTCCAGATAATTTATCCAAAGAAAGTTTAGGAATGGTAAATATTTAAAAGAAACATTAATATCAAATCACAGGTAGCCTTCCAGGCTATGAGGCAGCCAAGCATTCAAAAAATTCAACACCTTTCAGAAAAATGGTGAACAAGAATTACCCACCCAGAAATCATCTCAAACATTCCAGTACACTTGATTCCTCCGGGTATTTTCCCCCCAGCAGAGAGTCCCACGTCATTCCGAGCCACCAAAGCACGGCCACTGCGCTGGCACGCCCTGTGGGAGCAGGGAGATGTTTTCACTTTTCCTCCTCTCTTGTCTGGGAAGCAGAGTCAGCGCCAGAGGGCTGTGCCACAGGCCTTTTCCACCAAACCCAGCCAGACTAAGACAACAAGACGCTGGGCTAGGAAGGCAGGAGACATTTCCTCAGGAAACTCCAGTGTAAGCAGAGGGTGGAGGAACTGACGCACCAAGAGCACCTGAGAGAAATGTGCTGGAAGCCGAGGTACAGGCTGGAAGACAATTAGCTGGAATCTGGAGTGATTATGGGGTTGGGGTGGGATTATTTTCTTTCTTTCTTTTGGGCTGGTGTTTTGTTTTGTTTTGGGTTTTTTTTTTATACAACTAGGTATACAAGTTGCATTATCCCAGAACCAGAGATATAAGGAATCAAGCAGGACAAAGAATGACACATGTATGTGAAAATCAGCCTAACCCATTCCCAGTCAAACAGGGAACTGTTTTAAAAGCTTGGCAACTGGTGCTGGATGGAGTTCAGTCACCAGATCCACCTTATCAAGATGCCTACTTAAAGAGCTATTAAAGGCAAGTAAAACATTATTCTAGCTCTAGTTAAATTAAGGAATAACTTCCAGAGGTTCTCAAGCACAGACATCTTTTATCCAGTTGCTTCCCAGTAATAAATCATACATGGTATTGTCCTAAGCTTATTGCAAAGCTGTCTCCAGTCTCACTCACCTGTTAAAATACTGTTTATGATGGAGAACTAATAACCTCAGAGGGGCAGCTTCCCAGACAAGGGTCATTTAAAAAGCCTTTCAAGGTGTTTTAAGCATTTATTTCTAATTACACTGACTCCTTCTAGCTGTGCTATCTGGAAGTGGAGAACAGCAGCTTTAAAGGAAATTCATTCACAACTGCTCATGCTCTCGAGTACCTTCACTTCACAATTTACTGCCCATCATTAACCACAAAGATGATTAAAACAAGTGTTAAAAATAATAACCAAGTAACTGCCTATCCTACTTCTCACTATGTCTGCAGCACACAAAGGAGAGCCACGTCCCCTGTGGAATTTCCAGGCAATTCAGTCCTTCAGCCTTTCACAGGGCTCAGTGTCTCTCACAAGGCACCCACCATTACGGCACCTTCTGGTGCTGTAACTACTGAAATCATGAGCTTCCCAAAAGAACCAATACACTCTCCTCATTTCATGAGGCGGGGATAGAAACATTCAAAATCATCCCCCTCTCTCCTTTCACACTGTCAACATTCACACTACCTCTTCCAGGAAGAGGTTTGATAGCATGGCACTCTGTAGTACATTCTACTAATTTCTCCCACTTTAAGAATAGCAAGTAACAACAACCCTCCTGTGCTGTGTGTCCTCCTCCCACGGGCTTTTTATGGCTATCTCCTCCTTTAGTGGTTCTCTTCTAGTTACAACAGCAATTAAAAAAAAGATCGAACACAAACTTATGAAGAAGCACAACTTCAAATGCTGCTTCTTGGAAAGACCTTTTAACTTTTATATAGCCCCACATTGCTGGGACCAAAAGCCACCTGCTGCCAGGCATAACATCCTGTCCGACACACGAGAGCAGTCAGAGTAAGTTTAAACTCAACAGTACTTCAATAGCACCCTAAAATACTTCAAAAACCAAGACTGTCACTAGCAAAAACTTAAGATTTACTTTGTTTTCGCACCTTTTTCTTCTCTACACCATGTATCCTCATTAAAGATCTCGTTTTACCTACTGTCAGTAGGTGTCACATTTTTCCTGTCACCAAGAGAGTTATTAGACCAAATGCAACACTAAAGCAACTTGACAAAAACTTTATCTGCGTGGAACAGAGCACTCTTCTAAAGAATTTCAGAAAACAACAACAAATCAAAGGGAACCACTCCCACACCTGAGAACAAACTGAGCACTTCGGCAGAGCACCACAGAACGATGTGTGTTGAACACATCACATTACGTTGTCCAGCAGCTGTAGCTGGCAGTTTACCCTGCAACTTATTTCTCCTCAGCACAGCCACTCTTGATTCTCCTGGGACCCAGGGACCTGGCTCACCCACACCTTACCGTGCCGGACAGCACGGGAGCGGCCGGTGGCGGGGAACAGGAACACTGACCAGTCGAGCCTGTTCGCCAACTCTTCCTCCGCGGGCGGGTTCACCTTCCACACCAACCCTGCTGCTGCGAGTTCACTCCTCCGACGCGCTTCTCTAGGAACCTGCCACCACACCTCACTGCCTCCAGCCTGAAGGGCACGGAGCGGGTGGCCAACAGTGGGTCCCAGAGGGCGCT
>JAOXXN010000009.1:331660-350878 GCA_026770055.1 Myrmophylax atrothorax | reverse complement strand
CCAAAACACCCAACCAGCAAAAAGAAAATCAGAAGAAAGAGAGGATGTTGATAGAGTTGAAGTTCTCTGGCTGGAGCAGTGCCGTAGGCTGCATGTGGCCACAAGTTACTGTTCATTTGAGGAGACACAAAGAAGTTTAGGACTACCAGATCAGTGTCTTCTGGGTCTTCAGACTCCCACAATGCAGCCAGGTTTTTTTCACTTGAGCTAAAAGGTACCCAGCAAGGAGGCCCATTGGCTTCAGCTAACTCGCCTAAGGTATGTGAAGTTGGAATTGCCATCTTCCTGATCCCATATTGCTACTCATTATTCTGCTTTTATTTTCTGAACTCTGATATCCCAGTCTCTTTTGCTCTACATTCTTTTCCCAATATAAGATGACTCCTACAAAACTCCACAAGGCATTAAAATAACATCTTTAAAATCCAAGTTGCTGGTATGCTGGAGGGAGTTTGTAGTTAAACTGCTTTTATTTCCTCAGCACTAATATTGCAGATTGAATAGAATGACAGGGTCAAAAGTGTCTTTTTCTGGCTTAATTCCTTCCTCTTGTTATTTATACATGCTTGTTTTGTAGGGAACAAGAGCATGTTCCAACAGCAGCATCTCTGGCCCCAACAACTTCTTTTCATTCCCCACAGAGTCTCAAGTGCTCAACACCATCTGATAGGACTATCACAGAGGAGTTTCATCTATCAAAGGTATAGTATAATAAAAAGGACTAAGAGTATTCGGTCAAAAGTGTGTTTACCCCATTGGGCCTTTTCAATTTATTTATTTTTTAAAATTATTGTTTTCACAGCTGGAATAGGGGTACACGTGCATGAAACTGCAGAAAATGGTTCTAAACTTTTGGTGGGTAAACACTGATTTTATTCTCATAATTCCTCTTGTTTTACTTGGATGCCTTCTTATTGGAATCTGAGGCCCTATGAGATCCCAAAACAATTCTCTCACTTTGTTATGTGGTAATCTGTCAGGTTTGATTTCCTAAATATGTTTCAAGTTACATCCACACCCTAAATGCTTTTAATAGTTTAATTCTGTCATATCAAGGCTACTAACCTTGATGTCAAAATGCTCTTGGGTCCTGCTTATATTAACTAAATCTGCTTCAAGTTCCTACATGTCCTCTTGCAAAATTCCTGGAAAAGTGATTAATATGGTGGCAATTAGGAAAGCACACACGTCCACCCTTCTGCAGAAACTTGGATTTACAAGAAAGGGTGGGGTTAATAGAACTTTGTTAAACAAAGGATTTAATGACAATCACAGAATGATTTGGGTTGGAAGGGACCTTTTAAAGGTCATTTAGTTCAGTCCTCTTGCAAGAAGAAGGGACATCTTCAATTAGGTCAGATTGCTCAGACCCCAATCCAACCTGGCCATGAATGTCTCCTGGGATGAGGCATGAAAAGGAAGCTGTTAGTTCTGGAAATCTGCTGTTCAGCAGCACAGGAATTCTGATTAATTTCTCCTGGCAAATTGCTCCCAGCAAATTGCTCCCAGAAATGCTCTGTTACACCTTCATGAAAACTGAGACAGGACGTGGACTGCCTGATCCCTCGTATCAGTTCTCTGGAACCATGTAGTCCCGTTGTCTTTTGTTACCTGGGGCCTAAATATTTGTAGCACCACCTGTGAAAGAGAGACTGGCTGGTCCTATCATGCTGCATCAGGGAGGGACATGCTGATATGTGCTCTGTGAGCTCCTAGTGAAGGTGAAGGACACAGGTTTAACTGGGCATCTGCCACCCCTGGGGTGTATTATCTCTGAGGTCACTGGGGACTTTTGTGCATGTCCAGTGCATTTTATTTATTTGTGTCCTCCACTTCCCTTTGCTGTTTGTAATACAAAAAGAAAAAGCTAGAAGTAGGAAATACTGTGTTCAGTTCAAAATACAATTTTAATTTTTTTTTGCCTCAAAATGAGATGGTTTCTCTTTTCTTGTAAACCCTAATTGGGACCTTTTTCAGGGTTTCTGAAGTGGTGGTTTCTTACCTGATGTTATTGAGATTTGGTTTGTTAGAGAAATCATCATGTTTTGCTTCCAGGGAAAAGGGGATCTGCTCTGCAGTGGCAGAATGGGAGTGCATGGCCAGCAAGTGGGGAAAAGGAAATGCTTGTACTCACACCAGCAGACAGGAGCAGGAAGGCACTGCTTTTCCCACTCCGTCTGGTGTGCTGGGGTGGAGGTGCTGCAGCCTGGGCTTTCAAGGCTGGCTGGGGGTGTCCCTTCTGTGTCCCTCCCCTCCAGCACCTGTCACACGCAGTGCTGGTCTTTGGACAATCCTGTGCCTCAGGAGAGCAGAGCAGCCCTTGGATCTGTGGTGCCTCTGCAACCTGACTCCTGGGGAGGCAGGGCACAGCAGAGCAGTTGGTCTTGGTGTGGTCCATTGTACTCTTCTCCACCCTCAGTCTGTGCACCTGGCCTTGCTGCAGCCATGCAGCCAGAGGAGGTGAGGTGGCACCAGGTGCAGGGTCCCAGCAGCAAGGCTGGATCCTACTGTAAATAATTTCTGGTGTGGCAGCTGAGACAGTGCCAGGTTAGTCACCACAGGCACTTCCCTGGCAGAGGCCAACACCTTCCCCTTGTTGCTGCCCTGGGCTAGCTTCCAGTAAACATGGTGGGTTGGTCCCAGCAGTAGTGAAGGGCTGTGTCAGGTGTGGGCTGGGGCTGGCAGGAGTGGAGCAGTTCTCCTCTGGCTGCAGGGGCATTTCCTCTACAGCTGTGAATTCATAGCGAGACACTGATTTCCTCTACATAAGCTGTGGCTGTGGCAATGCACAGGAGAGACCTCCAGTGGAAATAACCTATGGAAAAAACCGGAGTAACCCCATTAAACCAAAATTGAGGATAGGTGTGCCTTTCCAGTCTAGAACTTAGCTGGCCAGCTGTGGTTCACAGCTGTAGACAAAGGACCCAGGGAGTGAAATTGCACTGGTCACTTCCTGGCTGGGTTCATGAAGCACGGACCAAACGTGTCCATATGACCCCACCCTGAGCTATAACATCTCTGCACTCAGGCAGCCATGGAACAAGGAGAGCACCTTCCTGAGCGTGGCACTTGAAGACCTGTAGCCCTACTCCTATCCTACATCTGGAGTGGCTGAAGCCTGCACAGCTTGGACAGACTCCCACTTGGGTGCTTTTTCTGTTTTCTTCCTCTAAGGATTGTGCAGGAAGACTGGGAGGGCACCAGGGAAGTGTGATAGCTCCAAACATTTTCCCTGTTTCTCCACAGAAATTATCCTAGTGAGTCCTGTCACTTGCTAATGAGGTCCCTCCTTGGCAAGGTCAGTTTTTTTATTTGGGCACCTACACTTTGTTCAAGCCTCATTATAGTCAATTAGCACCTTCTCTAAATCCTCTTGGGTCTTGTGGGCTGACTGCTCTGACTTGGGACTACCAGTGCATAGTCCACCTGTAGCTGAGGTGCTGTATCCTCTTGGAGGTCTGAGGCTGCAACTTTGTATCGTGCAAATCTTCAGCTAATCCAGAGGAGGGGCTTGCTTTGGCCAGCACTTCAGAAACAGGGTTTGAAGTTACCAGGTAGTATCCAAACATCATGGGTTTGAGAGTCACAAGTAAGACATGCTGCTACAGCTCTTCCAAGATGAATGAAATAATCGGCTATGATATATATCTTTATGACTTGTTTAGTGGTTGTGTTCTGACTCAGTGAGAAGTCTAAGAGAATGCTTCCTGAAATTAATTGCTTTTGGGGCAATTAACATCACCCATGATCATGAAACAATGCAAGGAACAAAGCTTCTGGTTTTTCTCATCTCCCTAGGCAGGAGGTACAGGTCTGGGCCCTGAGACAAATAGCTTCAAGCAAGAGAAGACTTGAAAAGGATGACTCCCCTTGTCCTCTAAAGGAAAGAGGAAGGCAGAAGCTCTTTCCAGAGTTTAACGCATGACCCACTTTCCTGGCTCACTGCATGAAGCATGATGGCCTGGTATGACAGGCACGCATGCAAACACTGATACTTTTTCCTGGAGTGCTTTTCTTCTGATTAGCTAACATGAGGTTCGTGGGCTCTGGCTCACTCTATTGCTCCGTGAAAGCCCTGACCTGCAGGTGTGGCACCACGATCTGGCCTGTGATGAGACTTGCTGGAAGCCTGTGATGGGACTCAAGGACCTCACTGAAAGGCACATACAAATAAATTTCAAGAAATATTAGCAAGAAAGAGGATAGCTAAGAGATCCAGTGTCACTGTGGTCTTGATTTCTCCTGAGGACAATGGCCTGAGTCTCTGCCCTCTGATGAGTAAGGTGCCTGTCAGGTCATGCATGTGAGAGTCATAGCCAAGGCTGGTGACATGCCAGATCAAAATGTGCAGAGGTGTCTGCAGGCAGAGCCTCAGCCTGCCCCAGCTGTGTGTGCCTGCCCTGGCCTAACGCCACATGCCTGGCACCCAGGCAAGCTGTCTGGAGAGCTACCCAGGCTCAAAGGAGCCACAGGAAAGAAGGTGAAAAACAGAGAAAGAGGAGTCAAATAAATGCCAGAACTGATGCAAGGCAAGGCAGAAGGAAAGTACAGTCATGAGGGATGAAAAGCAATAATTTCAGTTAGTCTGAACTACTACCAAGCCACGCTGAGCCAGCAATGACATCTAGATTGAAACACAAGATTTCCCTGTCCTGTGATGGCTGCCTGCCTTGACTTTTCACAGTTAATTCCCTTCAAGGCAAGATTTGGGTTTCTAAGTGCTCCACAAACCTGCTGAATGATCATGTGTAGACTAACCTCACTAAGGAAGCATTCCAAGTACTTGCCATTGGCAACTAGGTGAAAATTAGTCATCAAGGGGATCCAACTGGAAAGCGGTTCTTTACAAAGACATGTGAAGTACAATTAACTGATGGTTCATAATACCTTGAGGATATCACTCTAGTGTTTCATCCATTTTTTTTTCTCTTTCAGTTCAATTCCGAGTCAGTTAAATCTCACCTTAAATCACAGGACACCTTTTTACTTGATTGCAGTCTTCTATCGCCGACTTTGTGTGCAGAGACAGTGCTCATGGCAACCCAGGAATCTACTCATCTACTGTTGCTCCTGATGAATTTCAACGGGAGAAGCATTTTACAAATCTGGGTGACACAAGCCCTTGTGAGTCCACCTAGTAAATCCTAAGTAGGGAATGTATTAGGCACTTTCAGACTCTGTTCTTATTTATTATCAAACTGTAGCCTGATATATCAAGTTGGTTTGACTCATCTCTAATAACCATAAGTTATGCTTACCATCCTGTAGCCCTTTTGAACCTTGTCACTCCTGCTGGAGACAATCGGTTGTTTCCAGAGGTTATGGCAGTTCACACATTCTAGTGTATGTTTTACTGAACTCTGACAACTGCAATAAATATTTTATTGGATTAGTGATTAACTTATTTTCCATCTAATCTGTCTTGTTTCATCTATCTCCTTTGTCTTAGAAAGATTTTTCATGTAGCTCCAAGATCCTTTAGAGCTCTGTCTGACCTATGGGGAAAGTTGAAAATGGTTCGAATGGGCATTTGACTTGACATTTCTGAGGCTGCATTGAGACTAACAAGAAAACAGTTAGGCCACTGAAATTAAAACAGTTCAAACTTCTTGGATGGGTTCTTAGCTGGACATGCTACAGCCCTTGCTGGAATAAGGTTTTTTGTTGGTCTTTTTTGTTTAGTGATGGGAGAGAATATACAGCACAGGTGAGATAAAAGTAGTAAGGAATACTTTTATTAGCATAAACACAGAGGTGAGCATTCCTTGTGAAAGGAAGTATGGTATCTTAAGGAGAAATCTGAGCAGATCTCAGCTTCTCTAAAATAATTTCTGCAGAGCCGTAAAACTACAGAGCTGAAATACCAAATAGTATTCTCTGTCTGAAAGTATGGTTGTTTTAATTATCTGTCTTCTTCCACTCTGACCAATCTAGAAATGTAATTTTGGGTTCTTAGGAGATGTTTTTTGGTATTGTTATTAAAAGAACTAGATTTGCACAAAGCCTTAAAAAAATCTGGAGCATGAACTGGGACCAGTTTGCAGCCAGGATCTCCAGACATTTGTCAAAAAAAGCTGTTGAGTCTTGTCCTCCCTGGCAGGCAGACCAGGGAGAGCACCATGGTGGCACCACTGGTGGGTTCTCAACCATGCAGATAGTGAAGTGCCATGTTGATATGCCAGTGGCAGCCCTGGGCACAGATTTTTGTACTGAGGCTGCCTGTAAAGATGGTGTTGCTTTTAGGCAACCTCCCCACAAAAAACCCAAAAAACCAACACCCCCACCCCCCCAGACACATGCACTCACACATGTACACACACATGCCTTGTGGGAAAGCTGCTCTTGGCTGTCTGGAGAGACAGAGGGTTTCTCTGGCAGTCTGATACATCTCCAGGGTAGCCAAGGTAAATTTTTTTTCCCTCTGGAAGTGTTCAAAACTGGCATAGGTGAGCAGTAGCTTTTTCAACATTTCACATATCCAAAGAATCCATTTTCTTGTAGGATTTTTTTCTAATTCTGTCAGAAATATGTTTTGGAAGACTGTGCTTTCATGTGTGATTATTATTATCATTATGAGAAGAGCATTCTGAAATACAAAGGGATTGTTTCTAACAAGGGGTTCCTTGTCTAAACTAGGCTAGAAAAACCAGCAGTTCTAGTTTACGTGAGCTGTTTGCCCTTCTAATTCTCCTTTGCGGTGTGAGGGAGAAACAGAGTCTTGTTGTCTTTCTGTATTTGTATCCTTTTAGGTGCAGGGTGAATTTGCAGAGCTAGTTGGTAGATAAATCACTGCTGTTCTTGTCCGTGCAGAGTGAGTTTAAAATTAATATTGTAAATATGCCACGTTCTCACTTTTCTACAATTAACTTTTGGCATAGATCTTTGGTTTGTGGTCCTAAATGCACTGCAAACACACTTTAAAAGCAACATTCAAAATGTAACAGAAACTTCTATCTAAACTTGGCACCTAAACGCCTCCTTCCAAGATTGTGGGCATGTTTGCCAAGGTAATTTCTCTTCAGTATTATCCGTGCATCTGGCCCTCTCCTGGCATGGGATGGGCTTGTGCAGTGTGAAATGAAGTTACAACTTCAGCATAATGTTGAAATGTAATAAATTAAATCTGCCAGTCAAGTGAAACTTGTAATTGGAGTGTCACTTTCAAGTGAGAGAATGGCTCAGGCAGGTTCAGCGTTCTGCCTGGGTTGCAGAACTGTTGTAATTACCCTGTGTGGTTTTTCATACTTCTGAGGGAAAAAAAAAAGCGCTGCACAACTTTTCAGAACAACAGTCTGTTGCCAATGTGCAGCTGCCATCTAAGGGCATCCAAGTGTTTCAAGTAGGTGAAGTGTTCATGATCAGTAAAGGAGGGTCAAACTTGCTGTTGCCAACACAGGCTGAGTAACTTGTAAAGTACTGTGAATTCTTGTGGACACAGCCATCAGACTGTCATTGAGATTGTAATTTATTTTTAAGATTAATCTCTTTCTCTCTGTTCCAAAGCAGAACATATTCTGGAAACTTGAGAAGGCAGACTAAAAAATGTAAATTTACTGCTGGTTTTTCCTAATGGCTTTCCCCCCCTGTCATTCCTAAGAACATACTTCTTATAACTCTTGTACATAAACTTGGATAGATACATGCAAACACACACACAGATTGAGAGAGACATTGGAATCTGCTGTACTTGAATAGATTTCACACCTTTCTAGAAAGAACCTCGATGATATGAAAGCCCTCTTGGGAAAAGGATGCCCTTGAGCTAGTATATTTGCATGAGGAAGCTTCTAAAATAAATATGTGTGGGAGTTGCTGAATAGATTTAATCTACATTTGTCTGTCAGAAATAGTAAATCAAAAAAGAAAAACAAGTTGATAGGTATTTAACGTTGAATGTAGAGTAACACCAAACCAACTCCTAAACCTGCTGTGCACACAGCAGTTCAAATGATCATGGATGCTAGTAGTTCTCAGAGCACTGATGCTCCTTCATATAAAGTTTGTTTAGTAGCTATCAAAATTAATGTATTGTGAAAGAACAAAATAAAGTACTTTATCTGAAGTAAGTACTTTTCTAAGAGCAATATATATAATATCAGTGTTTCCAAAAACCAAACGGGACTAGTGCATTTGTGTCTGGTGGTTGCTACTTTTGAAAGGCAGCATAGCATTTCTAAGATTCACCCTCTTACAAGTGTGTCAAAGCACTGAGTGGCAGAAGTCAGATCAGGGAGACAGAAATCACTGAAATTGTAGTCCATTCAAACTGTAAAAAATGATGTTAAAAGACAAATTTATCCATATTCTTGTGGGCTTTCTGATCTGGAATATTTCTTCAGGTCTTTGGCCTCATGGCTGAGATGAACTATGTAACTTTCCTAATCTTAGTCTGAGGCTGAATCTGGGCTGCAGAACTGTCTGCATCAAACTTGTTTATACTGCTGAGTTCAGGCAGCTTGAGCTGTAGCATGGATGGATTATTTATAGATTTGGATAGTCTATATAATTTTAATAGTAAGAGCAAACTATATATTATGGAAAAAAACCCCTAAATCAATACATTTCTGCCCTAACTAACACTTGCTCATTCTACAGCGGTAAATTATTTAACCTTCACTTTCTTATTTCTTTTGGCAAAGATGAGATGGTGATGTACAGCCTCACATCCACATGTGCCTTGTGCTCAGGAGGGCCTTGTGGTGTCCATGGTAAAGAGCAGTTCCCTTTCAAACTGATCTATCTGCTGGAATCAGAGAGAAGTATTAAAAAATGCAACCCAAACTAAAACAACCCAACCAAACACAAGGCAGGAAGTTTTCAAGATAGTATAGGGGATATATAGGGAGATATACATATAGGGATAAGTGAGTATTGCCAGGAATGGTGATTGTTTTGTTTCTAAACCGTTACACTGTTTCATAACACTGAGTTGCTTTGGAAATTCCCATTGCCTTAAAGAACAGTTTTGGAAGTATCTTTGACACCTTTTTTTTTTTTTTTTTAACTTGCAGCATACAGGCCTGTATATTCATTTCACATACATGTGGACTCCTAGCAGACACAGAAAACTCCACTTGTTGCATCAATAGTCCTTTCAATAAGCTTTTTTCACAACATTAAAAAGCAACGTCAATATCAACAAACTACCACATTAATACTTTGATGAGGAAGTGGCATGGATCATCCCTGGAAAATAACCTGCGGTGGATATTTTAAGGAGCTATGCCACTATGTGACTGAAATGGCAAAGGTGAGGTTAATTCACCCACTGCTCTTCTTGATGATGCCAGAGAAGGCTGATTGTTTTGAAGGACACCAAGTTCATAACAGATTTAGCTGATGCCTGGAGGCTTTCATTGATCTGACAGGTGAGCAACAATAAACAGAATACCTCTGGGTGCAGGAATCCAGTAAACTCTTCAAGAACAGGTAAAACTTGTTGGTCTTTCCCTACAGTACATTCTGAACCATAAAATTTATACAGAGGATAAAGTTTGAGTGCAGTGTTCAGGTTGTTATTTTCTTCTGTACTTTTGCAAGCCTCTGTACTTTGTAAGCAGAGGCTTGAATATACAATATTAAAGGAGAGTTCCGTTCCTAAGTGGCATTATATGATTTTTTCTTAAAAAGGTTACATGCTTTAGGAATAAAAACTCCAGTTTTTATATACGACTTGTGATGGCAATTAGGTCTCAAACATACTGAAAGAAAAAATCTGGACTAAAGTTTTCCCATATGACAAGGTCTTTCGTGGTTCCTAAAGCACTCACTCACTTTCCTTGTATCTGAGCTCAGTGCTTGGGCTCAGCACAGCAGCATGCACCTCAGTTTTGTAAGGACAGGACTAAATCCTCTGTTGGTAATCACTGCTGACTAGTTTATATATTTTCACAGAACTACAGTGGAGGCTGGTCAAAATACCATCATTGCTGGGGCATGGAGCTTTTAGTAGATACTCCTTAAATTTTACATCTACTGAAAAGGTAACACAGGATTTATCTTGTGAACAAACTATTTCCAACTTTATTACTGCTGTTAGAATAGCCAATTAGTGAAGCATTCTGCCTTGGGGGTATAACAAGTAAATTATTTCAGCATGAAGTTCTTTCACATGTTTTTGGGCTCTTCCCTCATGAGCTGTGTCGTCTGTTCCTTCCTTTCACTTTGTTCAGCATTTACTAAGTGACAGATCAGTACAAACTTAATTCACAGGCCCAGGTCTTTTTCCATTCCCCTTACCTGAGTAGGAATTAGGTCTCTAAATATGTTTAAAAAGGTGGTCTTAGTCACCATGGGCACTTCTTCAACACATTGCTTGTTTATACCCAGGTTCCAGGTGAATTAGCATCTCTAAACTTGGCTGTTGAAAAAAAAGCAGCAGAATAAAACTGATCTCTAAGTTATTAATTAATTACAAAAGAAGCTCCAAAATCTCAAACCAAGAAGATTCCTACAGTACCTTATTATCCTTATCCTCTTTCCCCTTACTCTATCTTTAGGAAAAGGAAAATAAAAATAAAATAATGAAGACCCATAAACCAAAATGAATCTGTCATTGAAGACATAGCACTTCAGCTAATGATAACTTCTAGTATTTTTACCTATTGAACATGCTTGTTAACACTTACATGGTAACTTTAATGAGAAAAACAAGTTGTCCATTATGCAAATATTTGCACTGAAGGCTCAGGATTTGAATTCATCTGGATTATTGCTGGTGGAAACAGCTAACGAACAAGGTCAAGTTTCTTCCTTATCTGAGATGTTTTTCACAGTTGACTGGGTTGCTCATTCATCAGCTAGGCAAGACTCAAAGTCCTTTAAGAGATTGGACTGCTGCTTCATGTGGGGCTCACACACAAGCTCCTGATCAGTGAGCTGATAATTTCCAGAGCTGGCCTGGCCTGACTGATGGACTGATGGTGACTATTACAGCTGTAATGTGAGAGCTCTATTGAAAGAACAGCACAAAAGGATAAAAGTATGGTAACAGAAGCTGTCAGCATTATGAAAAATCAAAGCTCAAGCAAAAATACAGTAGATTTTGAAAATAGATATGGAGAAGCTCTTTTCTACTGCTGATTTTAAGACCCACTTCAGGAAAGTCTTTTTTTTTTTTCTTTTTTCCTCAACATGTATTGGGTTTTATGAAAGTTTTTGGCGTCAGAACTGTAGGCTTGATTAGAACGACAGCAACATGGAAGCACAGAATCATTCAAAACTTGTGCAAATCTATCTGCTTTGCTGTGAAACTAAGCTTTGTGCTAGGGAATTAGAAAGGGATCAAATAAACATCTTGTTCTAGTATCATTGGCTAAGCCCAGATAATGCTAATGTTAGTTGGAACAAATGTTACTCTGTCTGCTTCTTGTAGTCAGGCAGGGCCACATGGAGTTCGCATTTCCTACTAGTGGATGAGTTTGCCTTCAACTGGAAAATACTTTCCAGTCTCCAATGAAAGTTAACTTGAAGATTTTCACTTTCTATCTCCATGAGCCTAAACTGGTTTGTTATGCTTTCACTTTATGCCAAGAAGCTTTTAAAATCCTGTAGAGATTGCATTGTACTGAAGGAGAGCAAACAGAGCAGCACCATCAAACTGTCATCTGCTGTCAGCAGCTGTCTTGGCTGCACCGGAGATGTCACCATTTGCACTGTGTGCAGAATAGGAAATACCAAGGTATCAGGCTGTTTTTTTCTAGCCAAGTCTTCAAAAGTGGTAATGATGGAGCATCTCTGACCTCTCTGGGTAGCCATTTCTAGAAGGATATCCCTGACCTGGTAAGAATTTTTTTCCTAATGCCTGACCTGAATCTCGTACATCTCAGCATGATGCTGTTGCCCTGATACTCCTTGATTTATCACCTGTCACTACTGTAACTAGTTTGGTTCTGTGATCTCTGGGGCCTAGTTTTAAGCATTTGTAGGTTGTTTTACATCCCTGACAAGCATTTAAAAAATACAAGTCAATGAGCATGAAGGATTTTTAAACAATCTAAATCATGTGCTGCTTTATTGCTGGGGGAAAAAATCCCAAGGTATAGCTTCAGTTACAGAAAGCCTTTATCAGAACTTGAAAATCCAAGGTGTAGTGATTTAATATTTCTTTTACAACCTGAGGTTTTACAACATCATTGTTTATACCAAACTAAAAGCTCAGCTTTCACACCTGCACCATCAAAAGCCCTTAGAGCAGAAAGCTGTTTATGGGGACAGGTGTCACATATAAGCAGACTTCAAAAAACACTCCAAACAGGCTCTATCTCTATAGTTGACACAGTTACCAGACAAATGCACACACCTAGCGAGAAAGCTGATGTATCTCCTTACCTGCAAGTTACAAGAGTCAGAGGTATACAGGGAAGGGTTCACAGGTTAGGAAATGTCCCAGAAGGAAGAAGGAGATGGCAAGTGATGCAGTAGGGGGATGGTCTGCTAAATTCAGCAATAGGTGAAAGCCAGTGACAGGCAAGTGACCTGTTATCAAGAGGAAATAAGAGCATGCAAGGCTTTTAAATACTTTATTCAGAAATGTTGGAGCTGGGGTGTTTCCACAAACCATTCTGGTACAGTTTCTGAGAGGTACGTTTGGACAATTAGAGGACTCCAACAACTAGAACAGTATTATGGAAGGTGCTTCTCATCAAAGCTCTTAAGGGAATAATAAATAAGCATAAGACATTTGCTATCGGTCTCTTGTCCTTTCAGGAATTATCTTGCATGTGAATGAAGTTTCAGTGAGCAAGACTGCATCTCCTGATAAATCCCCTTCCAGTGAAATGGCAAGGTGGAGAGCAATCCTGAGAGCCTCTGAAACCTCTTACAACCAAGAACAAGCTCTCACTTATTTTAGGGGTGTCCATCCCTTACAGGGTCCATGTTCTTAGATTCCCTCTTGACTCAGCCCGAGGATTCAGTTCTTTGTACTTAGAGGTCCTGCAAAACACCAGTGTGTGTCTTTGTATGTACACGTGGAGCTCCCCTGCACTGCTACAGCCTTAACCCTCCCCAACCCTGCACTGCTACAGCCTTAACCCTCCCCACCTGTTCAGGCCTTGTAGACCTGTGAGCAATCATTGTATCAACACAGCTACTGTTGTAATGAAAAGGGGCCCAAAGAGATGTATCTCACTTTATTTTTGCTAGAAAATCATCATGTCATACTTGAAACAACCTTCGTTTTGAGATCTTCCCTACCTTCAGCCCTGTGCTGACTTTTCTGTTTCTGGGGATGGGTTTGGGTTTTATGGGTTTAAGCAGTATGTTACCATGACTTCACTGCTAAATTTACAGGAGATGGAACTAACTTAGGTATGGGAGCAGAGATGGGACTGCTGGATTATTTCTGGTCTCAGCTTTGTCAGAGAGATATCACTTTAAGAGTTTGTCTCCTATGCCAGAGCAAAAATGGTTTATACTTCATAGCATGTGTGCAGTTTTCAGCCTGCCTGTTGTACACAGGCCTTCCCCAAAAAACATTAAATGGTTTATCTTGGAAATGGGTAGGGGAAGAATTGTGTTTTGGTTCATGTAGGAGGAGAGTTATTGTTATGGCCCAGAAAGAGAAAAAATGTTGGCAAGGTCTTCATAGAAACCCTCTGTTTCTTTTCCTCCTTGCCTTCCTCTTCTTACCCTGAAAAAGCTATTGTTAAATGATATGCATTTAAAAATCAAACTGTCCCTCTCTGATAAAGAAGCCTTTGCTTAAAGGACAACACATGTCAGTGTAAACTATGGGCTATTTCCTGTCCTTTTTGTGAAGGCAGCAGGTCATGCTGGGGCTTTGCTTGTAGCCAGAGCTAAAGATCCTGGGGACTGCCTGGGGTGAAGGAAAGAAGCCTTGCCAGTGATGCTGCTAGTAGTCAGGAGAGTGTCTTCTTGCCCAAACCACCGGGTCATGAGCATTTAACAGCAATTTAATGTTTAACAAGAATTGTGCTAAAATATTTCTCTGACTTGGGATGTTACACTGATTTTTAATTTTACTTTTTGGGTTGTGTCTACCAAGAAAAAAATTCTAGCAAAAGTCCTACCACCAGACTGCAGGTGTGGAAACAGTGAGAGAGCAAAATATAGACCTATTGCAGGTGGTTGGTACATCAGGGACCATTGTCCAGGGCTACACCTTACTTAACTTTGTTTTCTTTCCTGGCTGGGAATCAGCCAACTACTGTTTGCAGATTTAATGGAGAACCTGAGAGTAGACATACACTTTCCAAGACTTTTGCCAATCACAGTGGACACAATGTTTGATTGATGCTACTAAATGCATTTTTTTTCCATAGTGCTCACAAGATGGGTATAAAGTAGCTGTTTGCCTCTGTGCTGTTCAGAGCACAACACAGGCTGCTGTGTTGTACCCACCCCAAATCTGTTCAAATGATCCTTGCCAAGGCATCCATCCCACTGCTCCACAGGCAGACAGGTAGAGACTCACATGGCTCAGGGATGGGGCAGTGTGGGTTGCCATGAGTTGGGAAGCTCCCTGGCCCTGAGGAAAAAGTGGGCATACATAGTGACAGAGCACCCACCATCTGCTTGCCATTTTGTTACTGAAATCACAGTGAAACTTGCCTATGAAAGAGTAAATGTTCCTCCAAAGCTGCTCCAGTGCTGTGCTGTATTGGATCGGGCTGGGGGTGCTAGACTGTTTTTCTGTCATTCTGAGTCAGGACAGTAGGTTTTGAAGGCCCTTTTCCATTGAAAAATATGAAAAGTGGGGGCAAACTTTTAAATCTACATATTAACACCATCTTAGATCAGGCTACCTCAGATTCTTATGCTCTTTCTCTCTTTTTTCTTTTTTTTTTTTTTTAATGCCTACTTAACAAACATATCTGTGGCCACTGCAGTAGATGTGAACATGAGGTTGCCTGTAAAATACAGATCCATGCTTTTCACTTGCACTAAACATGTCTGATTTTATAGGTGAGCATGTTATAGACTATAGAATTCATAGTGGCCTATTTATTATCCATAATTACCCCCACAATAATTTTAATTACAACCCTAAGGTAACGTTGAATTTGTCCACCTCTCTTCATAACAGTAGAAAATAACTGATGTACTCAGGAAACATGTCCTTCATGGGTGGGTAATCCATGGTGTGTATTCAGAAGGCCCAGCACTAATCAGGCTACTGGCTCACAGATGTGGCTGTGCAAGAGCCAAGCGCCAGACTGGTGCTGACTTCCCCCTTCTCAGTGTGCAGGACCTCAGAAACCTGCAAAACAAATGACGTCAGCAATGCCCAGACCTTATACCTTGGCAATGTCCACTCCAGCTTCTCATTCACTTCACGTACAAGCAGGAAAGAGAGTTGTGTGTGACCCTGTCAGGGTTTGAAGTGAAGGTCTCCTGAGATGAGTCCTCCTTTCTGGAGGTACTGGCAGTGCCTCTGACCTGGCATTCAGATGGTCTTGCTTTCCAACAAGTGAATTTCAGAGCTTCTGATACTTGACCTTTTCTATACCACTTGCTTGGTCCTTCTCACTTTCACAGTTTACTCACTTCATTTTTTTTTTTGTCAAGGCAGTATTTGCAGCCTGATCCTGTCCAGTGAGAAGCCAGATCCCTTCTTTCCTCCACATGTTCCAGCTTTCCTTACCACTCCTCAATGAATCACTTTGGACTCAAACTTCTTTTGAACGCCTCTGCTCCAACCTTTCACACCAGAAAACAATTTTTCCTCCTTCTCTTTTTGTCATTTAAACTGTACCAAAACTTCTGCAGTAACACAAGAATACTATTGATATACACAGCACCAGTTTTTGACTTTTAGGTTTTTAGTAATTTTCTGGTCAAATAATAGTACCATTAAAAAACCCCAACAACAATTCTGCTTGAAAATATTGCTTTGTACATTATATCAGCATGTGTATCATTAGACCCGTTTCTCATTTGTTTTAAAAACTCTAATCTTTGTCCACATGCTTTTAAAATAACAAATACTATCCTATCAGTAAAATGGTATTTCAAGGCTATATATATCATATGGTTAGAGCAGCTTTTTTTCTAGCATCAGAAAAGAAGAAACTTCTTAAAATCCCTATTTTAATTTTCAAAAACATATAATCAAATTCTTGTCATCCCAGCTTTCACTTTAAGCGTGAAGCAGGAGCCGGATGACACACATAATCCAACGTGCAGACAGTGAGCAGACAGCCCAGGGCCGCCCTGTCCCTCCTCAAGGATAAGGGTTGCCTTTGAAAGCCTCCATTGTTCTCACTGCAGCATCCAGTGTTGTAACTGCAGTGCAACACAAAGGTAACCACAGCACAAACACACCACACAGCCGGCCCCAACTATGCTGCCAAGCAACATTCTTATTACCAAGGGGGGAGTCTGATGATGAAAAAGACTGTTTCCTCTTTATACTGTTTCCTCATTTTTACTTAACAGCTTTTTTTTCCCCTACAAAGTCTGTTTTAATCTCAGTTACAAATTGTTCATCTTGCATTTCAAATCTGAGGTCTTCCAGGCTTAAAAAAGTTGTCTGGGGTTTCAAATTGCACATATGTCCAATGTCCAAAGTTTTGAGTTAAAACTCAAGTGTGCTCATGTATCCTGAGGCAGAGTGTGCTTTCCAGGCAGAGTTCAACAGTGATATTACAATATTACTGATTATTTTTGTTGTTTTTCCAAGCCAAACACAGCTATTCTGGCTGGAGCCTATTATCTCATGACCTTCATGGGCTTCAGAAAGTTTCTGAACTTTCCAAAAGATTTTACCCTCCTTGGCAGCAGCTAAAAAAGCCCCTTTCCATCTTTGTTATTTTTCTGTGTTTCCCTGGTGGATCAGACTTGGCTATTTCAATTTCTGGTGAAAACACAATAAGACATATTTTTGAGGGTCAAACAATTCAATTTCTCTAGAACTGACCAAGACCTTAAGTCTCTTAAGTTACAGGAGATCCCAGATGTCTAAGTGTAGATTATGCAATAGTGGTGTCCTTCTGAACCCCAGATAGCAAGAGCAGGCTGGGGACTTTTGAGGCCAGCATCTGTCAAGGTGTGCCCAGTGGCAGTTTGACTCATAGTCCTACAGCTGATAACAGCTTAGAGACTGCAAAAAGCTGGCATAGGTAAGAGAGAGCCATGAGCAATTTCAGAGGGAGTATGTGGTAAGCATGGCAAAAAGAGCCTGGTGATGAGCACTGTATTTGCAGGTGGTGTCTCTGTTCCCTTTCACGGTGATGGTGCTGCCTACGCTGTGACCAAGGGCATGGGCATGTTCAGAAGCCCTTGAAGCCTTGTGGGTGTTTGCAGTATTGGCTTTAAATTGTAGCTGCTAAGGACATGCCTGCTTCCTCTTCTTTTTATCTGTGGATATTTAGGCTGGTGTGATGACTAAGAATAATGAGATAAAAATAATGGAATGGGAGCTTAGGCTGAATAATTGAAAAATTTTTGAACAAATGTTAAGTTCCTAAGCTTGAATTACTTACAGTCAGAATGCACACAGCAATGGAAGATATAGCTGAAGAAGAGATGCAAGCGAACTCAAATTTCTGATGCTGAGCTTACAATACATTTAATGCGTGTATCAAAATATTTTTAGTGCTGAACATGTGAAATAAGATAAAATTAGTTTATTCCCCCTTCATATGCAAACTATTAAAATATTTAAAGTATGACTGTAGAGAATGGCAAAACACTGATCTGTGTATATTGTCTGCACTAAAGCCCTTTTTGTCTTTGGCATATCTGAGCAAATTACCTTTCTGGGTTCTCTATGGGCACGTGCTGTGATGTGTAACTCACATGGTTGTACTAATACCTGATATGATACCTGATTCTTCAGGGCTTGTCCTTGATGCACTGTAACCTTGAGCTCAAATATGCATTTCCTCCAGTCTGATTTCTGCCGCTGTTTTCAGATCTTTGTATCATATCAGGTGATGCCTTAAGGTCATGTTATCTTCCTTACTGGATGGGTCTAGAGTATGAACCAGGAGTGCAAACTGAGGGTTTAATCAGTAGCAATTAAAGTAAAAGAATGGAAGAGCAGCTGCTGGAGTTGAAATAACTTAGGAAACATCAATTTGCAAAAAGGCAGCCTGACTACCATCGGCTTTAGTGAATGGCCTTCTGAGGATGAGCTGCCAGGCTAAGCAGTGCCCAGTGAAAGGGTTGGAGATTTTGTACCATCACTTATGATGGTGCCAGTTCACTTCACCTGCAGTTTTCTATGGGCCCAGGAGAGAATATTGAACCTTTCTTACTGGATAGCGTGTTCCTACTCAAAAGGAAAACCTCACAAAAAAGCCAAGTAACCTAAATCCCATGTTCATGCAGAATATAATGCAATATTTTACATGGTTTAATTCTATTTTGGAAGTGAAGGAGAAGAAAAGGCACTAATACTTGAAAGCAGTGACAGTAGATCTTTGGCAGTGAATGAATGTCTATATTCTCTGGTATCTACTACAAAATTATCCATACTGTTTACGAGTTTACTAAAACAATTCAGTGAAAAGACGCTTGTACTGGGTTGTGGGTAAGAGGACAAGTAAAGAGGACCTGGGGTCAGTTCCTTGTTCAGCCAAAGACTCTTTGGGTGCTTCTCAGTATGGTTAAAGTTTCAAATCTCCTCTCAGGAAAAGAGCAAGTGGGACTGTTTTATTTCCCAAGTCCAAGACTATGGTGAGGATGAGTGCAACTAATTTTGAGTGGCCCACAGTGAAGTTTACTGCCAAATACCAGTTAAAGGGAGGAGAAAACAGAAGATGCTGGGTGGTTAGATAGGTCAGCAATACTCAACAAAGCAAGCTGCAATGTACCTTTCAAGTAAAAAACAAATTATTTGCAGGAGCACTCTGATGCCAACCCAGCTTGTCTCCAGTAACATTGTCCTGTTGTAGAAAAGCCTAAGTCTCCATACCTAGATTTAATTTAAAAATTCATTTGCCCTTTTAAAGGAAGAGCTAAGGCTTGAAAAGACATTTGGTGCATCCCAGCAAGTAGGTTCACTAATAACAAAAAAACCAAAGACAGATTTTTTGCATTAGAGAGAGCACTTTATTATTTCTCTGACTAACATCCTTTGTTTTCTTTGGAGTCCTGCTGAAATGTTTTCAATTGCATACAAGTAGGAGATCAGTTGTAATAAGGCGTGTCTCTATTTCTCATGTTGTTGCCAGGTCTGAGATGCTTTGTGACTTTGGAACACTGCTTTGATTTTTTAAGGGACACTATCATAAAATCAGAGAATAAATG
>JAOXXN010000009.1:304963-331560 GCA_026770055.1 Myrmophylax atrothorax | reverse complement strand
AATCAGAGAATAAATTAGGTTGAAAAAGACCTTTAAAATCACTGAATCCATAGAAACAACACCAAAAGTTTACATCCCCTTAATAAGACCATCTTATTGGGAGATAATCATACTAAACAGGGTATTTAAAGTAGGTGGCATTGTTTGTTTTGTTTTTTAAATACCATGTGAGTTTCACAAAACTAAAGGTGTGCTTGAGTATTTCTAAAAGCACCCTTCCTGATTTTAACAGTGCAATTCTTCATTCATGATACTCTGTATTCAAGTTTACTCTCTCCATATTAATTTTGCCTATGACTTTTTTGGGGGGGGCAGTAACAGTGGACTTCTCCACATTTCCTGGTGTTTATTCAGTTATGGCACATTCAGTGTTACTTGGGTTAACAAGTTAAAAGAAAGTTAGATTTTAATTGTCTGTTTTCTATCACATTTTAAAAAGTTATAAAAACAATCTCCTCAACATGAGCTGCTGTAAGTTCCCTTCCCTTGTGTTGTTTTTGGACCGTTAGTTATTTTGAATATGACCTCCTTAAAAAAAATAGTATTTTTAAAACCTCCTACTGGAATGCATTTGATTTGAGTTATTCAAAGCAAATGTGGAGGACTAACAGACCTATGAAAATGATCAGTGATGGCAAAGCACAGTTGTTTGCTTACCTCCCCAGGGCACATTCTGTTCTGTGTGCACGTGTGGGACTTTTTGGGAATCTTCTGAGAACTCTGTGCATCTCTAGCTCCTGATACCCAGAAATATGTTTGGATACAGTGTAATGTCACAATCGGCTGGTTCTGTTTCTGGTAGGAGCTAGACCTTGAGGCAGGAATGCTGAAATGAAGAGGCTTTATGACCTCCTCTGCATCAAAGGATTATATTCTGGATAAGAACAGCTGCAATGGTCCTGTGCCAGCAGTTCAGAGTGAGGGTACAGGGCAGGCTCTGTTGGAGCAGCAAGGCTTGGAAATATGTACAACAAAGTCTTCATTGCCATAATGGTGGTTCATCTCCCCTATTTCAGAAGAGTAATGCCACATCATGTCAGCTGATAACACAATCCACACACTATTATATATTTATATATGAATTTCCTGTTGGTTTAATGGACAATTTAACTACTGGGTTTTTTTGAGATAAATATGACTTACTGAAAGTGCAGATGAGGTTATTTAGTGCTTCTTTACCCTCTCTGAGCATCATATCATGGTAACAGCCTTTAGGTGCTTAGGAACTTTGTTTCCTCCTGTTACCTATTCCCACACGTGCAGACATAGTCCTAAAGTTATCACATTGCACATAATTGCTGTAGGGAGGATGATTATTTCATGTAAGAGAATATGAAGCAGGATCAGCATTCTTTAAGCAGCACTGAGCTAACCACTTGTGTGTGTGTCTATTACTTCAAAAACAAAGGCAAGATTCCACTCCCTTTACTGTATACAGATTACCAACAGAATTATTTTGAAATTGCCATTTTCTTAAAACAATCACTGAATCATCTGCAAATAACTCCTCCACCAACTAGTAAAGAATGATGGGTCTGAGTTCAGCTTAAAGTGTTTGTAACAGAGCCTTAAACCTAGTGGTTCTAGTTAAAACCCTTTCTGGACATAGTTACCAATTGCAATATCCACGTGAGAGAAAATGAGAGGAGCAAGAGATGATAAAATCTATGTAAAATCACTTTTGTTGCTTTTGCTGATGAAATCCCAAAGGACAGGCTTAAGAACCAGTGAGCTCATGAGTACAAGCAATACAAAAATAGTAATTTTAACTTCATTAGTGCTTTTATAATGCAGGTAGCAAAACAGCTTCTTGTGCATACTCATGGAGTCTGGAGATTCTTATTTAGCTTGGGTGAATAAAAAAGAAAAGAGTGAAAGACTACTAAGTCCTGAGCAGTGCACTGATGCTTATCCACTTAGAAAACTATTCGTATAAAACAGTCTGAAAAGAATTTGCTGTCAATCAGCATTTCAAACTTCTCTGTAGAGATCAAAGGCAGTCATCTGGAGTTCTGACTAGTGGTAAAAACCTGGATGAACCTTCACCTCAGACATCCCGAAGAATCCATCTTTGGTTATTCTTATATTGATATATACAGTGATAACAAGGTGATTAAAATTAAAAACTCAACAAAGCTACTCTCTGGTCACTCAAGTCTTTATATAAAATCATAGTGTCTTTTTTTCTGAGATATTTCCTTGTTCACAATGGCAACACCAATCGTGTGGATAGTTACATTAACTGATGTATGATCTCATTTGCCTTCAGTGGTTTTATGCTCTGATTCAATCTCTTAATGAGTTATAGGCTTTTGTGGTCCGGGTGTTGATGAAATCTGTCTTCTTAAAGTCAGCCTTTGGAATGAAAGAAACAGAATAATTCATTATTTTCAGTGCTGATTCTGCAAGCGAAGGGTGGGTTCAGCTGTCTAAAAGCAAGATACAGAGCCATAGTAGGGGACTAGGCAGAGTCCTCTATAGTCACAGAGACAGAACAGGCATCTCCCAAGGAGTGCTCCATTTAGTCTAAGATAGGGGAAATGCATAATTGGAATTGCTTAACTCTCTCCACTGACTGTATTGGGAGTCTGTTCTTCTAGCTCAGCTCTGCAGGCTCCGAGATCTTAAGTGACTAATATCAGCTGAGATTAATCCTATCAGAACAAACAGTACAGGGCAATGCCAAAATGACTCAGGACTTTATCCATCTCACTTGATCAAGTAATTTGTTCCTTATCAGACTGACTTTTCAAAAACGTCTAGGCATTAGGTGGTCTGCAGTTTTCAGTGCTGTACCTGGTGTCTCCAGGGGACCTGATTTGCACAGGAACAACGAGTAACCAGATTTTTTTGAAAGTCAGATCTGATAAATATGTCTTATAGGCATACCAGTGACTTCAGAAAATTCCTGTAAAGTCAGGAATGTAGTTGCAAAAAAACCAGAGACAACAAAACCTAGGGAAGAATTAATATGGGTACAATACCCTTATTCTTGAACACAGATTTGTGGTTTGTGGGGAATATAGTACTGAGTGTGATGCAACACTGTTAAAGCATACTATGCTAAATAAATTTTTGGAGCAAATTTCAACAAAAAAGTCTACAAAAAGAAACAGCTGACTAATAGATGCTAAAGGCTAGCTCAAGAACACGGAATAGTTTTAGGTTATAGGGAATTTTAGGTGACAAATTCTGAATACCAAACAAACGAGGAGTGAAAACAGTTTGAAATGCAGGGTGAAGGCAGGTAGGTTGAAGTTAACTCAGCTGTGTGTTGAAAAAACAGTCACAGAGCTTACAAAAAAAAGAGAGAAAGAAAGAAACCGGTTTATTATCTGACTCATGCTGGCCATTTGTCTATGGCAGTAAATATTTGCCTACACCTTTCCCAGGCCCTAGCTTTTTTCTACACTTGGGCTACCAGACCATGTAAATAAGGAGAACAAAACTGCTCTGGTTTTTAAGCAGGAAACTGCCTCGCCCTACCTTTGCTTTTGCTGGCATGTTAGATCCTCTGTGCCAGGCTGGTTTAGTCAGTGGTGAATGGTCACCTACTATGCATCATTTCCCACCATCTGACACTTCTGTCAGGCAGCAGCTACATGTTCATAAACTTTGCCAGTGGATATAAAACCACAGAGAGAGGGAACATGAATGTAGATGAGCAAAAATTAAGGCCATGCATTACTTAGGCAGTGTAAGTCATAGTAAAACCAAATTCAGAGACCAATTGAAATCCTGTCATAGGCTGCTTCTTAAATGTGCATAAGTGCTAAGGGCCCCAGAGGACAAATGAGAGAGTTCTAGGCCTGAAAGGACAGATTACATGTCTTTGTTCTAACTCAGATCTTACCTTTTTGTAAGCATTGTGGAGATCTGTATGTGACCACAAGGAGTAGAGGAGGACTGAAGCAGCCCTGCTTGCTTTGCTGAACATGTTACTGCAATTTTGTAGAAAGAATCGTAAAACATATTTAAATTCCCACATCATAATCACCATGCATGTACAGACTTCAGCAAATGTAACCTTGTAGCACTTGTTCTGTCTCTCTCAACTCCTAAGTGCTGCTTCACCATTCTTTAGGTATTGGAGCGTTTCATGCTGTCCTGATTACTGAAACAAATGAAATAGCCTCCCTGCTTCACTCATTCTTCAAAATTAGGCTGAAACCAAGTACTTTGTAGCCTATGTCTTAGAGCAGCTATCATATTATTCACTTTCAGTTGAGGAAAATACACTCAGCATAACAAGCATTCGAAAGAATCCTTCCAGTAAGTAAAATCTCTGGTTAGTTAGACAGGTTTTAAACTACTCAGGGCCTCACGAGGCCTGCTTTACTGGGGTGAATTTCCTCTTTCATTTTGTAAAAAGAGAGGAAGACAAACAGAATAATTATTCATATTTGTAAAGCATTAATTATCTTTTGAGTAAATATTGATTGCATGTGATTACATATTAAAAAATGAGTAATTTTTAAATCTATTCTCTAAAATGCTACTTTATAAACTATTTTTAAGTACAGTTCTACAAGTTTTATCGAATGTATCCCTGCACTTCACTGCTAAAGACTTTCAAGACTATTATAATGAACAGGGAAGACAGGAATTTTCTGGGTACAGATAAGATCTGATGGTCAGTCACTCTGTATATCACAATATAGATAACATTGTGCAGTTATCTTCTGCTGAGTTATTTAAAATGCTGGAACGTGATGAATTTAGCTGTGGATGGGTGGAACACTCGTTGTAAAAGATTTTTCTCTATTTCCCAATACGTGCAATTCTATTCATTTCACTTGTTTAAACTGTCCTGGACTTTGAGATGAAGTGTTTTTTCTCCCCAAGTGGCAGAGGTTGCCGTTTCTTTTTTGCCCAGGAAAAGAAGGGAGGGGGTAAGACTTCTTTACCATCTTACCTGTCATTCATGCTGATGGCAATAATCTTTGGCAGGCCATCAGCACTCAGGAGGAGCCGTGCATTGTGCGAACTGCTCTGCGTCAGATTGTACAGGGTGTAGCAGATGGATGCTGTGGTTTCACAGGCAATGTCAGACCCTGGGACAGACTCAGGTAGTACTGAGACCAAATCAGGCAAAACTTCTCTAGCTACAAGTTGGAAGAGAGAGGAATAATTCCATTACTAACAGGGGCAGATTTAGGTAGCGGTCTTACCTTGTTCCTCCCATTCTCCCCTATCAGGGTGCTGTGTGCTCTCCCAACAGAGTCATGGCTTCATACCTGCATTACATCCCTGCAATTTAGGTTAAGCTGCATCCACACTAAATCATACAGTGTGTAATTTGCCTCATACACAATACATAATGCCTGGTGTACTGTAGCGAGGTCACTAGGCATTTGCCTGCAGCAGGCTGCCACTTCCAGGGAACCCTCTGTGTCCTACAGGTCATCATGGGTGCAGTGATATACAGCAAACTGAGAAAGGGTGACTGCAGCACAACTTTCTGAACCAGAGAGTAAGCTATTTATTTAAGAATAACATCATATTCTGAAGTTCATCCCTATTCAAGAAACACCTCATCGCTTTGACCAGACTGTTCATTCCTCCAGATGGGCGTGTGACAGGGTTCATGTATCAGTCAAAGCAATTATGTCAGACAGCACAGTCCATTTTTTCTCCATTAGTAAATCAAAGAGGGCAATTTTCAGAAAGCATATTTGGAGTATCTTGAAAATATCAGATCAGAACAAATGTTACTTTTTTCAACTAAAATGGGAAATTTTCTGCTACTTTTCAATCATTTTAGTTTTAGAGACATTTTATATTAAATTTATCTCAATTTGATATCAGGGGTTCATTTTGCTTGATAAATTTAGACACATATCTAGAAAACAGTATACCTTTCCAAATGTTTTCTTTTGGCCAAAGTTTTTTTTAGGAATTTGATGTGAATTCATACATGCTTTCAGTCAATCATAAAGAATATCTTTTCATGGAGAAAATGTTCGCCTGAAATTCCACCAGTCTCCCTACCATGGGTAAAATAAGAAAATTACCGTGAATGTGCAAGATGAAGCTCCTGTCTCCGAAGCTTTGTGCTATTTCTGTTTTTCCCATGCTCTTTCATGAATTATTATTTTCTGATGAAATCCCTACCTCTCATCAGTTTAACTTCTCTTTCTGGGGAATTCACCACTTGTAATTTTTAACACCATATGGATTACCCCTTTGGAATCAGCCCAACAACATGTTCTAATATTTTCATTAATAGGGAACGTTCTTTAAGGATTAAACAATGCCCAGGAGACTGTTCTGCAGAATTCTAAAGGTTAATCTGTCCCATGAACCCTGTATGCCTGTCATTTCCCCTTTCCCCTTTGGTGGGAACACAGAAAAGGACAACAAATTATGTGAATTCATTTTATCCTATTATCAGTAGGAAAAAAATTCAAATACACATTAAATTGAAATGAAAATACTCAGAATATAAATGGCTTCTATTTAGAAATAAGATCCTTTAAAAAGATGGGACTATTTTTTCTATAGCATCTTCTAGCTTCCATTCTCAAAAACTTTTTGCAGGAAAACTGTGTGAGCTGAAAGCTTCTAAAAATTTGTGTCTAATGGAAGAAAATATGATATTTGCTAGAAGATTTAGAGATGTTCTGTGATTTCTAGCAAAGCATTATGTAGCTGTGGCAGCACAGAACTTGGCATTCACATTCCTTTCCCCTATTTTAAACAGAATTAAAACTCCCTCTCCAAATGTGTGTAGATTTTACTTCCATTATATATTTTGAAAATAACACCAATGGAAGTATCTGATGAGGAAAACACAATCTAGAGAAAACTTGAGGTTGAAGTCCTCTGTAGGCAAAACTCCTTATTTTAAACCCTCTGAAATGACTGCAAGTATCTGGGATAAAAATCTACTAAACTCACGGATCGGTTTCTTTTCATGCATTTCTTTTTTTAAAAGAAGGAAACTTCACGGTAAAGAGAGCAGAGAGCACCCCAGAGACAATGTCAGTCTTTGCTCACCTATATCATTTTGCAGAGAGCTGTTGCGAGACAAGTTCCTGAGCAGTGACACTGCTGTCTTCTTTACTGCAGGGTGATTTACGTGCAGCATAGCTCGAATGCTTGGGATGCCATTGGCCTTTTGAACAACAGTCCGGGCCACCGAAAACGGCATCTGTTAAAGGGCATGTGGCAATGCTGTGTCATTACCAGGAATATATGGCCTCATAAAAACCACACACAGCAGGTTCTCTACATCAATTTAACCACGTTCAAAATAGTTTGAATTCAGAGCTACATATGAGCTGCAACAGAAAAGCAAGGTGATAGAAAAGAAGTTTTGAGCCCTCTTTCTCCCACGTGCTCTTTGGCCAGTTCCTCAGACAAGGTCACTAGCTTCTTCACCACGAGTGATCTGCTATTGTGACAGAGCCTTCCTCTGCCCACGGGACTGTGTTCCACAAAATGACTGTTTTGGTGCTTTTAACATCTGCTCATCCCCCATTGTACAATGAATTAGTGAATTCCACACATGGAGATAAGCACAGAGTGAGAAGATGCAGACTCTCTGCCAAGTAAGAAAACACTGCACTGGTTACTGGCTGTGAAGTTCCCTTCGATGTTCTTTAATGTCCTTGACCCTGTCAATGAGCCAGTGACCTGTCAGTGGTTATTTGAGCTCAGTGCAGTTGCATGTTTCACTGTAGCCCTGAACTCTACGCATTCACATTAACAACTAAGTAACAAGAAAAATGCCTAACTTACTGGTCCACTGCCAGCTGTGAGGTTCTGAAGAGCTCCCAGGGATGCTTCCTGGGTGTAGTTTCTGGTGCTCTTTGCTATTAAGGAGAGGTATATCCTAATCAGTGTAGAATGCCAGAGCGATTCAACACCTTTGGGATTGCTCTTTTCCTCAGGTAGTGGCATGTCCTGGTGCTTCTAAACATATAAACAGATCAAGCCTTTAGAAACAGTGACCTTCCATGACTTAATGCATCATAAGCTAAACTAGCCATTTTGTAACTCTCTATGACCAGATTATTGCAGATTGTTAAACTGTGAGCTCAAATAATAATGGGGAAAATTTCAGTATTTAATGATACAAGCCACTCCATTCAAAAAAAAGGAGATGGGTAGGGGGGAAGCTGCTGCTCGTCTCTCAGTAACTGATGTTACAGGGTGAGACCATGGAGAAACAGAAGCTGAGATCAAGGAGAAACAGAAATGGACAGCTAGTTGTACTGTGGATGGAGTAGGAGAAGGTAGAATACACTCCAGCAAAACCAGTAGATGGGAAGGGTTACCAATCTTTTTATTTTGCATTTGCCATCCCTAGTACCGTTTCCCTCCAACAATTCCCAGTTGTCAGAATATTAGTGATCTGTACCACATGGCATTGAAAGGAGGCCCTGAGACTGCCCAAACCCAGCAAGTCATGGAAGCTGCAAGTCATTTTGTGCTCGTTTCGCTGGTGAAAAAACCATCACAACACCCTCTCGTTGGTAGGGAACTTGCATAATTGCTGTACATGGTACAGATAACACTTAGGTCCATCAGAAGGGGTGAAACTCAGTGGCAGTATTGCTCAGCTAATGAAACAGTGAATTGCTATGTCACTGTCAGCAGCAGCAACTGAAAGAGATAAGTGGTGTCAAGAAGGACTATCAATAAAATTGCATTTTTGGGGCAAGTCTCATGCGACCAGACACATCAATGAGACTTAAGTAGGTTACAGTCTTATTCTCCAGAGGTTGCTACAACTGATTAACCCAATGAGATATCACTAAACATGCACTTTACCTCTTTTACTTTTCTGCTTCGTGTTCCAAAACAACCTGGTGTTTTATCATTGCTAGAAATATTTCTTCTTTGCATGTATATACTCTGGGCATAGCTCTCAGGGAGCTCTGTCTCTAGCTGGTAGGAAAGATTGTGAAGAATGCACACACAGTTTTCTGTGGCCTAAAATAACAAAAGAATAGAAATTGAAAGATTTGGCATGCACTGAAGGGACATGTATAGACATGGAAAGAGCTTTCATTTTTGGATCTTCAACAACTAACTGTAAAGCTTCTAATGACTCTTGGAAGAGCTAGCCTTCATGCCAGTGATCCACAAGACTGCATTTACACTGATAAATTAAACATGCCCTGGGATGTTCCTGAGCACTGAGGCCAGCTGGAACACAGGGCTTGTGTTCTGAGTGGGGTGCATGCCTGCTGGAAATGGTCCCGGGACATTATAATTCCTGAATTGTGCCTGGGAATTGTTTGGGCAGGTGCTATTTGACACAGACCAGAAGTGTGCCAACAAATGTTTAAGAGCTTAAGAGCAAGGATGATCATGTACAAACTTTACTGTAGCATCAGCAAAAGGAAAGCTTTGTATCTTTCCTAAGGAGGAAGCTTTTTTTTCTGTGGTAGAATGCTTTTTAAAATAAGATGTTCCTTTATGAATGTGGCTAAGGTCAGGTCTACAATTTCTGAGTGATGAGTCTATGGTAAATAGCTTTATTACCATCTCCTCCTTTTTGAAAGTGAAAAAGGAATGAGTAGTTTTAAGACAGAAAGAAACTATTGGGACAATAATGTGCTGGATTCTCCCTGAAGCTAATGGCACTGTATACAAGTAACTAATCCTAGAATAGAGCTGTAAATGTGCAGTAATTACCACTACATGGCACAAGTTATAGCAGGCAGCTAGAAGTGCCTTGAAGGCTACAGATAACTTTGTCACAAGTGGTGGCTGGTCCTTTCACCCACCTTCACCCAGCTAAGAGAGAAGCATCTAGTCTAAGCCATGCTCAGGGGGTTCATCTGCAGTCAGTGGTGAAAAGACAACAGTGAGATAAACTGGAATCTGAAAGTGTCAATGTCCTTGTAGTTACTGGCTTAGGCAGCAAGAATAACTTCTAAAAAAACTTTGGAAAATTAATTCCATTCTAAATGATGCAAGCTCCTTAATTACACTGCCACCCAAAGGGATTTAGGTTCTTCATTTCCTAAGGAGTATATAGCATTAAATATCCAGGTGAGCAACCAGATTAATTTTTCATGCTTCTAGCTAGCTAGCTCCCTGAGGCAACTAAAAAGGTAACATCTGATTCTTTTGTGTTTTAGTATCTCTGAAACCTGTGGCTTCATCTCACTACTTAAAAAAAGATAGAAGTTTCTACCTTTGTCTCTGCTGATTCTGAAAATGTTTTCCCAGTGCTAAGGTACTATTCTTTTAGATTGCAGTATAAATACTTCAAAAAGCTTCTTACTGGACTTTCACTTTTGATGGCAGTGTTAAAAAGTCCTGGAAACAAGTTCAGCAGTTACATCACAACTGTTTCTGAACACGAGTTTCTAAACAACAACAAAAAATGTTCACTTGGCAATTTCTCCTAAGAAAACACCTTTCATCTCACAGCGTACCTTGTCATTGGGCTCATGGTCTGCAATAGCTCCTTGAATATAATACACAAGAGAATCAATCAAACCATCGCATTCTCTCATCTTTTTCCTTCCTTCTGGGCCGGCAGAGCTCATGTTTCTGTGCAGGAAGGAATATGTTGGTGAGAAGAGATTCAGTACAAAGATATTTTCTTGTGCTCCTCTGACAAACTTTTCCAGCTAAATCTTAAATATGCTGAAGTTAAGGTTCACTGCTTCCTTTCTTCAGAGCTGTAACACAATCTGAGCCTCTTCTAAGTGAAACTTTCACTTCAGCACATTCCCAGACAAAAATAAATACTACAGGAAAACAAAGCATTGTGTATGGACTGATAAGGTAAGACCTGACTCAAATTTTCATCTCAAAGTTGAATTAATCCTTTTTAAACAAACCTGGACAAAAAAAGTGAACTTTTTTTTCCATGATTCCATTTTTAGTTGTATTTTTAATATTTAGGATTGTGCCTATGTCAAAGTAACAGAAGAAATCTAACTGTAAAAATTTCCATGCACACAAATGTCTGTTAGCATTTACCTACACCAAACCAAGAAGACCTATAAACTTCTGAAAGTTTTAGCAACATCTCTATGTTAACACGCAAAGATAACCGATGGCAGTTCCAGGGCCACATTCACACGGCAATTCAGGTGCTTCTGGAATCGCTCCAAGGGGAAATGCTATTGGGCAGGAGGGGATGTGAACGCAGCCAAACTGGTAGGTTGGAGCAGCAGCCTGGCCCCACTGCTGGGCAAGGATGTGTGAGGATGAATGGTGAGGCAGCTGCCACTGTCATCACTGCCAGAGCAGCAGTGTGAGACAGGAAAGAGGAAAAAAATACACTGCGCTCAGCTGATTCCCAGCTTCCCAGAGAAGCTGCTGGCATCTAAGCAAATGAAAGCTGAAGCCAATAGAAGCTGTTCAGTCTGACAGGGAAAAGCCAGATGTCTTCTGCAGATTCCTCATGCTGTTCTACCCCAGCAGCTCAGACATTGCTCTGTAGGTTTTCAACTTCCTCCAGACCCAAAGGAAGGCACTGTTTATCTGGCTTTCAAGTAACATTTTCTGTGCTTTGTAGTAACCCAAGTGCAACTTGAAAATGAATTACAAAAGTGATTTAAAAACTCTTGAAAAACCAAACACACACTTGCTGCTTGAAGCTTGGCTCTAAATAAGATACTGATTTCCACGGAAGTAACAACACTTACAATTTTGGGGTATAATTATTTTTTACAACTCAACAAGGTCTGAATTATGGAATGCTGGAATTATAAACCTAGGCCTCATTATTCTGGCCTCCTGCAGCGCTGCTGGCCAAAAGACTGCACATTCCAGCTTCTTTGTTTGAAATAACATTAAATATAACCCAACCTTAGCAGTCATCAAAACCAGAGAGGAACGTGTTCCTTTAGATAGCTTCAGGTTGCTTATTTTGCATGCTTACTTTACCCACTAGAAATTACAGTGTTTATTATGTTATTAATGACAAAGCCAGTAAGGTGCAGCTTTAAACTTTCCTGTGGTTTATGACTGTAAAATGAATGTGGCACTTGATACACTGTCATTTCACTTCCACTGTTTTTTTACTCCCCTGGAAAATACATGTTCAATTGAATACTAAAGCACTGTAATTACAATTTTACTTTAGGTCATGATGTTAACAATGCCTCTATTTATGAGGTCATTTATTCTCTCATGAAATTATGTATTGCAGAATCAATATTCAGATTCCTCAATATGGCCTACTATAGAAATTACTTTGGAACTTAATTTTACCTATGTATGTCACATTCAAGGCATGTCATCCTTTCACATGTTTATGGTTATGCTGACAGAAATGTACATGTTACAGACCTTCTAGCACATAGCAAAAATAGCTTCTGAGGCACACAGACTAAAAATACTATTAAAGATAAGTGTAGAATTTCCCTTGCCAGAGACTTCAGCTAATTCAATATTTCATTTTGTCCTTGTACATCATTGTAAAACCCCCTGAACTTTTTGCAGCTAAACATGTTGAATTCTTGTGCAAAGACAGGCTTGCTGTCTTAGTATGAATATAGTGGGGCAAACATCTTTTATAGTTCAGGAGGCAGAGAAAAGGCTGAGCTGGGAGCACTTTCCTGTTGTGCAAAGGAAGTTAATTACCAGACTGTTTCATTAAGAAGTTGATACTGAACTGTTCATCCAGTAATAGATATCAGTGCATGTCTGTGTGCATGTCTGTACACACATGACCACTCCACCTTTCCCTGCTTCCTTATCACAACAACGTGGACTGGGAAGCGAAGAGTTCCCGTTCTCCCACTCACCAAAACACAGCTGTAACCACCTTACTCTAAATAGGGTCAGAGAAAAGCATTTCAGGCAAAACCTCATTTGAGAGCTTCAGTTTGTTTGCCAATTGAAGCTTGAGAAATCTCAGGAAAGAAAAGTATTACTAGATTGGGGAAAAAAAGAAATGTTTCTGAGAAGTGTCACAGAAATGCAAATTATTTTTTTTAAAAAACAATGGCAACATTTTGCTTAGAAAATTTCAAAAATTACTTCATCTTGGCTTCCCAAGATTTGAGGTTCCTGACAACTGGAACGCCTCCCTCTGAGCTCAGGAGCTGGACTTTATTGTAGAGTTCCCGGAGGCCCTGAAATACTCAGTGTGTGGACAATTGCCATGGCTGGGCTGGCCCAGTATTGTGACTCATGGCAACTGCTGAGGGGAGACTTCAGGGCCACCTAGAAATCTTCAAGTCTGCTGTGTACCAGAAGTACTCTGATATAAATAATGCATGAAAAAAGGATCAGCTGGAGTAAAAATCAAAAGTCTTCTCATGGAAAAGCTCTTCTGCTACCCATTTCTGATATTTCAACCCTGAATTTGTGTTGAAGGGTTGGGAGAGTGCAGCAAGAGGAGAATGCAGCCTTAGGGAGATTGCTGCTTGCTGGGATGGTCTCCTTTAAATGACTCAGAACTTCTATTTTGGCATAACTTAACTACTAAAAATCTCTGACTTCTGGCATGCTTAAATGTTCTAATCCTGGTGACATGCTCAAACCACACCACATGCTAATGTGGATGCACTTTATCTATCTACGTGCCTCATTTATCTTAGCTTGTATTCGCTACTTCTATTCTCTCTTGCACACATGCATGGTGCAACTGTATCTGTAATCAAAATAGCTGTTTGCCCATGTTCCTGTGGCATTTGGGGAGGACCAGCTAATTCCCTGTTGGGAAATATTATTTTGATCCAGTGATGCAAGGTAAATAAAAAGAAATGTGACATTGTAAAAGAAAGCGTGACTTTGAAAGAAATGGAATGATGATAATATATGTTCAATGAGCTTGCAAATGTCACCAAATGAAAGGGATAGTCCCTTTAAGCCAACAGTGAGTCATACACCGACTTGGAAAAGGTTTTTGAACTGCTGTGAATGATCCACATAACTGATAAGAAGAGGGATTTTGCTCCCAGGACTCATTCAATTACCAGACAACAATTTCCTGAAGTAGCTTAGGAAATTCTATTCTTTGCATGACTCACACAGTTCAAAAATTCATCAAGGAGGGAAAGGTATCCAGGATCTACTTAGTAACTAGAGGCGCCAAGCTGCTTGTTGGAAATAACAAAATTCCTTTCAGGAATTGGGGGAACAGATAAACTGAAGAGAAGGCAAGAGCAGGTAAGAATGGATGGAAATAAACCTCAAGGAATGGCAATGCTATGCAAGAAGCCTCAGTTCAAAGACTTGTTATCATCAGTCATTTGTTTTACATTCTCTCTTAGAAGCTTCCATTACAAGTTTGAGCTGCCATTAAACTTTTCAACACATGGTGAGAGCTTTGGCTTCACTTCTCTCTGGAGCAAATGAAAGATGATGTTTATGCAGCCTCCTGGTCTGAAGTGCAATGATACTACTTTCTCCAAATACAGCTTTACACTGTCCCTGTGGGTAACTGTGTCATTGACAAAAAGCTGAAATAAAAGCTGGGACAAAGAGTGAGAAATAATAATGAAAAAGGAAGTGTTTGATTTATTTTACTGGTTGGGGAACCATTAACAGAGAGGTTAGTTGGCATTGCTGGAGATAACTGTCTAGAAGGTTTTGAAAACCCAGAATAATTGGAGGCATTGGATGCTTCAGTACCAGACCAGTTAAAAAGGAGGGCTCTGCAACAATGTACAGCAGTTGCAATCCTGAACTCCAACACTTAAATGAAATATTTTGCAGAAGGAAATGTGATGACTAAACATAAAGTTGGGGAAGTTCAGCACTGCAGAACTTTTGGGAACAGGTATTTCAAGCTAAAAATGGAACAAGATAATTTATCAGCTTTCAAAGTGTAATACAAACAGCCTTCTACTAAGCCTTCTCTTTAATCCAAGGAAGTCATGCCAGAGATCCATTTATGAGTATAAATAATGTTCCAAACCATACATTCTGCATGCTGTTGGAATATTTTATTTACAGAATCATAGAAGGAATACGTGAAAGTATCCTGAAAATTTTTACCCATTTGAATGGAACCGAAGACAGAATATTTATGTGTAGGACTTTCAGGCCAAGAAAAAGTGACTTTACCTTTAAAATCCAACAGGACTTGTCTGTAAATGTCTGCAAGGCTCCTGTAGACTGTGCAATACACCAAATTTAGTTGTTCAGCTTATTGTCAGGGAACTAGTGAAGTCTGTTCATTTGGCTTACTCTGCCTGTTCAGGGCACAGTGTTTTTTAACATGTTTCAGGACTGAACAATACTATTTTACGTATTCTAACTGCCAATGCTGAATTCTGTGGTGTACATAGCCTCTTCTATTACACTAAGTTTTGTGACTTGCAATTTCTGTAAAGCTTTGCTTCTGACATGGTTTAAGACAAAATACAGACCTAGAGAATGGGATTAACAAATCCTTCTAACGTCAGACTTCCTTATCAGTCACTGCAAACACTGACACAGGCAGTTGAGATTCAGGACTCCACAATACTTCCGGCAATAACTGATTAGCAGAATAGGGATTGGTCTCCTTATTCACTCACTCCAGTATTTGAAAGTATCTGCAATATTATCTGCTACAGTGGATTCACTTCTCCTGAACTTTTGTCAAGGAAGATGAGGAGAGCTTTGATTTATTAGTTGGTAACTGTGTGGCACAGTGCATACGCCCACACCAGATGCCCGTGTTAGATTTGGACTGTGGGTGTTCCTTTCAGCCAATAGGTGGATGCAAATTTTTGAAAATAAGTTCTGGCATTCTCCTATAGCTAAGAACCGTACTATGCATAATGTATTGCACTTCAAAAACATTTCTATTTTTACCCTGTAATAGAAGCTGCGGGCTATAGACTTTATCAACATGCACAACAAACAAGTTAGTATTACAAAAGGGAAGCCTAATTACAGATTTATATTCTGGCAAATATATATACTCTTTAAACATCTTCATTAGTAGTATCATTCCCTCAGCGCAGTTTTGTTACTTTGCGGTATGCTCTTTTTCTTGTTTTCAGCATTTATTTATGCAGACATTAATTTTTAATTAATACATAAGGAAGGAATACTTCTAATGACCTAATTTGGGAGGTGTGTCCATTTCCAATGAAGAGATGCAAACAGATTAATCTTAAAAATCTCAACTATTTGGCCTGTACAAATATGATAAACCTCATTAAAAATGATTCTGTGCTAGAAAGCATGTGGCAATCCTGCAGATCACCTTTACCTGGGAATCTTCAAGCCCTTCTTGTTCTAATTATAATTTTCAGTGCTGAAGCTCTTAAAAATGAGGACTAGAACATGGACATCATATTTATAAAATGGGTAATGTATCCTTGAGCACCTCGATAAAGGCAGCTTAAGAGACTTTTCATTAAGGCTGCAGAGCTCACTGCAGCTCTGGAGCAGCCCCAAGCACTGACTTTCTCTACAGAGTAAGGTAAATCCAGAACTACTTCAATTTAAAAGAACTCAGCTGCTGTTATGCCTTATTTGTCACATCACAATGTGCATCCAGCTCCTGAAACAATGTCAGATAAAGTAATACCAAGCTAAACCTGAGAATAATCCTTTGCCTGCATTGGTTGGTTCATTGGGAAGAGACAGTTCCAGAGTCCAAGTGCAAGAGAGGAGCAGCCAGACTGGTTTCTGTATAAATGGTCTAAGTGATATGAAAAAAAAGACAATCTCTTCATTTCCTAAACTCACTAGTGTTACCTAGAGAGATTTTATTATGGGTGGTTAATGTTTCTTTGTATTTACTTTTGAGCCATGGAGTAAATAAAAGTTAATTATTATTTAGAGATTAATTTAATTAGTAGTTAGTCAGCTGACAGGAGTTCCTGCAGAAAAAGGTGCTTTACTATTGAGTATTTTGTATTGCTAGCAATTAATTTGTCTTATGAAACCACATGAGTCAGATACAGAGCTGTTTACACATTAAAAATTAATGTCATATGCGTACAACTACATACAACTACTATGTTATAGGACATGTTAAGATAGCAGGTATGTGTGAGGCAAAACTGGGTAGCTTCCCAGCCTCTGAATTTCAAATTTAATTCCTCGTATTCTACTAGAAGGCTGTAAAACTCAAGCTGTGCCTTTGCACTTGTACTTTACTTCTTAATCAGTTTAAACTGTCCTTTCAAGCATTTTTGAATGTGTAAACTAAAGACATGCGTCTCTGATCCTTGAGTGTACTTACTTAACATGTAATGGCTTTAAACTAAAAAACACAAAAGGCAGCAGTTCTATAGACTGTTATTTTTAAAGGTGTTTTTATTGAAGATTTGATTTTTATCCTTCAGCCATTTAGGGGTGTGTTCACTGAGGCCTTTGTTGTTTCCCTGTAGTAACTGCTACTGTGTTCATAAGCCTATTAGCTGACTGCAGTAGTAAATACACAGCTGTAAATCTATTCATGCACTCCGTGGTTGCAACTTGCTTGAACTCGTGTGAAAGGTTGTACAGGGCTTACCTAGGTTTAACAAATGGCTTTTCCTTAATTTCAGTTAAATAATTTTCTTGTCAGTTTAGGTACAGATTATGATATGTCAAAGTAAACATCTTTGGCAGCAGCTGAAAACTGAAGACTTTTATGTGCTTGTAGGTACCATGACCCTCTTCCAAGTCATCTCTTCAGAGGAAAAGTGATTATGGCTTGAGAATAATGCTGTGCATTTATCCAAAGGGTCCTTGGAGATGCTACTGAATGTAACTATTAGTTATGGTTTATATGCAGAGTAGGAAAAAAGAGTGACTTAGCCACTGCTGAGCATGCTGTGCTCAGTACTCAAAGGACTGCTCCCATGCCTAGTAAAGCTGGTAGCATATAGCAGGTACTGCAGCAGCTGAGCAGAACATACTCAGCAGAAACACTGTCAAAAAACACTGTGGCTCCATTAATACCTAATATTGTTGTAGATGAGAAAGACTTGCTCAGTCCCTTGAAAGAAAATTTCAGATACATAGGCACTTCAGTTGTCTGATCAAAGATCTATGACACCAGAACTAATCATTTGTTAAGTTTCTCGGGAGTCCAAATGGCACTTACAGGGCTATACAACAGAAAAGGGCCTCAAAATTCAAAACAAGAAAGAAAACAAGTGTGCAAGCCTGTTTTATCATCACTATTTGCTTTGGGCAGTAGTAGACTGAGTGCTCACCTCAAGCATCCTGTGGCATTGTAGAAGATATCAGGGTCAGGTAAAACACTTGACTTTGGGTAATCTCGATCTGGCCAGCCAGAGTAAGGGATGAGAACGGCTTCAGTCAGCGTCTGCAGGGCTTCTCTCATCAACAGGTGCTTCAGCTGGTCATTGGAGGACAAATTCCACAACAAACCTGTAATATCCAAAATAAAATCAGACTGGCAAAAAGACTCCATTAGAGTTTGAAACATTTAATCTCAAAGTCCTTGAAGTTAAAGAGAGAAGGAGCCTGCCTGACACTCAATATCCTGAAGAAGGGCAGAAGGGGTTGATAAGTGTTCACCAGCCCTGATCAGAGGAAGAGAAATGGGGCAAAATAGGGGCCACAATTATCCATGTGATTAAAGTAAAATCTCTACACAGTCAGTCTAATGCCCAATCAAGAAGTGCAGTTTTCCATGGCTCTGCTTTGTTCATCTGCAGCAATCATCATCTTCTCCATTACCAAAGTAGGACAAGTTAAACAGAGCTAACAACACCAATGTCAGTGATCATCCTCCACAGTTTCAGGGAGGAATTCATCCATTCTGGATGACTGGCAAGACTAGTTGGACTTCAAAGTACCAAGTAAAGGCCAATGAGTGGGAGAATAAACTTGCATGCAAAAGGGGGATTGATCAGAAGTACAGAGAGTGAATTTACAGGAAATCTGCTGGAAGAGAGAAGATGCCCATTATGTAGTTTCTGTAACACTTAAAAGCAAAATTTCTCATAAGAGGGAAGCTGTTAAACACTGATTGGCTGTTACTGTGCAGACATCAGTCACTAAGCAAATCATTAAGTAATGCGACAAACCTTGTCTACTCACAATCTTCAAAAAAAATTCTTAAATATAGTCTTGTATAACTTCCTAGGTTTGCTTATGTTCTATTCCAACAGGTGACAATTCTTTTTAAAGTACTCTTACCCTGGAAAACAACATGTATTTATGCTTTTCACTACAAAGACATTCATTGTTTCCCCAGCTTGCTGCTCTAAGTTTCACAGACCTCCTCTTCTACACACTGGCAGAGTGTTAATGAATGTTCCCTTCATCAATTCACAACAAAACCCACTTCTTTTATAAGTCCTTACACTTTAATTTAATTTCAGGTATTGTGAAAAATAATAAAATCAAATCAAAAGCCAGCCAAAAGCAGCCCATTCCTTCTTTCAGGATCAGCTCTTCAACCTAGGAATTAGGGCATAAAAGGAAGCTTGTACTTTCCTGTAAGAAAGTAAGACTTACAGGAAAACAGACAAGCAGTCCAAAGAGCATTGATAAGGGAAGCAGGTTAAAACAGAATGACAGAAATGCAAGGAAGGACAGAAGAACAGAATATAATTTAAAAAAGAACAAATGCCTTTTTTATCACAGTCAAATACCTATAATAGAATTGTTGGAATTTCAGATGTTGCTTACTCTGTAAAATTTCCAACAAAAATCCTACCTTTACCCACAGGCACTGTCTCACTGGGCTGAAAAGGATTCTCTCAGTGGCATTCTGGGTGTGGATGAATTTGTTCACATTAGAAAATGTCTTTAGGAGTGAACTCTTTCCTTGCACCTATGTTATGATGTACTCATAGGAGCACAGTTTTCCCATGGATGGTTATTTGGAAAAATGGGTGGGGTCTGCTTTTAAATTAATATTTCTTTTAATGACACTTCTGCTTGTGCTGTAATCATTCCTTCAGGAAAAATTTTCTTTCATTTCTAGCATTTATGCTCCATGATAAGAAGATCAAGAGGTTAGCTACTCCCTGGAGGCTCATCTGGCTTACCTTCAAAAGCTAGTATTTTTTGTTGTTTTTTTTTTTCATGCCACAGGCATTTTACTTTCTGTTCCTCAGTATGCTCTCCAAATGCTATAAAATTCCATTCCTGTCTTGGCTCTTGTGTTGTCTCCAAGTGACATCTTCTCCTACTACTTAGGAGTAACCCCATTCCTTTCTCATGAGATTTCTAAGTAGCTCGTATGTCAAAGAAAGGACAAAGCCTATGTTTCCTTTACTTGTAACAATGATTTCATGACAATTAAGTCAATGTGATCTTGAGGAGGTTTCATTCCCCTATGAAGAAGTCATTTAAGTGCAGAAATTGCAGAGAAACTAGGCAGCTATTTTCTGCACAGGGGCATTAGCTAAACTGGTCCACAGCAGCTTTTGAACCACTGTCATAACCACACAGCAACTTTGGCGTGGGTGGCGGTTTGGTGCTTTTTCTGTGTTCTCCTGGGACGCACAGACTGTGAGGCAGGACACAGCACTTGCCGTAACCAGCATTTTTCTCCACACACTTTGATTGCTTTCAGTCTTTTCATAGGACCATACAAGGCACACTGCATGTGATCAGTCTGTGCTCCTCAGCCTAGATCTTAAAGAAAACAGAGGCCATCAAAGTATTCCTTGAGAACATATGATATATTATGGCTTAATGTTAGGGAAGCACCTGTCTATATGATCACTGCCAGTACTAGTGACCCAGGGACCTTAAAGATAAGCTTCTAAGGTCAAGATTGACTTATCTCATGTGCACAAGTACTATATTTCTGACAGGTAATGAAGTACAGCATGAAGAAACTTCTGTGTCTCAGAGTTTCAACTTCTCTCCAACAAATTCCTTATCTTTGTATATTTTTGTCAGGTGGAGTGCTTTGGTTCCACGCTTCCTACACAGCAGCAGAAAAAGAAAGCTTCCCTTGCTGAGCTTAGGCATCTTTATTAATGACTATTGCATGCTTTTGATCCTTGGCCAGAAGTCTTTCACCACAGTTCAGTGTGGTATTATCAGGCACCAAGCTGATTTTACTAATGTCTTATGTGGAAAGACATTCAACTAAAGATCATATCCCTAATTTACCGTCAAAGTAGGCAAGTAACATGTATGATGTGGAAAGACAAATTGACTTCTCTTGCTTGACTGTGTGGAAGGCCAAATCTTTAACCTTCAAATCATTAACCTTCTCCTGGAAGTGTTACAACACTGCAGAGAGATTGCATGCATAGCTGTGATATTCCATTAGTCCTGCTGGAAGTCAAAGGCAATGGAAGAGGAGAAACAAAACTTGTTGGTGAGCCAACAGTCAGACAAGGAAACTGTTGTTCAGTAGAATTTAACCTTTTTGGTAGAAAGGCAGTCTTTGCATTATTCTTGGAAAAGGTTTGTGTTGCAGCCCTTCACAGGCTATGTGGGTCAATCTGACAAGACAGTTACTCCAGTAACTCTAGATTGTACATGCCAAGATCATCTAGAAGCACTGACCTAAGTTAGCATATATGTAACAGTGACTGTCTGTCTCCTGTCTACAGCCCATTCCTTGCCTGCCCAGGAAAGAAAGTGCCCAGAAGCAAAGTTAACATTCTCATAGAAATTCATTCATCCAGACTGCCCTTTGCCATGTAATCTCCTTGTAGCTTATTAGGGAGCTGGAAGCATTGTTCAAGTGATGGCAAAAAGTATGCCCTAGTTCTGAAGGACCCAGTGTACTTCCTCCTATTGCACATTTGGTCTTGAACAAAGCAAGAAATACTTCTCTTGGCGTGTTTTTAAAGCCATCCTTGGAAACATAGTCATGAAAGCATATCATAATATTTTGCTTTACACAAGCTATGTCATCCTGCTTGATACTGCTTAAATATTTTCTCAGTGTCTTCTTTGGTTTGTAAGTAAACATTCATGTTCATTGACAGGAGTAATTGTAGAACAAAGATGCGCCTTCATCCATTTCCATACTGGTGAAGGGGAAGACAGTAACACTCACAATACCTATCTGAGCTATCCTGCAGAGTCAACAGTTTTGTCAGAAATGATGAAATTGCTAGCATGGAAGGAGCTTTGGCTTCCTGGCCATGCACCACCATTTTCACTGCTGGTTTGTAATAGCACAGAGAGATAACACAATAAGTTACTAAGTGACCGAATTCTGCAACGGATGAGCGTGGAAAACTTTAAAGCATTTTAATGTTGCAGAGCTGTAGAACTGAGCCAAAAGAACCAACAATACAAAGACTTGTTCTCCAGCTTAGGGAGCAGAGTATTTCAAACACTTAAAAGAATGCAGAATTACAGAAGGTCTTGACATGTCCTTGCTTCAAGGCAGGGCTGCTTGACACCTTCTGTAATTTTTCAAACACTGCTTCCTTAATAGCTTTTGTTCTTGGTATCTTTAAAGATCACTTGAAATAAATCCCCATTCATTTATTCATAATGTCTTCCATTTATAAAATATAAGCCTGTTCTTCCTTTGTATACTAACTAGAATGAATGTGGGTCACAAGCAGTTGAATTCCAAGAGACACTATATGGTCAAACAGGACTGCAGGCATGAGGTCGTGGGCACATAAGGGGCTGCTCCAAAACCAACAAGGCAGCAACCATAGGTTTCTTTGAAATGAATGCTGGGCTTTTCCTCCCACCATCCCTTCTGCTACATTGAAGCACAACAAGAGGTGTAATAGGGGGTTTCTGATCCAAAGGGCTCTTCCTTCAAATTTGCAATGGGCCCTACTAATTAACAGTTCTTCCTCGAGGTCATTGGAAATAAAAGGATGAGAACATGAGCCCTGCAAAGACAGAATCCAGAATGTCAGTCACACTATTGCTGGTGCTGTGTAATCTTTGCAAATGCCTGCCCGGGAGGAATTCTCTACCCTGTACACAAAAGAGTACCATGCTGTTGCTGTGGCAGAGCTTTCTGCTTGTCTCAGATCCAAGAAGACAGACTCGAGTGTAGATAGCTAGGAGTGAGAGAGCTCAGAGCAGAAATTTGGAGCTGTAGAGTTTGTGGGAAACACAACAACCACTTTCTATCCATGGCACCTGACGGTTCTGGGTGACCGTCATCAACAAGGAACTCCCAGTAGGTGCTGTCAGCAGAGAGTCAAAAAACGAAGGTTGAGCTGCTGCAGAAGTAGCAGGCATTAGTTACAGTCCCAGGCACATCCACGGAGCCTCACTTTATTTTCTGGAATGTCTGGGACTTCGAGCTGGCTGTAAACAGATTAATGTAATTTCTGAAGAAGCTTTAAGAGGGGAAGTTGCAGTTCCTCATCTTTTCTTATTGACTGAAAGACTGGTCTCCAGCAAGGACCTTGGAATTTTACCCTAAGGCAATTGCTTCGAATAGGTGACAATGTTGTTGTATTTAGTCACTAAATAGGCTTAAGTAAACAATCATGTACCTCTCCCGGAAAGCTTGTGCATTACTTAAAATACTTCATGCTTGACTGCACAGAAAACACTACCTGTGATTTGTTTCTTGGTCTCTACATCCCGGGTGTGTCGGAGTAGGCGGAGCAAGAGCGGGATACCTTTCCGCTCTGACACTTCCAGTTTGTTGTCATTGTCCTCAAACACCAAGTTTCTCAGAGCACCACATGCTGCTCGCTGAATGTCTTCATTCTGAACCTCAAGAAGCTGTAAAAGTTTGGGGATACCACCAAGTGAGAAAACCTGTGAGGAAAACACAGCAGAGAACAGTTAGATCCTGTAAATAACAAACTCTGCTCTGCCCTGGCCCCTCCCCTTCTTTCATTTGCTCCTGTTTGAAAGACTTGAGGCACAAATCATTAATCATTTGCACATGACTGCTAACTTCTGCGCTTTCGTATGACTAATAGTAAAAATTAACTAAGAGAGGCATCATATTTTGATAATGGATGTAAAAGAATTAAACTAAATCTCTTCCAGCTTTGCTGTAGATTTGCACACTCTGACAAGACATTTAATCACCCTGTGTTTTAAGCTTCTATGTTGGTAAAACGGATATCTGAGATTTAACTCTGAACAAACTGTAAAATATTCCTGAGGAGCTAAATTCAGCGAGGTTTTCTCAGCAGGCAGCCTGATGGAGAGACAGTATTTTTTCTTTATTAACTTCTGTGCATGCATCAAATAAGTGACTGTGTCTCAAATAAGAGCACATTATCCTTAGTACCTCTGATCTGTAACATACTGAGAAAAAATAGCAAACTAGCAAACTTTAAAATGTAGATTATTGAACATTGTAAGCCAGCTATCTACTGAACCACCCACATTTAACAATGAGTACTTTTCAGTATCTAATTCTTTAGAAAATGAGGTTTTGATCCCAGATTAAGACTTTAGAAGACATTATTTTACAGCAGCTGTTTGGAGCACTAGTTTCCAAGTTCTATAGGTGAGGGCAAATGAGGAATCCTGTATGAGCTGTGATGTGACATAAGCAAGCCCTGGCTCATTTAGGAATGAGTTTACTATGGAAAGTACCTGACATTCATGTACAATTGAGAATGGCTTCCTGCAGCATCTCAATATGCCATATGGTTTTGTGGACAAACTCACCCTTGTGTAGAATCAACAGCACATGAAAGACTTAGAAATCTGATACAACTGTTTAGAGCAGTTGAGAGTTTAATGATAAAAAGAATTCAATACAACTGGCAGGTGTTTGCAATACGAATAAATGAAATGTAACAAAACCTTTCGCCCTTCATGTAGCAAACTACCCAGTCTGCCAGTCTTTCCTCTGATTCAGCTGTACAAAGGCCACAGTTTCTTGTTACTGCACTGCTGACCTGATTCCCTTTGCAATCATTCAGCAATCATCTCAATGCTAGCAGACTGATATACAGAAATATGTATCTTGAGGGCAATGGAGCACAGAGCATGGTGAAGGCACATCAACCTATTTTATTATAGTAGATCAGCCCTTTTGACATTGATATTGTAGTTGGCTGGGTCTTTTAAGAAAACATTTATGCAGACTTTCTCTTGATAATTTTACTTCATTTATAGCTCTCATAAAGGAAGTGGTGCTATTTTGACCTAATTTTCAAAAGAGAATTTACAAAAGCTATTGATTGGTCCTCCCAAATTTTCATTGGTAGACAGAATTCACCAAAATACTATAAGACCACAAGTTCACAAGAAAGAGAAAAGCCATTAGACCCACAAACTATCAAGTATCAGGGAACAAAGCACCATAAGACAAAGGCTGAAAGGCTAAAGGGAGGACACAAAAAATGCCAATATGAACAACTCTGACAGGCACCAAACAGAAAAACTCAGCTAAGATATGAGGGATAGACAGGAAAACAGAAGAAGACTTCAGGGTGACTGCTTCAATTAGAACACTTTTACTGATCCACTTGTTTTTCTGGGAAGCTGCCTGAGAGAGGTCTGTGTAATAAACCCCCTTCAAACATTCAGTTCTGAAGTTCTGTCCTCGGTCTGAAATTAAGGACACTACTTGTACTGGTGTTTTCTTCCAAAAAAGACTTTGACATACTGTAAAGCAAGTTAAAAGGACTGAGTGACGTTTGGCTGCCGCTGAACTGGACTGCACATACATGAATATAGAGTTAAGGCCAAGATTACGTATGAAAGATACTGAGCATATTGCAAAACAAAGCAGGTGTAATACTGTTTTTCAATAACCTAAATAAACAATCACCTTACACATTAATGTACAGACCTGTTCAGCAAGAGAGAGATATTTGTGTTCAATAGTGAAATTTAAAGAAAAGGGAGAATATTTTTAATATATGCTTTCAAAAACCTTATGAGAGATGTAAAAAATTTAGTTATTCTAAACAATGTGTTACTGCATTTGTGCAGTCCCAGTGAGCCCTTAACATTTTGGCTGATGCATACACTGTATTAACACATTCATGCACTCCTATTAAACCCTGAAGATTGGGTAAGTTTGTACTGTACTCCCAGAGTTTTCTTTTCTGGGGTATTTCTATACCGACGGTGTAAGCATGCCAGTCAAAAATGAGAGACAGGAACAATTATATCAACAAGAAGTTCAGACTACCATTTATAAAGGCTGAAAGAACTATGTTTTTTGGCCTGAAAAAGAGCATACTAAGTGAGCACACATTTTACAGCCTTAACACTTATGAAAAACCACTCAGATAGGGCAGAAACTAATCAACTCAATTTGCAAAAGTTAGACCAGAAATAACTGGTAAAGGTAGTAAAGCTCCCTGACTGCCTACAGCAGATGGTGGAACCCTAATCTATGGGATAATTTAGAGCTTGGTTATAAAAATCGGTAATTACAGATAGTTTGGGTAAATTTTGACCATACATTTCTATGTGTCCTATCACAAAATGCTAAAGCCCAAATTTTTGCCAGCATAGACCAGTCCCATTTCATGAATTTAAAAGAATCTGCAGCAAAAAAAGCATCAGTGTATTTTAGAGAAAATATCTAACATTAGTATCCTACAATGTTTCTTGGAGTGCATTTTTTCACTTCATGTTGATACAGTGCCATACAATAGAGAAAGTTATTTTCTCTACCTAACTAGGATAAAAAATAACTACTTACTTTTCTTCTGGCATCTGCTTTCTGGAAGCACTCATGCTGTATGAAAGTCACTGCAGCAAGAATCCTGGGTGTGGACTGTGTATTTTCACTCTTCAGTATGTTCACTGCACGCTCCAGTGTCATCTCCACTTCAGGGCTCCTTAAAAGTATAGACAGAGGAAACAGAATGAAGCAAGAC
>JAOXXN010000009.1:256355-278807 GCA_026770055.1 Myrmophylax atrothorax | reverse complement strand
AAATCTACATAAGAGTAATTAAATTCTCCTATTATTATGGTTTTTCCAGTCCTGGCAGACTCTCTGAATCTGGTCTTTCCCTAGTTTGTCATTATGGTTAACTGTCCTGATCTTGACCTGATTGATGGTAGTGTCTATACTTTGCCTTGAGAGTTGTTTTAAAATATTTTGCCTGACACATCTCTATGAGATTTGAGATTAGTATCTGGACATCAAACTACTGCTGTAGTTTCAGTGGTCTTGCAAGGTGTCCATGGGGCTGTAGAATACACATCAGCTTTAATGATGAAGGTCAAGTGTGTAAACACACACAAACACATAGTTCAAATTTGTGAAAAAGAACCATAGGTCTGAAGGGAAGTAAACCAAAATATTCATTAGAAACAAATTTCTTTCCTGTAGGAAGTAAGCAATGGAAGAAATCAAAATTTAAATTGCTTGCTTTGTTCCAAACACTGCAAAACGTTTTACATGTATTCATGAACCAAACTCGACAACATCACCAAAACAGAGTATTTGGCAACTAGTTCCCTACAGCCATCTGCAAAATGAAATGAAACCTTGGGGGTTTTACTACAAATCTTCTCTAGTTGTGTCTTGATCAATATACTCAAACACTCTTATGTCCTCCCTACCCCTTGCTCCTTTGTTGCATAATAAATTAATGTATACTTATCCATACCACAGCATCTGCCATCTGGTAATCCAGATGCTGGATCTACACAATGGAAGGTCTCTGTGCCAGTCAACTGTTCCTTGCTATATGCTATGTCTATAAAGTTAACTATCATTTTAATATTAACATGCAAAGTGAATGTTGTTACTTCTTTTACCAGTTTGTGGAATCTTTTAGATAAGTTAAAGAAATATATGCAGTCCCACTGTGGTCTCTGTGGTATCTTGTTTCACTTTGAGTTTAATGGAAATTGTAGCTAGGAATTTCTTTCTCTTCCATACATTAGATTACTCTGTGCCAGCAGACACTGGATTTCACTCCTCTTTGTCAACTCCAGACAATAATTCCGAATGGTATAATAGGACAAAGCACTTCCTGAAAATCTGAAGTAATCCTTCCAAATATTTCCCTGATGTGAAGCCACTGGCAGTAATGCAGACATAGCAAGAATGAATATTGCCTTGGCATCCACTGAATCTGTTTCATTCGGGTTTGGCAACACACTTATTATTTTTAAATGAATCAGTCAGTCTCTCCAGAATCTGAATCCAGTCTGGCTGTTCTTGTTTAAATTACACTCTTTTTTTGACATTGATGAAAATTAATTGATCCCTGGACATACTCTTGATGATCATTCATTTCCTGCAGCTGCAAAACGCCCCTATCTCGATAGGCAATTTAAACTGCAATATTCAACTGAAAAGCAGTTCACGCAGACAAGGACTTTTTTTTTTGTTGTGTGTGTCTAGATTTTATCTGGAAGAAGGGATTGCACAAAGTTCAGTGGCCTACTGCCTGGATTTAACCAGAAAGATCACTGTGGACATCTGTTACTGACAGGCTTCCTTCCAGCCCATCTGAAAGCCCTGCTGAAAGTTTTCTTCACCAGATCTAGAGTCATATGCTAAGAAGGATTGGAATTTTTTCCTCAAACTTATTTTTTTTTTAACATGGAAAGAACACCAAGGGCTTCCAGTTGTTAAATCAATGTTTTATTCATAAGTTAATGAATTAGTGCATCACAGTTATTTAAGACATTTTTATAGTTAAAATGGATGAAATACAATAAATCTCCTTCCTGACCACTTTAATTCTTGCAGGTCTCTTTGTTTCCCCTTGTCCATCAACTGTCATGGAACAAACCACTGCAGCCTCTCCTGGATTGCTAAGGAAGTCCCTGTCTCAGGGTACCATTTCCCTCCACCTTTCACGTAGGTTGCTACTGAAATGGTAGTTCCCACTTCTTCCTTTGCACTTTCAATTAAATCCTTCTGCTCTTTCCTTTGTGTTGGGTGCGAGCAGTAGTTTGGCCACAGGGTAAGAAGGCTTGCCTTGCTGCTGCTGCAAAACCAGAAATATCTTTTTTGTTGGGTTGGTTTTCTGTGAGATTGGCAGATGAAGGAGCAGCATCAAATTCTTGGCAGTAGCAGGCAGGTAACTTGAGTTGTCTGGCTATGGCTCTGTTCTCTTTTGCTGGATGACCGTCACTTTTCTCAGGTGTGTCAGTCCATGTTACTGCTTCATGCCTTTTTCTTCTTTCTCTTTCAGTATAACTTCAGTATAACTCAGAGTGCAGTAGCTCCGAAGAAACAGACCTTGCTGTCTTGCAAGATGCCAAATATATGAGAATGCACAATATGGGAAGGAAATTAAATAGTTTCATAAAAATATATAGCCAAACACGCATGTATAATGCATATATCTGATTTTCTGCATTTTAGATGAAAAAGATGATGAAAATTTGTGTCTGTAGAAACTGCAGTCAGTTGGAAAACATGCATGAGTTACTTTCCATTAGCTTGCCCCTCACTTCTGGGATCCATCACTAACAGCTTGTTTATTCCCTCACGGCTCCTCTTTTCTCCATCATGGGGACACAGGTGAAAAAATGCTCTTTTATACTATATTCCACAGCTCTGAAACAAGATCTTGGCAATATTTCAGGTCAAGGAAGTTGAGTACTGTTAATATAGATCTCTTGTGCTGTATCAACTTTCTAGGATTGTTTTTTTAACTCAGCTTCCTCTCCTACCTCACTGTGAAAGCTGCTCTGAGCTTTTTGAACTTCTATTCAGTGCTGGGCTGTGTTCTGCAATGAGGTATGGCAGTATATTAGTAATGGATGATGGGACTCTTCATTTTTTGTGTATGAGCACACAGAGGAATGCACAGACAAGCACAGACTAATGCTCTTATCCTTATATCCAGGGCAGTTCACTGGAGAGAAAGAAACTCTGGATTTCTTTTCTACTCATAGCTATGGTATGGGACTGCAAACAGTTTTCTAGGGATGTTGAGGTTTTAATCAATTGGAACTCCATATGGAAAAAGCCCCTAAGTACAATTAATTTATGAGGTGAAGAACATAGATTTGTATGTTCATTGATTGTATGTGGGACCAAGGAATGAATGTATGTTTTGTCCAAACCAGAATAGAAGTCTGACCCTTTTTTATTAACTTGCTCCCTAAACTGTAGCAGTACAGAGCACATTGTTGTGTCTTTTCATGGAATTGCTGTTTGCAGTAGGAATGGGGGACAAAAATGTCTTGGGTTTCTGCCTAGTGTCATGGTCATTTAATAGGGAATTTGGCCACAAGATAACATGGTTGGACTGTATAATGTTTAGCTTTGTCTAGCCACATTTCTTTCCTCTGAAAGCCAATGTATGAGAAGGAGGAGTGAAAAGGTGGGGCTGCTGTGCATTGCATTCTTGTACATGATGGGATTTGGCCAGAGCACAGTCTGTGCCCACCTCAGAAACAGTCTGAAGTCCATCAGTTTAAAAATAACCTCAATAAGTCAGGCTAACAGATAGGACAGAAAAAGCAGTATGACAAATACAAGCTTGCCAGTTAGAAAATACAGAGAGTAGAAAACTCTAGATCTCCTAACTTAATTTTACCTGAAGTCATACAGATCCTGAGTCCTGACCTCTAGTCGAGGAATTTAACCCTTCTGCTGGCAATTTGTTTGTTCTAATTACAAATCTCTTTGATTATTTCTCTTGTATTAGTCATCAAATGGCAATAATACTGTTCAGGTAGTTAAGTCTTCTATCTCTACTTTTGTCTCTTCCAGAATGAGAAGTACTCAAGAAGAAGACAAATAGTATCTTCTTTTTTATAATGTGCAACTATATATATTATTACGTGTTTCAGTGTGAAATAAATGTGATTAAGAGAAACAAAGAATTTATGCATCAAACACTGATTATTTTTCTTTAACATAACAATTGTCAAACAGAAGGTCTTGTCTGTGTTCTTTTCCAAAAACTGATTTTAATTGCTACCATTATTTCTTGGTTGTTATTGTACATGAAGAAAAGTGGGACTGCACTTGTCAGCCACTTTTTCTACATGGTGTTATTATTTTTCAGAAATTATATAATCTTGTAGCCTACTGAGAGGTAAATTAAAAAGCAGTGAGATTTAGTCCTTGGATTGAATCTCCAATCAATGTTACAATGGTTCAAAGTTTTGTTTATTTTCCTTTTTCAAACTTAGTAAGAGGTTATTTGGAATATGGCTCATTCCCATTTTGATGGAGTTCTAAGAAAATGTGCTTATATAATACTTGACTTCAAAACCATAAGAAAACATTGCAATTAAGTTCTCTGAGACTCCCTGTATTCTTTGGTTCATGATGTTTCTTTATATCCAGATTGAAGGCCTTACTCTCTTTTTCCTCTTATAATTCCCACATAAAATTCCACTTAGGCATTTGGAGCTGCACTGCTGTAATAGTGTGGTCAAACAAGACAGCAGCAAAATGTCAGTGCAGACTGAATATCTGGTGAAATTTTTGCTGCTGCTGAAATAGAATTTTGCTGGAGGGACACCAGCAGAAACAATCATCAGACATGGCAGTCATGGCAGAAAGAGGGACTGAGACTAGTCAGCACTGTGGATTCTTTATACCAACAGCAGCTGTCATGGTCTTGATGAGTTGGAACAGAATGAGATTGAGAAGAGCACAGCTGAGGCTTAAAAGCCATCACCAAAAGATTAGTCAATAGGAATTTATTGCTTTGTTATTTTGTGACATCTGAAACTTCAGGAGAAGAAAATGCAGGAGTTGATACAGGGCTACCAGAGTAAAAGTAAGAGCCAAAGTAAGACCAACAGGTAACTTCAAGTTACTGTGTGGAATCCACATGGGAAAAGCTGATTGGAACAAAGAGAAGTTCTGTGTATTTAAGGATAGTCTAGTGGATGCCCACTGAGAACTAAAGTCAAGAACTATTGTGGTAGTGCTCAGAAAAGAAAGAAAATAAACATCATTGGCACTATCAGGTTTCAAGAGATTTTGGGGTTCCATATGTTCTGGAAGGGGACAGTTTTACTTTGATGCCCCGTTTTCAGCTGAGAGTCATGTCAACTTCTTCATTTCAAACAGGCAGTGTTTGTTAAGCAGCACCTAAAGATGAGGATATAAGAAGAGGAGCTATGGCTATGACATTTTCTGTTCTCATCAAGAGGAAAGAATCTAGGAAAGGATAAAGAATGAATAACAGATGGGAACTGTTGTTAGCATTTATTCACACTGAAAAATATAGCCTTCATGAATTGAGTAATAATACCAAAAAAATATTTGAACTTGAGGTTGAGTCAATCTGATCCAAACTTTAATGAACTTTGAATTGTTCCTCTGTATTGTTATTGTCTTTTTAATGGAAAATAATAAAAGCTTGGAAACATAGACGTGTTACATGTTACAATAAGTATAGTAATGAGACTATAAATATACTGAATTGTTGTAATAAACATAAATCTGAAAGTGTAAAATAAGATTTTGAAAGCAGCATATGTTGGGGTATCATGAAATGTCTCATTAAAAATTGGATACTTTATTTTCAAATTTCTACTTCTAAACTTTTTAATGAGACAAATAATAAAGCAAAATGTCAATCTCTGTTTGGTCACACAGGCCAGTAAAAGTTTTAAAACGTTATTTTATGAAAGAAAGAATAAAGGGTGGGTTAAAGCTATCACACTATAAACAAAAATGGAGATTCATAAAGTACTAATGAATCTGCATGTTTCATATCCATCATATTATAGTCTCCAGAAACCGAAGGTTATATTGTGGGATCTTCTCTCCTGCTAAAACCAAATTGACCCAGAGAAAATTTCCATAAGGAATTGCAGGTTAACCTGTTGATATACGCTGTGGTTCTGAAGAACACATGGAATGTGTTATCTTTTTGATATGACTTGGAAGTACACTCAGAGATATTATAAGCCATCCAGGTCCTTAGAGATCTAGAATGAAATTTTGCACAGTATTTTAGGAGGAACAAGGATAAAATACGATGGCTATTAGGTAATGACTGGGTAGTGTGTCCTGCAGGCCACTGAAGTTGGAAAGATTGCTGCATGATTTATTTTGAGCAGTGATGCCTTTTTTTTTTTTTAATTTACATTGATGTAGCAGTGATAAATCACGGCTGAAATAAAGACATATTTTGCATGTCAAAAGGTGTGAAAGGTGTGTTTTAACTATGACCATCAGGAAAGCTTTTAGCTTTAAATTTGGCCTCCATGAGATGCAGCTGAGATGTGATAATTTTTAATGGTTTAAAAACATTTCACAAATGTAGATGACTTCTACAGAGGAAAACAAAAGGGTTACTTTGGGCACTCATCTATCAGAAATGCTTTAGTTCACAGAAATAACCTGTATTGTGCCATAGGGAAGATAAATTGAGCTAAGTTAATGGTGCTTTTCAAGTTTGAAAGGTACTGTCTTTCATAAAATATTTATGGGAAATATGGAGATCCCCAATTCAAATAATTCAATAAATCTCTAAAAATAATAGTAAAATAAAAGAAGAATTTTCCCCCAATTCAAATAATTCAATAAATCTCTAAAAAATAATAGTAAAATAAAAGAAGAATTTGTGTTGCAAATGACATTTAAAGACCATCAAGTCCAAACCTCCTGCAATGAGCTGGGACATCTTTAACTAGGTCAGGGTGCTCAGAGTCCTGTCTAACCTGACCTTGAATGTTTCCAGGAATGGGGCATCCATCCCCATTCTCCCTGGGCAACCTGTGCCAGTATCTTACCACTCTCTCTGTAAAAAACTGCTTCCTTATATCTAATAGAAATTGATCCTCTTTTATTTTAAAACCATTACCCCTTGTCCTATTGCCACAGACCCTGCTAAAACATCTGTCCCCATCTTTTTTATAAACCCCCTTCAAAGTACTGAAAGACCACAATAAAGTCACCCTGGAGTCCTTTCTTCTCCAGACTGAATAATCCCAACTCTCTCAGCTTGTCTTCAGAGGAGAGGTGCTCCATCCCTCTGACCGTATTTGTGGCCTTCCTCTGGACTTGTTCCAACAGGTTCATATCCTTCTTATGTTGGAGGCCCCAGATCTGATTGTGGTACTCCAGGTGGGGTCTTACAAGAGTGGAGTAGAGGGGAAGAATCCCCTCCCCTGACCTGCTGCCCACACTGCTTTTGATGTAGCCCAGGACACAACTGGCTTTCTGGACTGCAAGCACACATTGCTGGATCATGTCCAGCCCCTCATCCACCAGTACCCCCAGATCCTTCTCATCAGGGCTACTCCTCGAGTAGGCTGCTAGTTGGTACAAACATTAGATCATAAAAATATATAAGAATATATAGAGATTAGCAACATTATCCTTACCAAGTAACTTTGTGTTACAGTGCTGGCAGCAAGTTAAAATGATAACAAGGGCCTTTCTTCAAATCAGTTTAGTTTAGGAGTCACTGAAGCCCTGGAAAACAGAGGAACTACTGCATTATTGTTCAGCACATTTAAGAAGAATCAAGCTCCATTGCACAGAGTTTTCTAATCTGTGATAGTAGTGTTATAAACACAGACCTTCCCATGACTTTCTGGTCTGCTGCTCTTTGTTCTTCCTGTGCTGCCACACAGTGTCTGGAGTGATTTTCCCCACTCTCTTGGATCTTCACAAAACATGAGATTTTCTTCCCTGGGAGTTGTTGAGCAGCCAGCTTTTATCAGATTTTACCCCTCCTCCGCCTGTACAAAGTCTGCAAACAGATGACATTCCCTGAACTTCCCAGAAAAGCAATGTAGGAAAGCAAGTTCTTACAGGCTGTTGAGTATTTCATTTTCTTTTTTGTGTGTTCATGTGACTCTTCCATCTTTGGAGATCTGTATTAATCCACAAGACTAGGATGCAGTGATTTTGGTGGCTTTATTTTGTAAGATGAAGACCAGTAAGGATGAGAAGCATCAAAGGGAGCAGCAACGCGACAGGGACTGTGAGGAATGGCTGGTTAAGCACATGTGTTAGTGTTTATTAGCCATGAATATGCCATCTGCTGAAGGAAAAGAAGCAACAGGAGACTAGTCATGCTGAGTGGAAGAGATGTGAGAGAAGTGCTATGACTGGCCTAGAGATGTTTCAGCTGAAAGGGAAAGAGACAATTAGGGAGAAAGTGCAGAGGGAGAGGAGGAGGAGGCAACCTGGCTCTGTAAACACAAAAATACTTGTCAGCCAGTGTCTGTTTTTTCCTGACTTTGTTGCTGAGGACTAATTGCTGAATGAGACAATATTAGGACTAGAGACAGTGCTCACTGGATTTTGCTTATCCCCTCTTTAGAGAATTTCTGTGAATCCATGAGGGGAGAGGGCACCTGGAATTGCTATATCTAATCACATGAGACAGTTAACATCGTTGAAAGGTTCCTTCCTTGGGAATTAGTACCTGGCATAAAAGTTCTCTAATCATTGACAGACAATATAGATTAAAGCTTGCGGCTTTAATTAAGAGGAAGACAGGAAAAGAACACCAAGGTTATAAATTCAAGGATTTTGAGTTAAGAAAATGTCAGAACTAAGACACATGTAGAATATGTACTGTTCTAGCCTGGCCAACACAAATCTGGTAATAAACTTACAGGTGGAAAGGATCAGAGTGAAAAAATAAGGGCAGAGGTCTCTTCAGCTATAAGAGGCAAGAGAGCAAACAATGGAAGGAGAAGCATCATAGGGCAGTGAAGGACTATTCCAAATTATTGCAAAATGACTCATCTGTTTTTCAAATGCCTATTGATATGATAAAAACTTCAGATTTTGATCAGTAAATACACTGAAGGAACTTTATGTGAACCTAACTGCATTAAGCTGAATTTTCAAAATTACTCAAATGAAGGATTGGCCAATCTCAGCAATAAACTCCAGCTTCTTTTGCAAATCAGACTTTAATGCTGTGCCATTAATCTTGAAAGTATGTTTTTGTTCTCCATATAAAACTGGAAAGAAAGAGACTACAATTTGAAGAAATTGGAATTGAAGAATTAAATGGCTTTGCCAAAAAATGCTGAGTATGAACATTCTGTGTGTATTTTCCATGACAGCTGAAGGTAACCAAATGCCCAACAGGCTTTTCTCAGTATCTGCCTTGGCCATCAACTGGAAAGTATAAATCACAAATATATTCATATGGATAAAACCTGACCTGTTCTATTTCCTTGTAATTATGTAAAATTGTTTTGTGAAGGAAATCTAAAATGGAGGTACAACTCTGTATTCTCACATGTGAAATCTTAAAAAAACCCATTTCAAAATAGTGTGCATAAAAATCTCAATATTGTATGTAACATTTACTTGGAGCAGTGCTAAAAGGAGGTCATTTTACTACATTCTTTCTGTCTTACTCTGCAGTAGCAGCTTCCTTAGAACAACTCTTGTATTTTCTGTTCTACACAGTTCTGCTTTGGATGGATAGCAATATTAGCTGAAATAACACTTCCTATCTGCTGACACTATTCTGTTGTCAGCTATGCTTTCATGTTCTGATTTGTAGTGCTTTAGGCTCACTTCTGTCTGATGCCTGCTTTAGCTGACTTTTCAGTAATGTAACCCTCAGTAACATCAGGAGTGTCTGAAGAAATGTTTTTTTGCAAATAAAGATGGAGAGCAGGGTACTTTAACTGCTTGGCAATATTAAACATACAGCATATTTAATTTCTGAAGTTTCATAGGGCTTAAAATATTGATTACTTAGGACTTGGTTTTGATATCAAATGTTTGCTTGCTTGTTTTTCCAATAATATCCTATAGTTTTGAATGTTAGTTTAATCCTTCAGTGTTTTAAAGACAGCAAGAGAAATACATATGCCTCTTTCAGATTAATTGTGCTGGTAAAGTCATTAAAAGATGGCTCTGCAGAGAATGAACTAAAAAATTCAGGGACTGCTGTAGCCACTTTTTTCTTTTCTTTTTTTTTTTTCTTCTCTTTTTCTCCTCTTCTCCTTTTGCTCTTATTTAACAGCTGCCTTGAATACGAGCAGTGGTGTGTACTTTTCATGCTCGTGAAACAGGGAATGTTTTTTGTCTCAGTGCTGAATCACATACCTAAGTGATGAGCATAAAGAAACTCAAGGAGGCAGAAAGCCATCTTGTAACATTAGGCTTTTTCCTACCATACACTTTTTGTGTATGTGTGTAATTAACTCTAAATCTCATTTTCTAGGTTAAATTAGGTCTTTCTGAGGTCATCTTCATATTAATTTTTGGGTTTTATTTGGTTTAAATGTTTCAGACCTACACAGGAAATATTTTGTTGAGAAAGCCAAATTGTGCTCCATTAAAACAAAACAAAACAAAACAAAACAGGCCAAACATAAGACTGATTTAAACACCAATTTGATCTCATGCTCAAAGATTGTTAAACTATCATCTGACAATGAAAATACACTAACTGCCCTACAGTTGACAAATAAAAAGGCATTTTACAAGTATTATGTGGGATGCATAGACTAATATCAATTCATATGTTGCCTAGTTATAATTTTTACTTTGCTTCAGAATTATTTAATTGACTTCATAATTGTCAAATAAAAAAGAACTGAAGCATACAATCCAAAATCATGCAAATCAGAACTCTCAATTAACTGTTACAGAGTGGCTCACATGTGTAGTTCGGCAGTTGTGAACAAAATTGTAGTTAAAAAAATAAAAGATTAAAACTCAACTGAGGATTCTGGATGAACCTGTGGGGAGAGGGAGGTAAACATGGATCTGTTGGAGTGAGTCCAGAGGAGAGCCACTAAGCTGATCAGAGGGCTGGAGCACCTTTCCTGTAAAGACAGGCTGAGAGAATTGGGGTTGTTCAGCCTGGAGAAGAGAAGGCTCTGGGAAGACATTAGAGCACCTTCCAATATCTAAATGTGCTACAAGAGAGCGGGAGAAGGACTTTTTACAAGGGCATGCAATGATAGGACAAGGAGTGATGGCTTTAAATTGAAAGAGCATGGGTTTAGATTAGATATTAAGAAGAAATTCTTTACTGACGGTGAGGCACAGGAACAGATTGCCCAGAGAAGTTGTGGATGTCCCACCTCTGGAAGTGTTCAGGGCCAGGCTGGATGGGGCTTTGAGCAACCTGGTCGAGTGGAAGGTGTTTCTGTCCCTGACAGGGGCCTTGGAACTAGATAAGCTTTATGATCCATTCTAACCCAAGCCATTCTATGATTCTGTATTAAGGTTACCAGGTGGATGACTGATGTCATTAGAGTTGCAAATGCTTATGTCAAAAGTCTAATTCAGCATGTGTCATATAGAAGAAACCCCAATGTACTCCTAAGCAAAGGAAAACACCTTTTCAGGTGATTACTGCTGTGTATGGTGAACATGACACAGAAAGTTCCCTGGAAGAAATGGTATATGATCATGACACATGATCCCTCTGTACAACCCTTTTCAATCTACTCTTTCTCCATGAAAGGTTAAAGATCAGTTAAAGTTGTAACTTGCTATCCAAGGGCATGGTAAAAAATGATAAAACACAGTCAAGAAAGGTGATGTAGATATTGGTGAGGTGCAAAGGTCGGTCACAGCTCTTCTACCACAGATTTTCTGAAAAGGATGCAGCAGAATTTCCATGTTATACCTGAGGTAAAACCAGGAGATGGCCAAGGCTGAAGAAAGGGCTTTCACTTTTGTTGTTATAGATGCTAAGCCAAGAGGTGGGGATCTCTTTGTCCTCCAAGCTGTGGTGATTTTCATGAGGCAAGAGAAGGGGGAAATCAAAACTGTCTAGGGCCAACAATTTCAGGAATTTATAACACCAGTTAAAATCCCAATGGACTCTCAGAGGCTGGAATTTATTACTCTGTTGTATTAGGTTGTTTGTATGAGATAAGATGAGACCAAGAGGACAAATTTTAATTGACCAGGGTAATTTTCACAAATCATTAAAAGTGACCTTTATTTTCAGCCTTAGTAGATACTAAAAATGCAATGGACCATAACAGTTTTATTTACACTTTTCTCCTTGGAATGAAAATCCTCTAAACCTTGGTTAAGGCAGATGATAAAATTGTAATGATGGACTATCTTACACTTCAGTTCCATCTGCCACACCATTTCTGTAAAAATGCACCTAATTGTGTCATTATCATGAGTAATTAGTAAAATTAAAAATATAAAATTTCAGTGATAAAATAAATCCAACTTCACATTACCTCAAAGTGTTAGCTATTACCAGGACTGATACATTTTCTCAAATGTGCTTATCCTCACCTGAGTAAGAAAAGCAGAGCTGAACAAATTTCCCTGGGGTTCAAAAATGCAGCTTCCAAATTGGCCTAACACTCATTTGTAAGTAAATGAGTACAGTCTGGACAGACATTTCCCTTTGATTTTATCAAACCTTTCTTAGGTTTGTGCTAATTCAGTCTGAATATGATCTTTTGTCTTATTCCTGAGCTATTCCAGTCCTTCATTTTGGTATGGATTTTATTTTCCAACAGTGACCTGGAGCACAAGTAACTGTGTGCTCCAGCAGCAAGATGCAGGCTAATATAAAGTAAGGGAAGAGGAATCCCTGGATTGGTCAACCTCACACCACACTCCTCCAGCTGGGAGTATTGAGAATGGGACATCCTCACACTGTACACTTGGAAGTGGTTTGGGATGTCCATGGTGCAGCAGAACTACCTGCTTCAGTCCTTGATGGAAGGAAAATCCCCCAGGTGAGCACATTTTAGTACTGAAAGGAGCTCAGAGAGGAATATGGCTTGCATGGATCTGTTTTTGTGTAGAAACTACTTCAATATCTCTTCAGAGTTGAGGAGACTTGGCAGTGATACCCGAGCTCAGGCGGGGCAGCAGTGTGGCAAAGGCACGCAGGTGTTGCACAATTTGCCCAAACATCATTCCTACTGAAGTAACAGGCTGAGATTGACACCAAGTCATAAATTTTGGTACCAGGAAAGAGGAAAGGGGACCAGAATAGCTTTGCACAATGAAGTTTGCCATATACAGCTGGGAGGGTCTTCACTTTGGTGTCTTTTATGAAGGACAGCCTTGAGTTAAAAATGTCTGTGTGGGTCCCACCCTGCCCTGAGTACAGCTGAGGGTCTGGAAACCAAAACACACCAGCAAAGAACCACCCCCTGCTCTAGACCAAAATACAGTGAAATCCTCCCCACGCACTCTGGATGAGTAAGGAAATCACAAACATCACAAATCCATTTGGTTTTCACAGGGTCTGTGCCAAGAATCACTGATACAAACCCTGATGCTGCCACTCTTATTGCTCAGGAAATCTCAGTGGTGTCCAGTGCAAGAATGCTGGGAGGGTGCTCATCCACTGCAACAAAGTTGCCTGGAGATCTTGTGGTGCTTCAATCCTACACTAAACCTGGTTTGACATAACCCCGAGCAACCTGCTCTGGCCGATGTTGCTCTGAGCAGGGGATTGGACTAAATGGCCTTCCAACAGCCCTTCCAATCTCAACTGTTCTGTGAGATTGTCCAGGTCAAGTTCCAAAATGTAATTAAAATAATATTGTCTAATTTCAGGATATAATTTGCATGTAATTTAATTTCTGATCCACCTGTTTAAGGCATAAGCAAATTCATATAGTAACTGTAATTGAAAAAAGTTATGCCTTTAACACAAATCATATGTTACAAAATTCTTATTCTTGCAGAAATGCAATTAAACATGTATTTGAGAAAAATAAATGAAAGTAAGTACCTAGTAGCAGAAAAGAAAGTGTTATCAGGAGATTTTGATGCCGTGCCATTCTTGATTATGTTTATTAAGGTTTGTTTACTAAACTGATATACCTATTTTCATCTAATTAAAATTAATTACAAGAGGAGTAATTATGCTTGCAGTCAGAATTGCTACACTGAGCAGATTATTTACTTGAGTGCTAATTTTACAGCTGCATCTGATTTTGCAGTATTGGATTTTAATATGTGGATGCTCATCTTTCTTCTTGCATAGTTTCTAAAATGAAATTACTTCTGTGTAATTATTGAGACTTTCAAGAGCCATTTTGATAAGGAGTGAGATAACTTGCCACTTTACCATGGAAAGATGGAATTTAAGCTGAGGAGCCAGGTGTGTTATAAACTGAGCTTATGTTACTGTCCTTTCTCTGAATATTATTAGAAGATTCATTTTATAAACATATATATGTACCACTGGCTTACACTGAACACTTAGAGATGTATCTGTTGAGTTAAGAAATAGGACATTTAAGCAATTGCCAAAATATTGAAATCAGTGGACACAGGTTCAGTATCCTTCATGTAAGGAGATTGTTCACTCATACTAATGCAATGTTTTGTTTATTACTATTTATAAATTAATATCATGTATTTCATTAAAATAACAGTGGTTTAAAAATATGGTGCGGTTTGCCTAAATGAAACAGGTTCAACACCATATCTGGAAGATGAACATAAGTGTTTTTATATTTTATTGAATATAAATTTTCTTGGTACAATCAGAGATGATAGACAGAAAATTGTAAAGACCTCTGTTAGTTTGCACATCAGCCTCAACCTGCAATATGAGACTGACATCAAAGTGGCTGGAGCTGTGATTTGATAAAATTGTGGACAAAAGGGAAAGAACAACGTAAATGTTGGATCAGCTGCTCAGGGCTGGCAGCACAGCAGTGGGCAGGGCAGGCTGTGTTCCCTCCCCATACGTTTCTCACTCATTCTATTTAAGAAACAGAACATACACTATGATTACCTTATTAAGAAGTAATACACCAGCTTAAAGAATAAATTGGACAGTGCCTACTGTGCACCAGTGATGAAATTAATGGAAAATAGCTCCTGAGAACAGAAACTGAACTTAATAACCAGGGGATTTTAGCTCTATAAAGCAGTAACACCTGAACATGACTAACTTATTCAGGAAGAGCAACTGGCCTGACAATTAATCAACTTTCAAATGCCAGGTCCACTGTAGTATGTTTATTCCAAATTGCTAAACCAATTCTTTACAAGAGTTCTGTATCTGAAATACGTGTTGTCTATAATTATTGATAAATTATATTCCTACAAACCTAATAGATATGCATGCTAGAATGCTTTGCTTATCTTCATTGTGGTAGCTCCTATTTAACTAAGATAAAAGCACAGAAATTTGCTTCTGTAAGCTGAAATAGGTTGTTAAGAATTGAAATAATATAAGCGATGTATCTTGTTTATTTGTTGGTTTGTGTTTCCTTTTTTCACATTATAATATCTAGGTAATGTTGCAATGCAACGTAAAAAAAGTCTAATGAGACTAATCAAAAACTCAGACAAATATTTCTCTTTGATTGAATTTTCTGACTATTTTATATAACTAGAACACACTAGGCTCTTTAAAAATGTGATGCACAGTAACAAACGTACCATTGGAAATGTGGTAATGATATTGCATATATATGATTCATTAAAAAGGATCAAAAAGAACCCCAAAGCAAATGTATTTAAAAATGCATTCTTTAATGGTATTCAAACAACACCATTTTCTTTTCTTCAATGAATGTCCTACTGCCCTAAGAATGCTCCAAGCATTTTTAAAGCATATTAGGGTAAAGGACAAAAAGAAAATAAAAATAAAATTAAATTAAATAAAAATTGTAATCTATAAAATGTTGATAATCAGGTTTAAAAAAACTTTAATAGAATGCTTGTGGTAAATACCTGACAACTACCACTTATTCAGTATTTAAGCAGGAGTCCTTATCCCTGAGAAAAAAAGGGAAAATATTAACTAAGATCAGAATCATTCATCTGCAAATCAGTTTTGCAAATTTCCAAATACACGAAGTCTATTGCTTTTCTTTAAACAGAAGAGGAGAACAAAGAGAGGATGCTATCGGGGGAGTTTTCTGATTATTCTTGACTTATTTTGCCTCATAATTATTCACTGGTGCTCTTCTTAAATGGAAATTCCTGCATCACTTCATTTTTTTTGTAAGTTATTTCAAGTCTGTTTGACCTTCCCTTGGAAAATTTGAAAATAGCAACCTTTAGTAAGATTTCTAGACCAACCTTTTCTAATAAAGGGAGAAATTTCTGTTCTGTGGCAATAAATTCAGCAAGATATTCTGCTGAAATTTCACTTAGTTTAATGTCCAGATCTTTTAATCTCAAAAAAATTAATAGTATCTTTTTGTCCAGCTATCCTGTTTTCCTTGATTGCCTCAAAAATTTAACTATTTTATAACTAAATAGAGCATTTCTTACTTCCTTAGAGGATTTTTAATGTGCAAGTGAAACATTATGGAAACCTCACATTCCACAGGAGGGAGCCTCTCTCCCGCTGAGGTTGAAGCAGGACTTACGCATAGGATGTTTTTTTGTTTTAGAAACTGTATAAAAAGAGAGTGACATGTACAGAGAGTTAGACCATGTTGGAGTAACCTCTGAAAAAAAAGGGGACACTCTCACCCTCTTTTAAATTATAAACAAAGCTTTAGGATAAGAAAAACATATGCCCTTCAAATATTTGCAATATTTATTAAACACTGAAGTAATTTTGAAAGATACCATCCAAATTTGAATCTTCCTGTAAATTTTGCACTGAAAACTACTTTTCATAAATTAATAGTTTTATAAGAAGCTGAAATAGGTTTAAAATACATATTTTCACAAACAAGAAATGCTTTGGAACACTGCAAAATGGAAGGGTCTTTGAAATTTTTCATGAATCGCTTTTATACAGTAATTTTCAAATTCATTAATCAGCCTTGCTGAAAAGGGTAGATTTTTAGTTGTACACATTAAAGCAGTATTGTCTGAGGTAAGTGTTATAAAAGCACACAGGATGTGTTTATTATGCTGGCAGAGATTGTAGCAGCCCTGGAAAGCTCATGTGCCTTTGGAAGGATGAACCCAAATGGACTTCTCATCCTGCAGGCTGTTCAGGAAATTAAACTTACAAAGGATGGAGGTTAACTTGTTTAGGCACTCAGGAAACAGGGAGAAGATTGAACTAATCTTTATTAAAACAAATGGCGGCTGCCTCCACACCAAACTAAAAGCTGTGCTCAGTTCTTCCCGCAGGACAGGACTCCAGATTTTGGATGGCTGGTTCTGGCAAGCCCAGCTCAGGCATTCCATTTCCAGTGCAGGAGCTTTTACTTGAACTTTCTCGAATGCTTTGAATTTCCTTCACCAACAAACTTCCCGGGAAATTTGAATGCAGCAAACATGTTTTGGATTATCCCTTGGGAATGCTTCAGGACAGGATAGACTTGTGGACTTTTACAAGCTGGGTTCTGCTATTGGCTTTCATGTGCTCTCAGCACAGCCACCCATGCAGAATGGTAAATAGGATTCGTGTTCTCACCTGGCACCCACCTGAACGAGGCCTTGGCTGTGTAAGAGGGCACTTGTGAATGAAACAGCAATCTCTGTTTGTGTGAGTTTTTGATGGTCACAAATGCAAGTTAGTGAACACCACCACTGACCACAGTGGCCAAATGCATGACACCTGCATCTTCTGCAATGCTAGACAGTTTAAGCACAGGTAGCAAACAATATCTTTTCTCCATCCTGCTGTCTTAATTCACATGTTTTACCAGAATAATTTTGGATCACTGGGTCATCTAGCTGGGTGCTGTGTTTCAGGTAGGTAGCAGTGACATAGTGCGAGGTTGAGCTCGCTGCAAGAGTCTTCACTTAAAGGATTGACTTCTCAGTATTTCAAATGCAGTCTGAATAATCACAGTTTGTTGAGTGCTCCTCAAGTTCCAAGGAGCCATCAGGGAGCTGATCCACGTAGACCAGGTATAACAGTATGGAGGTCAACCACGCCACATTTTTGTAACCTGAAACAGGCAGACCATGGGCTCAGCTCAAGTGAAGAAAGGCTGGTCTGGAAGTCATGTTTCCCTGTAAAACAGGAGTTCTGTGTCTGTCTTACCACTATGTCCAAACATTTGTGCCAGTGTGGCCATAAACACCTTCCTCAGCTGCACGAAGTTACGCCTTGTCCTATCACTACAATTCCTGACAAAGAGACTGTAGTGATAGGACAAGGAGTAATGGCTACAAAATGAAAGAGTGAAACTTAGGTTTGATATTAGGAAGGAATTTTTTTACTGTGAGGGTGGTGATACACTGGGACAGGTTTCCCAGGGAGGTAGTGGATACCCCAATCCTGGCAGTATTCAAAGCCAGGTTAGAGAAGGCCTTGAGCAACCTGGTCCAGTGGGAAGTGCCCTTGCCCATGGAAGAGGGAACTGGGACTGGATGATCTTTAAGGTCCCTTCCAACCTCTTTACATTGTATGATTCTGATTCTAAGTACTGCCTTGCCTGCCTCATTTCTTAGTCTGCTCTGCTCTTCTATTTGCTGGGACTTTAACTGATAGCACCACCAAGACAGTCTGAGGTTGATGTCCAAACCATTTCCAAAGCTTGTTTTTTTTCCTGGCATCTTTTCACACACCTATGGTCAGTGTCTCTGTGGCATGACCTGTCTTAAACTGAGAGGCGGTTCTTCCCAGAACTGTGTTCCTCAAGATATTCTTCGCAGTCCTTGGTGCAATGCTGTGCAACTCTGTTCCTACCAGGAGTCTAGTATATCAATAGATACATTGTATGTGAAACCTTACAGAGAGAGGGATGATAAAATCTGATCAGTTTTGCATAATTTGGGTATTCTCAGTGCCAAGTGAATCCACACAGTAGCAGAAGTGTTGGCCAAAGTGCGAAGGGTGGTTTTTATCACATGATGCAGCAAAAAAATTTAGGAGAGTAAGTCCTTATTATTGCTATTGTTACTACTACTCCTATCATTACTAATAATATTATCTTACCCCAACAATTATTATTGTAATAACAACCATAACAAAACCATTAACAAGACTTTGGGGAAAGTTTTTTCATGTTTCTTTTGAAAAGATATTTCTCAGGAAAAACTATTGAAAAGGAAATGTCGCTCAAAATATATGAACAGGTTGAAAAGGGCTTTTTATGATGATAATGCCATCATAACTTTAACTCTTGCAGACTCAAAATACTTACTCTTTTAAGTTATTCTCGCTATTGCCATGTATAGAAGTATGAATCTTTGAAGACTTTATACCCTTACAAATAAATACCTGTGGACTTTATTGAGCTCACAGTTCCTTTCCTGTTGAAATGCACTAACACAAAATAATCCACATCAGGATTACTTAAAATGTCTCACTGGAGCAGGAAGGCCTAAGTGAAAAAATTTTATACCTGAAAAATTATATGTAAAATGTCACATCATTTTTTGGGCATTATTAAATCCTTTTTTTAAATAAATTCCAGTAAACTTTGGGTACGCAACCCATTTAAGAAAAACCAGTAAAAAGTACCAGATTCAAAATAATCTAAGTTTTCCCAAATTTTTTTCTGGATGATAAGGTGGCTTGTGGAGATCCTGTACTGTATGACAGTACACAGGTTCTGAAAAACGGAAGCTATGGGACAGAGACAAAGGTGGAGCCACCATAGCGCAAAAATTAGAGAATATGAAGATGTTTCTGAATTATCTCTTAGAAAGTCCCCAGTTAATACATAAATACAGACCTAAATCCACTGCTGTACTAGGGGACACAACGTGATTCTTCCCAGAGGTAGCTGGTCATCCACAACTCTGTGCATGAATGAAACAGAAGCACCACAGCTTAAATGTTGTTTAAGAGCCTGTGAGTTGCTGTGGAGGTCACAGCTGTCTCCCTGTGCTCCCTACAGAATGAGGAGTAATAAAAAGTGCCTTTTATCCCCAGAGCACTCAAATTTCCCCAAGAATGAAGCAGATCTCCTCAATAACAAGCTAAAATCTGGTAAAAACTCTGAGAACTTTTCTCTGGATTTTTAGCATACGCATCAGGGATAGGGAGAAAGTAGTTCAAAGGGGTTAAGTGCCCTGGCAGAGGTTGTAGAACAGATCACTACTGGAATGCACATTCCTGTAAGCTGTTTTAGACAAAGTTGCTATCTCACAAGTATTTTAAAGATTTAATAAGGTCTTTCAGAAACCATCTACATATTGAAAGTGAAAGAGATGCTGCTGCATATTTTATGAGGTATTTTTCAACTGCAGTGATAAAATTTCAAGTGATATTTCATCTTTTTTTTCCCCCTAGAACCACTGACACAATAATTGTTTTACAGCACTCTTAGACTTGAGATCCGTTTAATAATGTGGGGAAAAAATATAAAATATGAGGGAGAGAGAGCAACCGAATGCTGTTTGTTTCTCATTGAAAGTTTCCCAGGAGGACCACGTTTAGAAGAAGAGGTTTAACACTTTATATTTTTGCATCTTAGCTCCAGGCAAAAGTGTAATGGTATATGCTTAAGATATATATGCATTAGAAAATATTATCTGTGCACACACTAAGACCTATTATTTTTACCATTCCAGTGTTTTGTTTTGATTTTTAAAGATTGGATAAACTGAAATATTTTATCCAAGTGCTTCTACCTTCCTTGGTTGAAACTAATAGTGAGAAATACATCAAAATAGCAGGGTTTTTTTTCTTTTTTTTTTTTTTTGTCAGGGGAAAAGCTAATGGACAGAATGTCGCAGAATACGATCACCTCTAATGAATTAATCCCTTTCTCTAGCTCCATCAACTATTCCTGCTCTCTTCTCCTTACCTTTTATATTTCATTCTGAAAAATAACCTTACACACTTCCTTTTTGGTATCCATCTATTCCTACTTAAGCTCAAATTTGTTATATTTATGGCAAAATAAGAATTGAAATGAGACTGTTTTGTAGTGTTACATGTGCTATTAGCAGGCCTGTGCCATATATTACACCTCAATTTGTTTTCTAACATTTTCCAAAACATTAGGAGAGACTCTAAAATGAGTTAATAAGTCAGGGGGCCAATCAGCAGTGCTTCTGAAAAGGACAGATTTATTGCAAATAGCAATGGGGTTTACTTGAAATAAAAATACTTAAGGGTCCAATTTATGCCTCAAAACCAAATAATCTTCATTGTATTTTATCAGATCATTAGGAAAACAGAGATGTTATGCTTTAAATATGGCAGAGAATGACTGCTATTGAAACAGAAGTAATTATGTCCTGGTTTTGACTAAAATAAACTATGTTATTAACAGATTGATGGGTTGTCTGCATTCATCAGTCAGATGAATTCATGATATGATCTCCTCCTATAATATATAAATATTTGTGAAACTATGAATGACCAATGTGAGAAAAAACCACTTACTTGGAGATCCAAAACAAATTTTGCTAATGACTGTGTAAATAAAAATGCAGTGAAGTCAGCTAATGTAGGGAACTTTTCTGTTTCCATGTTAATTTGACTTTTGTAACATAAATATGTTAATAACTGTATAGATCACCTAAATTATTTTAATTGAAACATAATTGATTTCAAAATGATAACCAGGCAAAAAACATGGCATTTTATTTTGCATATTGATTGGCCTGACAAGATTATTAGTTTTACTTTTGAATTAAAGATTCTTACTTGTAGAGGTGTCTGTGAAGCAGAGGCTTAAGCACACATAGGTTCTGATTATATATCCTTTTTTATAATGATAACCATAAATGAAATTTCAGCTTTTCTGCATGCACTATATAGGTAAAATTCAGTCTCTCTATTGTCACCAAATCTGCCTCTCAAAATCTAAATGCACATAGAATTATTAAAATAAACCCAAAATCAAATATAAATATGGAGTTATCAGAGGAATACAAACTTGCTGCCCTGACATACAAATCTACCTCTGATAAACAACATTTTAGTTATTGCTGAGCAGCACTTACACAGTGTCAAGGACTTTCCTGCTCCTCACAGTGTCCTGCAAGTGAGTAGGCACAAACTGAGTGGTGCTTAGGTGCCTACTAGAGTAAAACCATGATAGAGAGCACTGATTTAACTACATTAAAATACAGGGGATGTTCTAGAGGGTTTGAAGCTGATGTCAAAATGTAAGAGCATTAAAGGGATAAGTGGCTCATTATAGTCAATTTGATGTAGTGTCAGTTAAAAATAATGGAACAGTTTCATAACAAATTTAGGTGAAAATAGTATAATTAAGGTCGATTGATATGAATTTATGAACAACTGATCTCCTATGACTCAATTAACTTTGTACTTTTTATTATGACTTATTTCATAGAAATAATTGTCTGCCCTGTGCCTGGGCTTCCATAGGGTTGTTTGACCTGCTTAGATCAAGGACCATGAATATACAAAACCAGAACAGCACATATCAAGTGATTGCCCAAGTCAGATTACCAAATTCTAATGGTATATGGAGTATTTTCTCTCCTAGGCAGCTTCCAAGAGTCCTGAAATTATAAGTTTTTGAAGGAAAACTGAAAATATTTTTGCTTTCCTCTCTGGCAATTAAAAATTCCAGAGTATTTGAAAAATACAGCAGGCAAGTCCTCAATACCAAGCCATTGCAGCCACTTCATAATCTGAGTCCATTCAAAAAAATAGTCAGACATAAATACACATGTGATATTCAGAGAACAGGTTACATT
>JAOXXN010000009.1:222383-246449 GCA_026770055.1 Myrmophylax atrothorax | reverse complement strand
TCAGTCATGATGGAACTAACTAAGCCACTCCCACATACTGGATTTTTACTCCTTCTTGAGGTGATGTCAGTATGGTATGGAATACAATATCATTGGTTAGAAGAAGTCAGCTGTCAGCTAGCCCAGCCCAGCTCAAGTAACCCGACAATTCCAGGCCTAGTCCAAACTTTAGAACCCAAATCCAGGCCCACCTAGGTGAACCCATAACAATCCCCAAATCTGGCAAGCTACAGGCACTATCTACTTATTTGGAGTGTATAACAGAGACTGCCAGACCTGCCATCATCTGCCTGCTGAGCAACCTTTTCTTAAAGGGTCAGTACCTAAGTCAGGCCTGGAGTAAATGTTGCTCAAAGACACAAAGTAGCAGGTGGCTTGAAATTCATTCTCTTCTGGGCTTTCATGTCCATGTTTCAAGATTGGTAAAGGATCTGACCTCACCAGGACTTTCCCCAGGTCACTGAAAGAGAGGGCAAGGCAGATGCCCCACAGATTACCCATAGCATTTGCCCAGCTGCAAGGGAATGAGGTGGCATGTGGGAGAACAAGGACAAAGCTGATCAATCCTAAGGGAGCTCAAGCTTGTGAGTGAGGCATCAGGTGAGATCATGTCAGGGCCACTCTGCTTGGCACCAACAAGGTGGGGTCTGGCCCTGACTCTGACTGTGGCCTTAATAATCAGCGTCCTGGCTGGAAGTCCTCTGTGAGACCACCTCCCAGGTGATTGTGCTACGGCGTTACATAAGGGGAGAGAGAACATATGGGAAGTCTGGTCCTGGGGGATGTTTGGGAGCGGATTTGGAAGACTGAGCTGGCTGAAAGCAGTGGTCCAGGTCTTCTGGAGCATCTGAGGTTGTCATAAGTGTTACCCTAACGATCCTCTCTTAATTGGCTACTCCACTGGTTTTCCATCTCAGACACTTTTCTAGCACACAGGGCTTGCTCCTGAGGTAGGACAGAAAGGGCAGGTGACTTGAGGGTGCTGCAAATGCTGTAAGAGTCTAGACCTCTTACAGCCACCCTGCAATGCCTTTCATACATTTGTCCTTGTCTGTTTATGGTAACAAGTCTGCAAAGACTGACTGCATGTGCAAGACCTACTGGAAAGGACTGAACTCCTAGGATGCGACTTGCTGGGACTGATGCCCTGTGATCAGCAATAGCATGAGACCTGGAGAGTGCAGCATCTCAGAAGTGGTCTTTTGCTTTTCATAGATGAGTAGGAAAAAATTCCAAACTCTAAGTCTTTACTCACTAATCCATTTAGCATTTTTTTCCTCTGTTATTGTACATCCATTGTAGTCAGTGTTTGGGGTCTAGATGGATTACTTGTGTAGAGAAAACCAACATTTGGTGGAGTCAAGTAGTGCCTGCAGATCTGCACTTTTGCAAAGAGCAGACATGGAGTCTGGCTTCCTGCTTTGTTCAGACAAAATCAAAACTGCTTGCATGTTTAGACTTTCAAGGCCTTGCCAAAAGATTGGTTCAAAAGCTTTTTCTCTCTTATTTTGCTTGCTGTGAGTGCTTCTTATGCTTTCTTGTTGACCCTCTGCTTTCTCCATTAGTTCTCACTCTGACTGATGCATACATGGCAATTTCTGTACTCAAATAAACCCTTCATGTCTCTATTTTTTGTTTTGGCTGTTATTGTGTCAGCTAATTAGAGGAGGCTCAGCCTTTTGTGAAAAATGTTATAATGGAAACAAAGTGGATTTTCAAAAAAGGAGAGCAAGCAGGAGACTTAGGAGAAGGAAGGGTGTGGCCTGCCACTCACAAACATCCTACACTGAAGTTTATTTTTCCATTTTTCAACTACTTCTGAAGTTCTAGTAGAGAAATTTTTTTCTTAACAGTCTAAAGTAAGACTGGCTGTTACACTTGCCACTTCCAGTGCTGTTTATCTCAACCTGTAAAGCTACCTCATATTCTATAAAGACATTTCTTCATCATTGTTTTTTCTTTTGCTCTCATCTCTGTTAATCAACTGCTCCTTATGTAACATAGACTGTAATGAAAATACACGACACAAGATGCTGCAAGCCACAGATCATGAACCCTTTGGACCACTCATCTTGCACTTGCCAATCAAAAAGAATTTTGCTTAAATAATGTGCATTGTGTTCATTCTCTGTTCAATTAGAGGAACCAGGTAAGGTAATTGGGCACCTCACAAATGCAGCAGCTGCAGGCAAGTAATCATAGCTCCAGCACCTGCTCCCATGGCAACTGATGTGTTTACACTCACAAAAGTACACATTTTCTTCCTTCTACACAGTAGAGGAAAAAAGGTTTTAGAGCTACAAGGAAAGAATTTACAAGGATAAATGTTTAAGAAAGTCGTTGGAAGAAACAGTGTTGTTTGGAGGGAAAATGTAGGGAGTGAAAATAACAATTATGAGCTGTTATAAGACAACAATTAAGCATCTTCACCTCCTGAACTCAGCATGCAGTAGGGAACTCTCAGAAATAGATCTCATTCCCTTGAAAGTAAATTTCTCAAAAGAAAGAGAAAGCAGGAGAAATTCCAGCAGTTAGTGCTCCAGCACTGCTTCTGCAGGTGTGACATCAGTGCCACTTGAAAGGCATCATGTTTATAGAATACTTTCCAATGACTACTTTTTTAGAAGTTACAAAATATCCCTTCAAAAATACTGTGGAAAAAAATGTCATCACCACCAGTTTTGCCTGAGAGGCTGTACAACTGCTGTATCTACCCATGTGTTGCCAAGTGGCAGAGTGAGAAGTGGGTGGAAGTTTAGGCCCTGAGTTATGTGCATACAGGGAAATGAGAAGACCTTTTACCTTTCCTTGCCTTACCAACAAAGCATCCTCTGCTTCCCCTGCAGCAAATTCAAGGAGGCCCATACATAAGCACTACTTTCACTTTCTTACCCACATGTACTCTAAATTGAAACAAAAGAGAGACCTGACCATGCTGGGAATTTAAAGTGAAGGTGTATCTGATCATATGGGTAGATTAGAAAAAAACACCTGCAAAACAATCACATATGAAATTGCAGGAAAACTGGTCAAGTGTAGTAGAGCTGACCTTGCTTAAATTCTGAGATGCAAAATGTGGGCATAAGAGAGCTTTAAGCTCTAGAAAGACATCTGTCATATTCTTTCAAAAGACAAGGTTTTGAATGCAGAACATAAACAAACATTAAGAAATACCAGCCTTGTGTTTATTAGACTTCTCTTTTTATTCTGTGAGCTGCTTATCCTAATGAACACTAATTCTTCTGGACTGTGGCTCTTGGTTGACTCAGAGCAGATTCTACTCACTTGAGTAACATACTTTAAACAAATAATTTATAAACACTTCCCCATCCACGAATGTCTAGACTGAAAAAAATAAGCAGTTAAGATACTTCTGACATTGTGTAATGAGCTGTGAATCCTGAAAGGAGAAATTATAAGAGTGCAGCTAAAGTTGAATGTACCTGATCCTCATTACCATGAATTGTTCAAGCTTGGAGAAACTGAATTTTGCAGTTCTGAACTAGGAGACTTGACTCATTGTCTGTTTATGGCTACAGGTTACCCCAAAGTTATAAAAGATTCAGACCTGTCAGGATTTCAAAGTTCTGCATCCTCATCTGATAAAGGAGGAAGAAATTATATATCCTCTCCATTTAGTTACCTGGTAGCAGAGTTATGAGGAAATATGTTAAAATGTCTTAGTTTGAGACTGTGATTTATGATTTAAGACCTGGTATTACAATGAGATCCTCTCTATACATATGCAGATTTACTTACGCCAGTGGATCTGTGCTTGGGCATTTTTCTCTCTCTGCAGAGATTTCATTGCCAGACTGTGTTTTAAATGTTCTGATTTGTTTCTTCAGATAAAAAGTTTTATTATGACCAAACAGGTGGAGCATTTAAACAGGATTAAGCACATCAGGATTTTGCTCTACAGAAATTATCCCTGTTTCTGCCACTAGTGGTCTAGGTGACCCAGTGCATGCTTTTTTGCTTCTCTGCTGCTTTCTCAGTTTCTCTATGTATGAAACACTACCACCTTAGTTAGTATTGCTTAAGCATACTTCATGCCATGCAAAAGTTTTTGACTTTTTTCTGTCCAAATCATCCATAATTTTGAGATTATAATGATATTACCCAAGCTGACTGTTAGATTTAATTTCTGCTTTGAAAGGTGCTTGGCTGCCATCCTTTAGAAGAGCTGTGACAGAGTTGCCTTAGTGATTGCTTAAAATGTCAGTTACACAGGAATAACATTAAATAAAAATGTTAGATGTGCTAACCCATGTAAAGGTAATAAAAGATAATAATATATTTATCAAAAGGCTGGTGCAGTTTTTTAAAAAGTCATTCACTTTGAGCATATGCAGTTATTTCTGCTCACTTGACATACACTGTTTCAGTGTGATCTTAGCGGGAATAGTGTCACTGCACAATGAGGTACTAAAGAGTTTTATGTTATTTAGGTCAGCCAAATCCCTTATCTTATTTGGCCAAAGACTTACGATGGGCAGGTAAAAATCTCTTATTATTCCTTAATACATGAAGGACATCAAAGTAATATGAAAAAAGGCCCTAGACACCACATTATAACAGAATAATTTTCTCTATCAAAATGTAAAAGTTTTGTAAATGGTGACTACCAGTTTCATTTTGAAACAGAAAAATTAGAAAGTCTTCTTTCAACATTTTCTAGTTAAAATTTGTATATAATTTCCATATAATTTCTATTTTAAAGGAAAATATTCTAAAGCAAAGTAGAAACAATGTCAACAATCAAAAATGTTTCCAGGCAATGTATTTCCTTGGTTTAGATTTCAGGTTTCAAACAATAGAATGTCACATGTTAAAGTGTTTCCCCTCTGCCTAGCTGATATATGGTTTATTCAAATTTTTAACCACTTAAGTTGTGTAATACAGGCTACAAAAATAAAGGATATTGTTGTTGTTGTTGTTATTTTGATGATGGTGATGATGTTGATGTATCCATTTGGAGACAATTTTTCTATAAGCTACCAAAATCTGAAGTAAGTTTTTTTTTAAGGAATCAGTCCTATAAGTGGTATGAGGAATTAATCTTTGTGTGCCCATATTTGAGGAGTATAGTCCCTGCCAGAACAGGGGTGCAAGCTACTGCTGAAGCATTCTGAGCAGCATACAATGAAGCTTCCACAAGATCAAATGAAACATGAGGCAGATCAGTAAAAAATACAGTTTCTGGTGTGGCTCTTTGATCAGAACATACTTAATTTATTGAACATCACACTGGATTTTTGTAACTTTCTGGGTACTCTTTTTTTCATTGTATGTGTCATTTGTGAATCTATGTCAACATAGTGTGCCACGGTGGGAGAGGAACCTCAGAAAGAGCCAAAATCATAAACTCATTAATACTTTCCAGCTGTATGAAGCAGCCTTCTCCCTTCCAGCCCCAGTTCAGTTGCTCTAAGTATATTGAATCAAACATTTGTGTCATTCCAGAGTCAGATTAGCAACACAGATAGCTCAATAACTGATGTGTAACTAATGTTGTAATTGAATCATACATCAATATCTTGTAGTATCAGTGCTCAGTATAATCCCAGTCAACATAATTCTAATCATTTAAATGACAACAGTACAGATGCTGTGAAAGAATACAATTTCACTATAGTGACTGCTTAATGTTTTCACAAACCGGTTTTCACTGCAAACTGGTCAAGGGAGAGACAGAAACTCTGCCCCTGGTCAGCTGTTGAGTAAGGGTGCAGAAATCTTCTCCAGACCCCAATGTCCTCAGGAAGGTTGAAGGGTGGGTTCATTTAAGGTAAAGTTAAAGAAAAAACCAAAAAATCCCACTAATATTCTTTCCCCACCCTCCAGAAGCTGTAGCCTGAGCATTTATTTCTGCTTCTGTGAGATTCAAAGGTCTTATCAAGAGCTTAGCAATATTACTGTAGGCAGGCTAATGGGATCCAGGTTTAATTAAGAACTCTATTTAATTTGGTTTGTTTATTACAACCTCAAAAAACCCCCCAACAACCAAACCAAAAAACCTAAAGCAGCCATTCATTAAACATGTTCCTATTAAAAGTGGCATTTGCCCTACGTTTGGAAACGGCAAAGGACTTTGCAATCCTTAACTGTGGCTTTCTGAGTTGCTGCTGGAAATGACCTTTCCAAAGCCTTGTTGCATCCTGAAGTTTTCTTCCTTTTCTTACCCTTGAAAGGTGGTTCTGTCTCAAGATAAGTCAGGGTACGTCTCTATGGTCATAAACCTGTAGGCCTATTTCATCGCTCTCCTTTTGACCTTTTCTTGTGAGTTTGGTCTGGAACTGTGTATTGTAAGACCTTCATAAGGCTCAGGAGACCAGAAGTCAGTGGAAATGTTATTTAGAGAAATGGCAAGTGCATAGCAGCTGCATTTGATTGGGTTCATCCCTGGTGAAGGGCCTCAGCAGACCCTGGGATGCAGCTGGCTTGCTTTGCCAGAGCTCTCATGTACACTGTCCAGGGACCTCCAGCAGTAACAACCCCTCAGGGCACTGCTGGTGGAGTCTTTTTGTCACTCATCCAGTTACTGGGAGTTTGTTGCTGGTAATCTAGTCTTTGTCATGGCCCTGAACAAGGCGTAAGGCAATAGCCTCACAGCCTGTCATAGCCTTCCCAGTAATTGCCCCAAACTGGTTGGTGGAGGAGAGGAAGGGGCAAAAGCTGCACAGCCACCAAGTGTGATTGTGCCCAGTAGCATCTGAGCAACAGGGCACACAAGTTCACTGTGAGCATCCAGCTTTGTGGATGCCCATTCCTCAGCAAATTTGGACCCTAGCCATGGTGTCAGGCTGCTGGCTCCTGCAGGCTAGAACACAAGGATACATATTTTCCTGCCTGGGGAGATCCTTTTACTGTTCAGGGGGCAGCTTAGGCAGCTTCTTGCTCATCAACATGTAGCTTTGGCTGCTGGTTGTGTTTGTGCATGGGGTGTAGCATGAATGCCCTATTTGATGGGATAGTTAATCCCTGGCAGGGTCATCAGAAGGCTGGGCATGCTCTGCTGATGAGTTCCCAAAGGGGCTCATCATGTGCTTGGCTACAGAAGGTTGAAATAAAGAGTTGAGGGGCACCTTCCATTGTATTCCTTTAGGGAGTATCTTCCAGTGGAGCTGAGTCACTGGTGTTCATCCCAACGAGGTCATGATCCTCTCTGGAGCCAGCAGGAGCATGCCAGGCAAATGTAGTAATGGTTCCAGAAGGGAACCAATCTGGTGGTGCTGTAGGTGAAGCCATTAGTACTGAAATGTTGTGAGTGGATATAGACCCTTACTTGGTATCTGCAGCAGATTCAGTGCACATTTCTGTGAGGGATTCAAATTGACATCTCCAGAAACAATTAACAAAGGTTTCCTGCAGGGAAGTCCTACTGACAGTCCCATATAGAGTATTCATGAGCACATTATTATCCTGTGCAGCTCAGTTAGTATTTGGAACCTTCTTACTGGGGGAAAGTCTACAGGGTAGAGTCAGTGTCACTGTCATTTGCTGATGCACAGGGACCAGCAAGTGCAAGTGAGGTTCATTGAGCACTCAGGCACTGTGGTCTGATCACACCACACGGCAGAAAGATTAAAAATAGACTGAGAAGGTGTCCAGAACACAGAAAGGAAACAACTCAGTTCTCCAGAAATGTGGCAAGCTATCTGTTGGCCGGAGGTGCTAGGAACAAATTTGATTTTAACAACAGTCTAGAGAATGACTTTTAGTCAACTTGGATCAGAGGAGGACAGAATTTTTAATACAGATGTTTGAGGAATTCTGGACTATCTACTGAAAAGGAACGTATATAAGGTACAGAAAAGAGAATGGGATTGAATAAGAATTTGAATAAGAACATCTGGTGGAGTTAATTGTACTAACATTAAAATCAGAAAGACTCAGGCTTTCAGAAAACCCTATATTAACATCCAGTAAAGGAGTATCAGAGTCCAGAACAACAAAGAGTAAAGCACAAATGTAACAAGGAAATCTGCAGAAATCCCTTGCATGTGGAAAAGCAGAAAGAATTTAATCACTTTTCAGGAGCATGCAAATACATTCATCTTAAATGCATCCTTTTAGTACCCTGAATGTACAATTCCATTATAAAACATCAATTTACTTCACTATGGATCACTTAAAAAAATCTGCTCATAAAATCTGTATTGTATCATTGTAATAAATTTAAATTTTAAATTCTGTCTAAGGAGGATCAATATTTACCAAGTTTCTGCAACATACTCAAGCCTATTACATGACAAACAATATTCTTTCAACTGCTGTTGCTGAGATGGTATCAGATATAACCAATGCCACCTTTTTTAAGAAACTGAGAGAATCAGGTAGTGTGAGACTATTTCCTAATGCACAGTTCATCTAGCACTATATATTTTTGCTCACATAAACATTCCACATCCAGCTTTTTATCTAATTTCAACATTTTAATGATGATTACATTTATGAATAATCAACATATCCTTTGAGACACTAAAAGCTGAGTTCAGTGAAATTGCAGGTTAAAAGGGGTTCATGTCTACAAATCAAAAGGTTAAGTCATGTAAGAGGTAATGTGTACTTGACAATTATTTTTTTCTCCTTAAATGGCTACATGTTTTCTGTAAAAATTAGATTTATGATCAGACAGTAGTTCTTCAGCGAATGTATTGTCATGAACCTGAGAACACACCAAGTATTTGTTTTAATTTTTCATATACCTAAATACATCTTCATAGATTCCAATGTTACCCAGTTACTCAGAGTGTTTTTGACTCTGTCCTTGTAACTGTTTTTAAAGAACCCAAAATTTGCAGCTAGGAAATCCAAACCATAAAAACAAAAATAACTAATAAACTTTAACAAAAGAGCTAGAGAGCTTTAAAAAACCCTAGAACTTTGAAATATCTACAGTGTCTTGGAAAATAGATGACCCACTTGTTAGAATGTGTCTCCATATTCCACTTATTAATGCTAACAGAAGACAGTATTTCTGGTCATTCTGAACTTCTGACAAGAAAGGAAAACTAATTATGAATTTCTAAATCCAGTCTTCAATGTACAGTGGAGATTCAGCTGTGATTCACTTTGCCATATGTAGCATGTCAGATTGGCAATTAACAGGAACAAAAGATTTATGTTCCTCTTTCTTTAAATAACATGCGTGTTTTTTAAAATTAATACTTACGTTATCAGCTGTAAATTAGGATAGATTGTTGATTTTCAAACTATTAGTACTTCTTTCTCTTTCAGAGACCCCTAATGCAGATTAATTCCCACATTACAGCTAATCTAGTAGATAATAGATTTTTCTACTTTCAACTGTATGGATTAAAAAAATAAAATTGGGAACATTTTGAAATTTTTATGCTTTGAAGCATCAGAAAGCACTAGATAAGCCATTTCTGTCTAAACTTTCTTTTTAAAAAAATTTTTATTTTATTGTATCAGGAACTAGTTTTTTATGGGAAAAACATGAAGGTTGTGCCTTACTGAAATGTATCATCTCAGCCGAGGATAAATTTCAGAGAATAAAGCAATTTCATTTCCTGTCAAAGTGTCCTATATGAAGGATTACATGCTTTTTTCCCCTTTCTGTAGAAGCCAATGTGTTTTCCATTTTTTTGTTCCTAGAGGTAAAGTTAACATTATTTTATGAGATGTTCTGTTTGCAACCCAACGTTTGACAACCCATCAGGATTGCAAAACTATAGGCATACAGCATAGTCTTGTGATAAAACTATTGGTAACTTTCATGCTCTGGCCAAAATCACTTCCTCACTTGCTCAAGAATGTAATGATGCTTTGTTTTTTTAGGGAAAGGGTCTTGACTTCCTTGCATAGTCATCATCTGTACAAGCATAAAATTGAACTGGTACAGCAGGACCTGCCTGGGGAAATAACAAGAAATGCCTAAAATACTTCCTAGAGGTCTGTGTGTTATAAAGGTGAGATCTCTGAGGTCTCTCTAGTTATGAAGGTGGTTCAGAGTTCAGCCAATCACCAAGTTTTAGGCTGGTCACCTGCTGCAAATCAGTTCTTTGTCCCATCTATGTGTGTGACTCCTTAGACCACTCAGGGAGTGAACAAATGCAGGTGTACACACACAGAGGCACACCCCTAATACCCTGAGACACCACAATCAAATATCAGAACTGCAGCTCACTTCTAACTTGAGTGCCATACCCCTTGCCAAAGAGTCACTGCTGAACTCCTGCCTAGAGGGGTAAAATTATCCAAAGCCTGTAATTTTCTTGAAGTGTCTGGTAATTCTGACTGGCACTAGTGGGAGGTAGTAGAAAACATAGCCACTTAAGATGACTTTACTTAAGTCATAGCGATAATTTACATTGTCAAGAAAAGGGCTGTACCTTGCCTGAGGTCAGGCTGACTGGGCAAGAAAAATTCTCCAACAGGTTAGTTGCTCTTTCAGTCAAGTGCTGTCCACTTGCTTAGTGCCAGCATTTCAGAGACTGTTCCAGACAAATGTGAATGACCAAACTAATGTGCTGCAGGCAGGGGTTTGTTTGAACTTTCATCTCCTAATCTATATAACATGCTTTGAATGTCTCTGCAGGCTATAAGTAGACATGGGGATGTCACTTAAACCAGAATAAACCAAAACTGTGTGGCTTAAGGAAATGGTTGTTTTTGCAGGAAAGGCAAGGACTGATTGGCTTTTGGCGCTGATCACCTTCCTTGTGGCTAAAAATAATCTCTAAAAGGAATGGCACATGGATGTGAGAAATATAGAAGCCTATATTTTCTTTGCTCCTACTGTAACCATTGAAAGTTCGAGGAAAATTACTGACCTGCCATCCTGAATTTACTTATTGTTAGAGAGGTAAAAATGAGGAAGAACAGCCTGTTTTCCTCAAGCAATAGCAGAATATTTGTACTGTGTGAGCAAAATAAGAATTGACAGGAGACCTTCATGATGATATGAATGGAACACCATAAACTTTGTGTTCCCTAATCAGTTTACTGTCCCTTTTTTCTCCAGCTTTTCTTTGTAGACTTTGGACTTTCAGGAACAGAAATCAGCTTCAATGTATAAAGCCCTTAGTCCTGTGAGGCCTGAGCAGCACCACAAACACAGACAACAAAAACAGTACTCCACTGCTTTCTTACAAAGTATAACAAAGAGTGCCCCATTTTTGAACAGTCTTAATAGTTCACCAATTATCCAAGTGAACAAAATGCAAACACAAAGTGAAGACCTTTAAAAAGAAGGCCAGGAGTTCCCAGATGCCTACAAGGTGTTAGTGAGAAGACAGAGCTTGGCTTGTGGTGCTGCACATTGGGACAACAGAGAAAGCAAGGGAGCTTCAAGGTAGGTATGAGGTAATTCTTTTCCTTACAGGGATCCTTAACCACAGGAACAGGCTGCCCAGGGAGTTTGTGGGATCTCTGTCCTTGAAGGTTTTCAAAATATCACTGGCAACTGTTGCTGATGGTTGTGCTCTAAGATCAATGCTGCTTACTACAGATGGATTTTTTTATCTCATATTTATAAGAAAACACTATGATATATACACAATCACAGACAGATTGTCAAAAACACAAACAAATCTGTCACCAAATTTGCACCTCCCTGGTGTCTTTTTTAATGCCTTGAGAAACACTTTCTGTTGGAACAAGGTCAAAGCACTGTGTGAAGGACTCTGTCCTAGTGTGCGATGCCAGTGAAAAGGCTACAAGAGGTCTTGTGACTGTCAGAGTGGAAATGCTGAGTCTGTTCAGAGCTCCTACAACACTTTAAAAGGCTACTGTTGTTCTGCTTTACCATTAGAACAGATGTCCCCATAACTGGTGATGAACAAGCTGGGGCACCAAAGGGGCCATTGGGCACCGATGGAGTATAAAGGCTCTCTCAGACTTGCTCCTCCAGCCCAGAAAGACACTTGTGTCTGTAAGTTGCTTATATTAAACACAGCTACTTTCCAGTTGGTCCCTTGGATTTTATTATCCATTACTTCAGCTCTAGTAGTTGTTGCCTGCCTTTTATTTTGACAGACTGCATTGCTTGGATACTAATACTGTATTTCTTTTGAATTTAATCTGCTAAAGTGGAACAAAGCTGGGTTTTTTGAGCACAAATTCTTTCTCAAGCCAAGGACATTTAGCCTTTACAATAAGCTGTATAGGTTACAAACATTTTAGAGATTGTAACTTTGTTATGGGGAAGAGACATAAAACAGTCAGGTTTGAAATATTTACAGCTTAAGGGAGTGCAGAATGGGTAATCAGCTTTCTGCCAGTATTGGATATAAGATTGAATTATAGAGATGTTAATGGGAACCTTAATGGTGCTAGAAAATTTCCTGCCACTCTCTGAGGCAGGACTTTGCTCTCCTTCATGGCAGACTTCTTCCATCTTTGTGTTCTTTCAGAAATCCAAAGTGTAAGTGACTTATGGATGACCCAACAAATTCTGAGTTAAATTACATTCAGTGCTGCACTGAGGCATATTACTCAATGTTTTCTATCTGTCACCTTTGAATTTATAGAAATTTTATCCATCTATTTGGGGGATGAAACCTTCTGTTCTTGGCATGTTTCTTAGAGGTTTTCTGGAGAGTTTGATCAAAAAGAATATTTATTTACTTTTAAGAATGAAATATAGAAGTAGGGGTTTTTTTGCCCCAATCATTTTGAACAGCAGTCGTTCTTCAAGTATTAAGAAAAGAAATGTGAAGTTTAACAGGGTCAAGTTCAAGTTAGACCAATTTCTGTCATTCTCACTATGCAAATCCATTCAAAGTTATTGATAATCACCCACTGCTAATCACCTGTTGATAATCCTTGCAAATGCAGAGAGATAACACAACTCTATTGTATGCATTTCTTCATACTGCTTAGTCTTTTAATTCTCACATCTAAATAATGGCAAAATGAATTTTCCTTTTACAGTTGCTGCTTTTCCTTACCATAACAATTTATACCACAAGGAAGGAGGATTGTGCATAAAGCAAGGAGAAAATGCTTTATTCTCATATTGTAAATGTAACATTTCTAAATGTGATATTTAAATTAAGTCAAACTTTACAAAATTTTACAGTTATATCTGGGGTTCAAATTGAAATTTCTTACTTGCTCAAATGCTTTTGGAAACAGCATAGAGATGAGCCAAACTATGCCAAATTAGGTCTTGAAACCCATATAGATATCATCTCTCTATGATAAACAAATTTTACAGTTATTTAAATAATCTATCATTATTATTACTGATAATGAAACACCCAGATTTCATTAAGTCTTCAAAGTAGTCATGTAATATAGAATTGTATAGCATTTTGTTATTATAAAACTGTTCAGACCTTCTGAGCAAGGTGGCAAATGTTGTTTTCATTTGTTTTGGTTTTGGTTTTTTAACTAACTAATGAATCAAGTTGAGTTCTGCATGGGCAAAAAAGTGCCCTTGACCAATAAAACCTATTTAATATCTCTGTCCCTTCCATGTGTTCCACCTATCTGGCATTGATTTGTAAGTAGAGCTCGCAGAGAGCTGTTGCTAGGGGACAGAGCTTTTGTAGGTCCCCACTAAAGCAATATTCCTGAAGAAGAAAAGTAATTTACACATTTCAAGTGCTATCTACAAAAAAGATTTAATCAGGCCCCAATAAGTTTTAAAAGGGAACAAGCATTATTTGTGTAAATAACAATCCTTATGTGAGAGACAAATAAAGAGCACAGGTTGCAGTGTCTGATCTAAATGCTATTCCTTTTCACCTTGGTAGACAACCCTAGTGATTTTATTTATTTCATTAAGTTTCTCCTAATTTATACCTCACAACCAAGATCAGAATACTTGGAATAAATTAGACCTAACATCTACATTCACCTACTTGCATGGAACAGAATAACTTTGATGTTAACCAAACTGCCAGTCTCCAGGGTAAAAGCCACAGGAGGGAAGAAAACTCTGTCAAGACCACATCTTCTAGTTCCCCAAGTAGTCAAATGCTTTCTGAATTGTTGCCCTGGAGGTGGGTCTGTCCTACTAAGAACCACCCTTGTAGTGGGGTTGTATTTTTATAGCTTTTTATGTCCACTAGTTCTTCAGTTCCTCCTTTGTTCTTTCTTTATTCTTTTAAGTTGTTCCATGTATATAAATGCATGTGAAACCTTCTTTTTGTATAGCTGATTGGTATATAAATTTAAACAAAAATGTGGATAGCTGACTGTGAAAACTCAAGTTCTCCAGCAGCCTTGCCTTGCCTTGCCTTGCCTTGCCTTCCCTTCCCCTCCCCTCCTTATACATTTTAATAATGAAACTGTTTCCCAAAAAATATTGCTTAGAATTTATGCCTTTTTACACAGTTAGAACTGCATTGAGAACAACCTGTTCTCCTTGGCTAAGTGACCATCAAATTGATCTGAATATGCTCATCCTTGATGGGATGAATGCATATGACCACATAAATTATTCCCTGTTTTCTTAAGTGGCTTGAATGAGTATGTGACCAACATTTGTTATGATTCTTCCTTTCTTTTTTTGGTGCATGATCAGAGAAGATTAGATTAACCCAGCTCTGGAAACTGTATTTTCAGCTAATGGTTGGACAAAGCAATGCAAGTGACTTAAGGCAGTTCAATGTGGCATTCAAACCTCAGAAGAATAAAAAACACTGTTGGCAGAGGCTGCAGTGAAGCCTGTGTTGCATTTATAATACCTAACAAAATCTCTCTAAGCAACGTTTTTGTAGAAAGAAAGTGAAATTTATCATGGATTGTTGTGTGATACTGGAAGAATAAGCAAAGGTTCCAGATGGTTTCAGGATCCTGTTTCTTAGGCTGCCTTGCTATGTACACACAGGCAGTTCCCTCCCCACACAGTCTTAAGTATAAAGCAAAACCAAAAGATGAAAGTGGGAAAGGGATTCTAATAAAACTTACAAATTGGACCTAAACTTCCTAAATCTTAGTTCAACTGTAGAGTGAATGTGCACAATTAATTGTTGTTAATTTCCTAATTTACTTTTTACACGCTGTCTGGCTGGACTATACAGACTTGCCCTGCTGGCGTCTGCTCTGAAGCATAAAATGTGGCTGATGTTCTCCTTATGAGGAAAGGAAAATAGGTAATACTGAAAATGAAACCGAATTCTCAGTTTCATCTTTACCTTCTCATGGGTTTTCTTTTTTGTCAGAGACTTTTTTTCCTTCAAAATAATTCTGAATTATAGGTTTAAACTACTTTTTTTTTCCCTTGATACCGGAGGCACCTTTTTAACAGCTTTGTGCACTTAAGTAACTTACAGAAACTAAAATAAAAGCAAAAATGAAGAAATGTCTTTGGGAAAATGGTATACAAATATCAGTTAAAGACTTAATTTCCAGAATGAGATGAGTAGGACTCTACATTTCTCTGTTAACACATGGTGAACTTGATATTGTACATTGTGTCATCTGCCACCAGTAACTTTCCATGTCTAGTGCAAATTTTTTCATATCACTTTCAGTAATGGTTTGCAGGAAAAACAGTGTAGTATAAACCCATACTGTCAATTTATGTATCAGTGGGTTTAGATCATTATAGTCTTAGCAGAGGGAGGCAGTGGGCTCCTTCTAAGAATTGCACTCTGGGAAAGAAGAGGAGTGAGGATTTCTTGCATTCTCCCACTGCAAAGTAAACACCAAGCTGTTCATCTTGAAACTGTTTCAGCACTTCCAGATTCTATAGATGCCACTATTGCTGAAAACTCAAACTAAATTACAGGAATAACAGTCCATGTCTGACATATATGTGGTATCCACATTCCTTCTCCTATTCCCTGAAGATCCTGTTGACCCTTCACAACCTGAGGGCATAAAGCAGTGCCCACTGAGGGCAGCAGGAAGATGTCAGTCCTGATTTCTGTGGCCAGGTCAGTCCAGCAATAGCCAGAATGCCACTGCCATGAGAAAAACCTTGTGGAGGTAAGGGCATCATGTCCTCAGCTGGAAGGCTGAGGAGATGATAAAACCTCAAAATTCACTGTTGAAGTTGTCAGAAGACATAGAGCAGGTACACAGTAGATTAAAATATTGAACAAGTAAAAGTTATGCATTGGGCCCTCATTTCTATTTCCATCACTTCCCCCACACTGCCAAGGTGCCCTGTAACCTGCTTTGCTTCATGAGGCTCTCAGGACATGCAAAAGCACAGGCTCTGCAAATAGCTGTTCAGAGTAAAGAGGTTTGAAGAGTTTTTGCCAGTTTCTACCTGGTCATCAGAAGTGACACTCCCCATGTTCGTGAAGCTGCACAAATAATTCTTATCCAGCTTAGGGAAATGCCTGCTATTTAATAAATCCAAGTTGGTTCATAAATAAGGATGAATATGATGGAATTACACAAACATATAAGGATAAAGTAAGAAAACTTAAACGCTATTTGAGACCCACGTAGCAAGGGACATGGTAAGAAACCAAATTTTCAGTGAATATATTAGAAATAAGAAGAAAAATGAGAAAAGAGATTGAACAAAATGTTCTACAGAGAAAAGGAATAATTTTCTTTCATCACAGAAAGCAGAAATTAATTGTTTGCTTTAATCTTCATGGAAAAGGCAGATTGTGCTGGATACTTTAGCAAATTAATTTTAACAAGTTCTTTGGAATTCAGGCTGGAGTAGAGAAGAGAACAGTTCAGGGAATATTTATGTAAGATTGGTACATTAAAGTTCTCTGTGTTTGAAGAAATTCATACCAATAAATGAGACAAAGTAATCTCTGAATAATTAGTGATTTTCTCCTGGAAGCTGTAGACAGGAGGGATCCTAGAAGACGAAGAAAAACAAACCTTTCATTATTGTTTTTAAGAGGAACAAAGGAATTCTAGATACAGCAGTCTTGTTTCCTGAAAATAAAACAAAACAAATTATTGAAGTAATTTTAAGTACCAAGAAAATACAAAGGTTGTTACATAAGCCAGCAAGGCTCTGTCAAGAACAGATCATATCAATTTTCTCTGATTACCTTCTTTGAGAAGGCTGGCAGCCTAGTGTAGAAGGGAAAAAGTAGTAGATATAGATGTAAAGGAACTCTTACAAAGTTCTTAGATATTTTTTCAACATTAGAATCTCAAAACTTGAGAAATGGCATGCAGGTATTTGTCTTTGGGTAGCTATAAGAGTAGTTGAAAACATCATTATCAGTAAATCCATGTCTAACATGGTGGACGTGCTGAGGAAATTCCTGCAAGAACTTCTTTTTGGGAAAATTCTGCTTGGTATCTTTATGAAGAATGGGCATAACAGAATGGAGACTATACCTTTTAATATGGTTTCTACAAAGCTGACAAGACTTTTAAGTATTTTGGGTAAAAGGCTAAAAATATTAGTGGCAGTTTGGAGAGTTGCTCAGAAACCCGAAAAGTTGTGTCTAAGGATTAATGAATCAAAGCTCTGTAAATAAAAAAATAAAAGGAGGTAAATTGACGTTTGTAACTGGATGTATTTCCTTAAAGAAAGAAAGCAGTACAGTGGAAAGAGACATAGTAGGAAATTAGTTTTAATTTTAGACTCATGAAGCAGAAGTTTGTACAGAAAACAACTAGTAACATTCCTCACTTAACTCCAGCGAAGCCTCGGAATGTATATTTTCTCTGTTTGGGAACTGCATTTTTAAGGCAAAGTAAAGAGAATTCAGCAGTGTGAATGATGGATTTAGAAAGCATGACATGTGAGGGAACTGGCTTCCTGAAAGGTGGCAGAGGGTGACTTGATTATATGTAGTTACAGTATCAATGATCACTAAATGTTTTCCAAGACCTGAAGAACGACATTTGTTTTTCATCATAGATCATTTTGGATGCAAAAGCTTAGAAATCTTGTGAGGATGGTGGAGCATAAGACTACATAACCTGAAGATAGAGAGAAATTTCTTTTACCAGAAATTTGTAAGCTCAGGTACAGTACAATCTGTAAGTGATGGTCACAGCCTGCATGATCTTACTTTTGGTGGGGACATTACTTAAGATGATCCCTGGGTGACTCTTTGAGTCTAACAACAACAGAACAATGTCTGAAAAGAAGTTAGAGAGGATTCATTGCTACTCATCTGGTACAACCAATGCTGAAAAAAAGTCAGTCAGAGGACAAGAATATGAGATTTTGAGGTGTAGACTCACATTGTTTTATGAAGGAGCACAATAATCTATTTTTAACATTAAACATGGCAACTTTCAGAATTTATTTGTTCTTGCTGTTTCCTGTCATGTAATTATTTTGTAATCTTTAAAAAGTCTTACACAACTAGAGGATATCATGCTTTTATCTTGATTTTATAAAAGCGAGACTATTAAGGGTACTCCATTAAAGAGCTCTGAAGACAATCCACTTTTAGCTTTTATTACAATTTTCCACATTAGATTCCGCTGTGGTAATTTTCTGGCATTTGGAATAACTGAATTAATTTATAGGAGCAAGAATTCAGTTTCAGAATGACAGGATGATGGAGAAGAAGGGGCAAGACAATTTACCCTATATTTCAACCCCAAATCATAAACTACTCTTTTGTCAGGTCACAAAGAAAAGGCAGGAATGAACTGAATGTATTAATTCAATGTCTATGATTCAATAATCTTTTGCTGTCGTTTTATATGCTTTGTAAAAGTCTGAATGTGGATAGTCAAATTGTCCAGCAGGAAGAAAAAAACCTTTTACTTACAAAGGGCTGATGATTGTTTGACAAATAAATTATACAGCAGGGGAATTCTGAAGAGGAAATGGGGTACAGAGGGAAGTCTGCTTATTCATACTGAAGTTTACTGCTTTGAATTAAATCTGAAGACACAGTATATTTATTGCACATAGAGCAGGTTTCTTGTTCCACATGTTCTAAATAGCTTGTTGGATGGATTCAGAGTGTAACACTACTGAAATCTGGTCTTAAACTACGTTGAATAGAGCTTTACTTCTATACCTGACACTTGACTCTATAAATCTTTGCACCTATATTGTTGATCATGATTCCTTTTAAAAACCAACAGCTTTTATTTGCTGTAACTTTGTTTATGCTTTGTCTAGATTAATTTAAGATTTGTTGGTTAACATCCCACATTTCATCTATATGGTGTCATTTTAAAACCAGCATCCTGGTCTAGACTTTCAATGTCCAGAACCTTGCATGTCTCTCTAGGGCATCCAAAGAGTAAGATGCATCTTCCAGACCCTTGGAATAGTTCAGGAGATGATAATACAAGAGATAAGGAAGAACTATGGTGATCAGTATTGACTAGGAAAGCTTGGACTTACACAGTAGGGTAAAGGAAAGGAAAACATCTGGAAAATTATTCATCAAATTAATCAGTTCAAAGCTCCTCTACCTTTTTTGCTTCACTGATAGACTTGTGAAGTGCCAATTGTAATGAAAGCTTTTTTATAATAGGGAATATCAGATTCTGGGGCTCTGAGCTCAGATCACCTCAGTTCATGAAGGTTGCTAAACAATTAGCAGACACAAAAATCCCCTTTACACTGAACTGAACTGGATTTAAACTAGTGACATAGAGAGGAAAGTCTTGCTAAAATACTGCTAATTTTTCTTTCAATGTTTTCCCTGCCTTGCAAAGAGTGAGAAGCTGAAAATGTTTAAAGTTGAACATTTAACTCAGATATCCTTAGACACAAATTCATTCCCTTGCCTTTAAAATGTACATACGCTTCCTTTGCTTTACAATTTCGACAGGGAATATAGGAACAAAGTGAACATTAAATCTTTTTCCAAAACACAATATTTTTTGTTCTTAAAAGACAATGCAGAGACTGAAGTCTGTTTCTGTTAAAAACAGGCACATCTCCACATGTCTTGTTAGCACTGATAACTTGCAGATGGCACCACTGACTCTTACAGTCTGGGTGACTCTGGGAATTCATAGCACAGGCTGGAGAAAATGTCTATTAGCACCTGTGGTACAGCTGAGGAAGGTGCTAGCAGCATCAGGGAAAAGGATCGGTTCTGCACTGTATTCTTTTTCTTGAGATTTATGTTTTAGCAAAGAGCTTCAGATCATATCCAGACATTCTAATGTGTTGGCAAAATGTGAAAACCTTCTTTAAATCAGTTTGGATAACATGCATAATAATACTGTAATAAAAATTAAAAAATGCTAAGACCTACTGTGTGATCTGCAAATCCAGAATCTTTATTTTAACATTTTGATTAGACTGCTTCTTCAAATAAAGTAGAATAAAATAACCCTCAAGAAGAGGGTTATTTTTACTGATCAAAAGTTGAATTTTCTAGACAATGCCATCAGAAGATTCCCTCCAGGCTTCTTCATGACATGTATTAAATTAATATTTGTATTGCCTTTGTCATCATACAGTCCTTACTGACTATAACCATATTGTATATATTATTAGCATTAGAAAAAAGATGCATTATTCCTTGAGAAACAGAAAGAGAATTGTGCTTTATAGAATTTATAAAAGTTGTTTATATTTTGCTGTTGGGTGTCAACATTCTCGAGTCTTTGTACATGTTTTTCGCCAGATGTTCCATCTAAAGTGTCTAACAGAACTGCACTCCTTTGCACGAGTTTTTATTTGTACTGTTCCTTAGAAACTGTTCCCCAGTTTTTATAGAATCACAAAAGGGCTGACATTGGAAGGGACCTCTGGAGGTGACCTTCTTCAAATCCATGCTCCAGCAGGGCCACCAAGAGTGGGTTGCCCAGGGCTGTATCCAGGTGGCTTTTGAATGCCTCCAAGTATGGAGACTCCAAACTCTCTGGGCAACCTGCGCAGTGCTTGGCAACTCCCACAGTAAAAAATGTGTTTCCTGATGTTTAGTGGGTTACCTCCATGTTTCAGTTTGTGTCCATTGCCTCTGTCCTGTCACTGGGCAGCACCGAAAACAGCCTGGCTTTGCCTTCTTTGCACCCTCCCTTCAGGCATTTACGTACATTGCTAGGATCAACCCGAGCCTTCTCTTCTCAAGGCTGAACAGTCCCAGCTCTCACAGCCATTCCTTGTAAAAGACATTTTACGGAGCCTTGATTGTCTTTATGGCACTTCTTTGAACTCTCACCAGTATGTTCATATTTCTTTAGTACTGGGAAGCCCAGGACTGGACACAGTACTCAGTCTCACCAGTGCTGAAAAGAGAGAGAGGAAAGCCTCCCACAATCTGCTGGCAATACTTCTAGTGCAGCCCAGGATACTGCTCAGCCCTTTTGCCACAAGGCTATGTGTTCAGCTTGGTCTCATGTTCACCTCAGTGGTCCTTTTCTGCTTTTCAGCTGGTCAGCCTCTTGCATGTACGGGAACATGGGGGTTTTCCTCCCCAGATGCAATTCTTTGCCTTTCCCTTCATTGAACTTGATGAGGCTTCTGTCAGTCCATTCCCCCAGCCTGTTGGAGCCCCTCTGGATGGCAGCACAGTCCTCTGGAACATCATCCATTCCCCTCGGTTCTGTGGGATTGACAAATTTGCTGAGGGTACTCTTGGCCCCATCATCCAGACAATTAATGAAGCTGTTAAACAGGATGTGTTCATTAATAAAGCAAATAAAAATGTGTTTTTCCTAATCAAGCTGTACCTAGGCAAGCAAAAGGGATAGTTAATCATGTTAGAAGGGTGCTACTGTAAGTCTGCTGGGAAAAACAGTGATAATTTTGTGTATAGCTTTTTAGGGTTCATGAGATGTAATGATGGAGGGGATAAGACAATTTGTTTTTAATTGCACCCTCCTCTCTCCCAAACCAATTTGGAGTCTGGTTTGGAATCACACAGAAGTATGCAGCCAAACCTTGGGAATCTAAAGTACTCTGGAATAAAGCTAAATACATAACTCTCTTTAATGAGTTCTTTTTGATGAAGAACTGGTGTCTCTTGAGCTAGATGTTGGGCATTTTGTCTTGAGATAGACTTTCATGGGTTTTATGAATAGTATTAGTTTGCTGGACACAAGGTGCTGAAAACTCTGATCGATTAGGAAGCTTTTTAAAAATTTAATTTAATTTAATTTAATTTAATTATTTTATTTTATTTTCCCTGGAAAGGCCTAGATCTAGCCTTTGTGTGAGCAGGAAAAACCAATTTGGAATAACAATTGGTAGTTAAACAGCTCTTCCTCTCATCTCTATAGATCAGTCCTATAAATTATGGTCTAGATTACAGTCTAGGATTCATCCGTGCTAGAATAACCATGGCTAAGTGTCATGGCAAATATAGTTGGATTTTGTTTTGCTAATAACTGATAAAATGGAAGATAGCATTGACTGTATCTAAGTCTTTCTTACTTTTTCTGAATAAAACATTTCCTTTCTCAAGTTTTGATTATTTTAGAATGGATCTGTTTTCTTCCAGTAAAAAAGTATGAAATTTGAGTCCACTATATGGAAACAAACAGACACAAAGTAGACACAAAGTTTAAGGAACAAATATTTTTTTTTATTTTTTTCCCCCTGCCAGTTACAAGCTGAGAATCAGATGTTACTTTCTAAAGAAAAACTTAAAAGTTAGTTTGCTCAATTTTCTTTCAACAGGAAAAATGAGGATATGTCCAAACCTGCACATTTGTCTTCAGATAACTACATAAATATGTTAATATTCCCTTTCAGAGGTTAGACATAATTTCATTGAAGAGGTTTTTTCTGTCATTCAGTGTTTCAGTTTAGGACTTAAAAAAAAATATAATTACACCCCACCTCCCCAAATGAAGCCAAACTCAGATAATAAGAAAATCTGTTGTAAAAACAAAGTGTATTTTTATTTTCATTAGTTTAGTCCAGATCAAACCTACTACATTGTATCAGGACTCTGTTTTAAAACATTTTAAATGTACTTTTTTGATAGTTTCCAGTTAAGAACCAGTTTGTGTTGTGGTGGTTTTTTTTGTTTGTTTGTTTTCCCCTCTTTGTTTTTTGTCACTTCTTGGAAAGAAACTGCTCCTAATTTAAACTAGAATTTACGTGGGGTTTTTTCTTTTCTTTTTCTTTTTTTTTTTATTTTTTTCGTTTCCTCCTCCCCCTAAAAAATAGAATGAAATCAGTAAAAAGGATGATTCCCTCTAAATTGATCTGATTTGGTTTTGGTTGGTAAGCAGCTCAGTCAACCAAGGAGTGTTAAGCAAACCAGTAGCTTTAGTGGTACAGCATTTCTGTGACATTAGCTAGGCCAACTTTTTTGAATTCAGAATGCTTAATCAAATGGTCTGAATTTGTAACTGCACTTTAGTAGCAATAGGGCTGAAAAAGAAAATTGTGATATACTGTCAAAATAATTGACAGCTTGTACAAATAAATTTGTAAAAATTAATATCTTATAGCCTTGATTAAAGGATTTTCCCTCCATTTAACTGATTAATTGACTCATAATTTTTCTTCCAGTGCTATTCTGACCTGATTAATGAAAATATTTATGCCTTAAGACCCAACTGTAAACTATCCAAACTCATATTAGAATAGGAAAGCTTGTTTTTACCAAAGAGATTTAGATATTAATATTATCAAATTGATTAGAGATTTTTTTAAACCAAATTTCACCAATTAACTATCTTCATTATTAGGCAATTTAACTCATGAATATGGCTTGGGGTGGCAGATTTGGCAGCAAGAAATATTAAGTCACTTATTAAAAAAGGTAGCAGGCAAAATAATCAGCAAGGTTAAACTGGTACAGTAAAACTTTTGCACAATTTCATAATTTCAAGACAGGAACTAATGTGGACAGTTGCTGCTTGTAAACACAAGTGTCCTCTTTCTTACCAGAGTGCATCAGAATAAGAAAATGACCAAAAGAACCTCAGTCATAAAGAAAACTGCAGAGACAATGAAAAGGGTATGTGATTTTACAGGGCAAGGGCTAGAAATACATAGCTGACCAGGAAATACAGTTTGATAGTTAATTAATTGCTATTACAAAACCAAATGGATAACAAGCATATATGTACAATTCAGAAATGAAAATTATTAACTGTATTTGGATGAGACCAAACTATCTTGGTGATTTAACAAGGCCAAATAAAAATCTTCTTAGGATTATTGGTTTTTCCTTCTGTGATAAGGGAAAAAAGAAATATATTCCTGATAAAAATAGTTCTCTAAAACTTCCTTACAGTACCCTTCTCGTTCTCACTTCTCTT